>OZ007535.1:7230772-7466886 GCA_963931895.1 Eupithecia pulchellata
GTGTTGGACATCTAGGAAGAGTTCTTCCACTCTAAACTTGCGTGTTGCTTTCTCACTTCACGTCAGATTGACAAAATTTAGCGTTCGTGTTGTGACGTTGCGCGGTAACATACCTATTAAGTGAAATAGTGTTGGACATCTAGAAAGAGTTCTTCAACTCTAAACTTGCGTGTTGCTTTCTCACTTCACGTCAGATTGACAAAATTCAGCGTTCGTGAGGTGACATTGCGCGGTAACAGTTTTTTCCGCGATTTTAAAATTATTTGCGGCATATTATTCCGTTTGTTTTCTTCCCTTACGAAGAGTTAACAATAAACCGAAAAATCATCTTACGCGCAGTCTAATCGATCGACCTTAACTCATCCACCAAAAAATGTTGGTACCTATTGACACGCCTTTTTCTGACGTAGAGGACCTTTTTATTGTTAAATGGCTTATCAAACTCATAATAACTAAGTTCTGTTTAAATATAATTTACTGTATAAGTAATGCCGTGAAGCCGCGCGCATGTTAAGAGTTGAATAATTCAACCTACTTAACTAAAGGTTAGATGTTTTCTTTTTATACTTACTGTCGATCCTATCATAGACGATCTTAGATCAAGCTGACATATTTAGAAAATTGAATAATATCCCAAAAAATTTCGATTTCGGCGGGACTAGAACCCGCGGCCCTCCCTCAGTACGGGAGTGTGCTGACCACTACACCACGAAATCCAGTATCTTTGGGACTCGACAGTCTTTGGACTATAGCAAGTTCAAGTCCCGTCGAAATCAAAATTTTTTGGGTTATTATTCAATTTCCTAGAGATTACCCTGCGAGGGCTTACGCACTGGAATAACAAAAATCTGGCATATTTAGTCTTATTTATGTAGTTTTTATAATAATTTAGGTACCTATAATACGTGATTCTTGCGATATAGGATGAATTCCGAAGCAACCAGCAAATTGGGTTCTATATGTTGGTACAATAGGGTCTATATTGGTAGGGAGGTACTGAACCCTAAAACCGCGCGGGCGCGGTGGCTACTAGAGGATTATTGTTATTAATTCGTTCAATAAGGTTTAATATTATTATCTGATAGGTAGCTATTGACTCAGATTATGCTTAACGCTGTAAGTAATTAATTTAAATTTTACTTAGACATGAGTATTTTCTTTCTGTGTTTTGGCAAAATAATTTCAAATGTTTTCTTTCTTTTAAAATACGATTTGCTAGGCGCAACTTGATTAGATAATGTTTTTTCTAATTATTTAATATTTTAAATTTATTAATTAGTGTGCAAATTATTTATTACATGATGTTATTAAAGTACTTTGTTGTAATGTAGTCGATATAGGTAATAAGATGTATTAAAGTACAACCACAATTTTGTCACTGACTGTACTAGAATTGTGGCGCAGTTAAATATTATAAAAAAGGTTTTATAGGAAAATAAATTCTTTATTTATACATTATTGAATTTTATTCATATTCTTGCTTGTAAGTGATTTTGAGTTTATCAGAGTGAAGAAAAATGTAGATACCTACAGTACCTTTTTCAATAAAAATGATATTCTCATCGTGTGTATTTCATTACCTACCAACCTGCAACCTTTATTCTGTCTGGTCTGGGTTATTAGTTAATGAATCGAATTATTGTCATGGTAGGTACATAATAAAAATCTGGTTTGAAAAAAAAAAACTAAAAACGTATTATTATGCCTGTAAAATATACTGTTTGTTTTTAAAAATTCTGCATTTTCGGTAAAAGTTTTTCAACCATAAAGCTAAACGCTGTTTAGCTTCTTTACCTAACTAATTTAGGTACAAATTTAAAAATAACTCAACAGGCCATGGATGCTTTTAAAAGTAATTTGATAAAATTACTATTTATTTTTAACTAACACTATTTATAAAATCATCAAAATTTTATAAAATTTTTAACAATTTAGTAAAACTAACTTCTATAGCGCTTTTTGAAGATAAGTTTTAAAGTAAATATGCCTACCTACGTACTAATATATGTACATAGGTACATAGAAAACGACCTGAACACCCTAAACAAATAACTGCAGATCGTACAAAATATTTGTCCCGAGGCGGTAATCGAACCCGCAGCCTTCTGCGTCGCAGGCGGACCTTTGCCCACCGCGCCACAGAGGTCGTCGTCGTATTGATAGATGTAGGATCTGGGTAGTCATCCCAGATCCTACCTTCTTTGAGAATTGGGTCACGGACATTAGAAGGTATCCACTACCCACCTTCCGTGATAGGTACTACATTAGTACCAAAGAGCGTGTCGACTCGAGGTAGGTATAACTTCGATTCGTATAATCTAATACCTACCCTTACGGATGATTTGTATTGCCATAGGGGACTTTATTTGAGGTGGGTGCATAGACTTTTGGTAAAATTAATAAGAAAAGTAAAAGGCTACTTGATCATAAAAAGGTCGCAGCGCCAATATAAAAAAGTTACTATATGCGCAGCGCCCGACGGCGGCCGCCGCCGTGCCGGCCCCCCCGTCTCGTCCGCCGCTCGTAGTATCTTATCGTGTTCGTTGAAAAGAGCGACGCGTTTCGTTTTTCGGTAGATCACAGGTTACATCATATATTATCACCACATAATATATTGATGTAAGATTTATAAGTTTGCTTTTATTTAATCTTCAATAAAATACTGGGTAATGGAGAAAAACATTGCGAATTTTCAGAATAAACTTCGACCAAAGCTAATCTATCGGTGCAGCTACAGAATTTTGGCAAAATTAGTAAACGTGGTAAAAGATGTGGTTGCGTCTTTGAGTATCTAGAACGGGAGTTGCCAAGCGCTTCTGTCAGTACTAAAATCTTTCTGTCAGATTTCGAGGGGGGCGAGGTAATACGGTACAGCACACGTTTACATAATCACGCACACTAATGCAGAAAAATAAAGCGTCCATATAAACGCACACTAAAGTAAAAGCTGGACACAAACAAAAGAACACGCACACAAATATAGAATTAGTGTTGTTACACTATTGTTTAGTTACACACTAACACAAAAAAGTAGTGCTGGATGTAAAACGACCGAAAAAATAATGATTTCGAATGAATGAAATCAGGGTTGTTAAAATTATACAATGCTTTTTTGATAAAGGTATTGTTTCTTACTGAGGGATTTTAGACATGCATTTAAATACAGAAAAAAAATTGTTCCGAATGAGAGAAAAGCGAAAAGTTGGTTTTCCTTTCATTTGACATTAAATAAGAACCATAATTTGTAATTGCGTCTATTTGGGACTTTTTTTTTATTTATGCAAATCGAAAAGTTTTCATTATCTATATCTATATGTTTTCATAGAGAGCAGGAGAAGAAAAGCGGCAGTATGAAAGAGAGAAAGAAAGACAGAAAATATATTTATTGTGATAGGTACAGGCCGGGTACAGGGATAATAAAATTTTATCTAGATTAACATTATGTAGATCGGGCCGCCCCGCCGCCGTGTTTCATGTCATGATCAGTGCGGTGTTCTTGCGCTACCTATAAAAAGGGTATTTTAATATTATTAATATTAATAAATTGATGGAGAAAATTCCTACTAAAAGAAAAAACACGAGCTATCTATCATCACTTCGCTTGTGTCTTTCTGTATCGAGGTTGTTTTGTAATTCCTTTTTTTTTTATAAATAAATCTGCTTCTGACTTATAATAATATTATATTTTTAATACTATATTATTATATATCATTATTTGTGTCATTTTATTTGTTGTTTCTCATAAATCTATATTACATTTAAAATGGAATAATTTATTGTAAATGTGACGTACACAGTTTTCCATAAAAAATGGATTCTGGTATCTCTTATGGTATAATGGTATCATTTGCATAACCAATTTTCCTATAGGTATCAATAGATTTTTTGTTACAAAAAACATCGCATTTTACACAAATTTTTCGTTCATTCCATCATTCGTTCAATCAATTTCACTCAACTTGTCCCCGCACTACGCCTTCTACCAAGGAATCACAAACTATATAGGGATACTACCAAGGAATAAAAATGTCGCAACTGATGTTCTATTAAAATCGAAATTATACAATATAACAAAAAACAATTCAGAAAAATATCACTTACTTGTAATAGGAAACACTATGTACCCTTAAGTTGGATGTCTCCAATTGCCTTTTATACCCATAAACCGCACAATTCACCATTTGTGGTGAGCACTACCTCGCGACACGAAACGACAGCAAATGGCCGCGAAGTTACGAGTGAAGTTGTTTTATTATTCGTCTATGGTCAGTAAAGTCTTGTGACCAACAGAGGGGTATCCTGACCTTGCCAACTCCCGTTCTAGATACTCAAAGGGTTGCGTAGAGCAGAAGGTCATCTATTGTACACCACGATAGTAGGAAGCGAAGTACCTGAATTATCAGGGTGTACATTTTATGGCACAAATTGTTGGACCGTGCAATATTTGACAGTACATTATTGTCTCCCGAGCAGAACGCCATAGGTCAGCTGATCTGTCAGACTGGATCTGTCAAAATGACAACTGTCAGGGAGGGAGTCAGTCAGGTCAAGTCAAAATAAAATAAAATACACACAGTGGAAAAGTCTCATCTCGCTCGTCGGTCTCGTTTAATTTTGTTTCGCTGCTGCTTGTTCGTTTAATTTTTTGAGTTGAGATAAAACTTGACTTCCTAGCAAAATCACTGTAAATAGTTTTCATTGGTTTTCAGTACAGTGCATTGTTATTCAGTGCGGTAGATAAGAAGTGTACACTGCCAAGGTCAGATTTTTGTGTTTTAATGAGGTTTTTGTAGAAAATCCTGGTCTGTGAGTGAATTTTCTCAGAAAGGTAAGCCGTCCTAATCATTGCACAAACAATAGTCTAATAAGGTTAATAATTTAGGTAGGTAGTTGATATTGTAACAGTGCCAAATGTAATGGTGATATTTTTGATATATATTACTTTTCAATTTACACCTTTGTAAAATGTTGTTTACTGCACGCTCATATCATGTTATCCTTTGAAATTGCATGCAGCGTCACCTTGAAGTGGAGATGGATCCCTCACAAGGTTGGTTTAACCAACATAAATGACCTACCTTAAAGTAGAAAATCATTTTATTCATTCATTCAGAAGTAATCTATCTTCTGCAGGTAAGTACTAGTGTCAGCTTGATAATAATTATGCTTTGGCATAAAAAGATCAACATGAAGCATTTAGAATGAAATCAGTAAAACGCAACATTTGTGTATGATACCTACCTGCATACAACATACCAATGCACAATAACAAAAGCAAGCCAACATTGCTTCCTAATCAAACAGCTACAATATTCACTTGTGATAACTGATATATACAGGACCATGACATTGAGAACAAGCGTAATTCACAGCATTATTAATAATGCAAAATTTTGATTTAATTTGGTATTTGTATATGTAATATAAATAGATTTCAAATTATTGCAGATCCTTTTGGGGATTCAGTCTCTTCAATTCTAGAAAGGAAGGTCAGAAGTTGGCTATTCGGTGTCATTGACGACATGCGACGAAGTAGCCCTGTGCAGCAATGGCTGGATTCATTGCCAGGCACCGCTCAGCCAGAGCCAACTGAATCTGAAACTAATGTGGAGGAAACAGAGACCAAAGTGGAAGTAAAGTCTGATGATAGCAAAGCGGATGAAACTCTCACAGGAAACACAGTCATTGAGCCATGCAAAGAATCAGAAGTAGTTGAACATAAAGAAGTGGAAGTACTAGAAGTTCCTAATAGAGAAGTGTGGAAGAGAAAATCTTTGGAGAGTGGAGTACTAACGAGCACACCTCAAAGGGCTCATGCAAAGAAACTGCAAAGAGACCATTCTATTCAGTCTGAAGGCTACACACCAAAGTTTAAGAATCCTCTTTACAGAGATCATTCTCTTCAGGTTTGTTTTAGCTTCTATTACTATATTTACAATATTGCTGTTACTTTTATTTTCTTTTTGGCGAGAAAATTCATATATTTACATATAAACTGGTCCTTGGGAGGACCACAATGAAGACGTTATATCCACTAAAACCTATCCAGTGAACCTCTATCGCCATTATTTGCTGAACCATGGGAACATAATAAACCTCCTGCAGCAACTGGCCCGACTGGCGTCCCCTCTTCCTCACATATACATGGCCGGCATGCCGACCGTTCCACACACGCTCTGACCTCATCCAGATATTGTTGTGCCTACTAGAATATAGACAAAAAGACCTTTGAATGCTAGTATTGCTAGCAAGGCGATGCAGGAGTCTTAACTTCTTTTGCACTTAAGCGTAACTTTACGCTTAAAATATATCATTGGTTTTTAAAGGTTTTAAATTGCATAAAAAAAAATAGTTTAATTTGATTACGATTAAAAATGTTTAGTGTTCACACTTAGGTTGTTCTTTACGAATCTATTTGCAAATGCCTTCATTGCCATATTAGTTTTGAGTGTGTATTTTAAATTCCATTGTAATTAGTTAAACTGATGGTAATCCGAATTAAATAAATAAAAACGGTAACTCCGTAATTGACTAAGCTACAGGAAATAAAACTATTAGAGCATATCACAAAAACGCTTTTAAAAGATATCACAAACTGCCCAATTAAAATTAAGATAATATGTTTTTTTTGTTCAACGTAATAATAGCATAAAATAGGTGGGGGCGTAAACCCTTATTACGACAAGCTGATGACAGGGCGCTTTGGCGGTCATTAGGGGAGGCCATATGCAGCTGTGGACTATCATGGGCTGATGATGATGATAAAACCGTCTGTATTGTTCCTTCATGTCCAGTTGATCCCATAAGGTTGCCTGGAAGAGATCGCCCATAGCGATAAGGCCGCCCTTTATACTTCCTTAACCTTTTTTTTGTAAAGTATTTTCTATTCTATTCTATTATAAAACCCTAGAATTACTGCAGTACTCATTTAATAAGCCATATTTTGTTACAGTCAGATGCAAGCGGATCGAGTGGTAGTTCAGTCCTGAATGTCTTAGGGGCACGGAAGGTAGATGCAGAGTCAGTTCTCATTGCCTTGGGGTTTGGTCCCAGTGAAAAACAGCAGAAACTGCAGAGGATACCAGACCGGTTCTTAGCCCCTTCAAAGGTATTGATATGGTTCAGTTGAGCTATCTGTAATTTGTTTGTAACAGTCTGCAGTTAGGTCAATTGTTTTGATTGTAAATACTAGGTTAGGTTTCATTTGTAATTCTTCAAAGGCAATATTTGCCATACTTGATGATGGTGAATAAAATTAGTTTTCAAAAAGTTCCTAGCTCTGGATAAATTTGTTGTTGCATCGTCTCTTCATTGACTATACTGCAGACTGTTTATTGTTTAGAGATACGTCAGGATAGTTTGAAGTTGATTTATGTACATAATAATGAGTCACCTATTGTCTAGTCAAGTTATGGGAAAAAACTTACCAGGAGATTTTTTACATTCTCTTAAGTCTTCTCTTTCTTTTGTTTGGTCATCATAATGAATTATTAATACTGTGATTTGGAATTCGAGAAATTTTTGTTAACAATGTGTTAGAAAACCGAGGAAATATTTGTGGAAAATACTTTACGACACCGTTATCAAATGACAGCGGATCGAAAACTTTTTGGACTTTTAAATTATTGGTCTTGACACCTACATTCATAATTTCAATTCTGCGCCAAAGAGAATAAAACCACTAGGTATGTTCTGCGCTTTCAAATTCGTGCCTTTTTTGCATTGGCCCAAATATGCTTTTAAATGTTTATTAGTAGTTGTTAAAGTGGTTTTCTTTGTTATTGTTATATTTTTTTTGCGTTTTCATCCTAAGTCTTTATATCCCAAAAATATCATGACTTCTAAAAAGTCTTTTTGTAAAAGTAAAGTAAAGTAAAGTAAAGTAAAAGTAAAAGTATTATTTATTGCTTGAAATACATGTGGTAGGTAAGTACAGAGGTGTTCTAGTATAAAATGTGATTCAATGTATTTCTACTGTTAAGTGTGCAATGTCTGATTTACAAAGTCATAATAATTAAAATTAAGTACACAAGTTAATACAGAAAAATTAAATTTAAATGTTATGTGAAATTAGAAAAATTATAATGGTCAGTTAAGATGGATATTGAATAATAATAATAAAACTTAAAAATAACGAATGTCAGGATGTAAAATTCTTATCAATAATAAATTCATTTATATCATAATAGCATTTGTTTAAAAGAATATTTTTTAGCTTTCTTTGGAACTCCAAATTTGGCAGCAGCCTTATACACTGTGGTAATTTATTATATATAGATGGAGCCATACCAAAGATGCTCTTGCTCATCATTTTGGTTTTCTTATTGGCAAGACAAATTTTATGGTTGTCACGTCTGTTACGGACAATGATATCCGAAGGTGTACAGAACAGATTTGGATTAGATTTGACGAACATAGCTGTCTCCAAAATATACAGTGATGGTAGAGTCATAATCTTATACTTTAAGAAAAAAGGTTTACAGGAGTCAGTTATTTTAAGATGGAACATGATTCTGATGCAGCGTTTTTGATACCTAAAGACTTTTAATATATCAGTAGAATTCCCCCAAAACAATATACCGTATCGTATATTGGAGGCAATTATACCATGATAAGCAATAAGGAGTGAATCTACGTCGACGATAGGTGCTATTTTGTAAAGTACATATGCCAAACTATTAATTTTTTTGCAAAGGTTTTCTATGTGGGATTTCCAATTCAGTTTTTTGTCGATATTTATTCCTAAAAATTTTGTACTTTCCACCTCTTCGATTCGGTTATTGTCATAAGAAATGTCATTTATTTGTGAAGCTGCTTTATCGCGTTGTCTAAAATTGATGATTTTTGTTTTATTAATATTGATTTTAAGATTATTATTATTTAACCATTGTATAATAGATGTCAATGCTGTATTAATGTCAGTTTGATATGTGTCAATGTTCCTACAAGCTATAGTAATCGTGCTGTCATCTGCGAATAAAGACATCGCGTGGGTAGTTGCTTTTGGCAGGTCATTAATGTAAATTATAAATAGGAGAGGTCCTAGCACACTCCCTTGGGGAACGCCATATTTCACAATACGTTCTCGTGAAAGGTGATTTTCTTCTACTTTGGTTTTTTGACTTATTTTAGTGATTTTAGTGAACTGTTTCCTATTTTCTAGATACGATTTGATCAGCTGTAAAGTGTTTCCTCTAACGCCGTATACTTCTAGCTTTCTCATTAATATGTCATGTTTAACATAATCAAATGCTTGTGTCATGTCGCAGAAGATTGAACAAACGGGGTTTCTGTCATCGACGTTCCTTGTGACAAGTTGTAAAAAATCATAAATCGCCATATTGATTGTTTTGTTTTCTCTGAATCCTTTTTGTTCCCTACATAAGATTTTGTTACACTCTAAGTAGTTGTATAGTGATCTATAAATATACTTTTCAAATATCTTAGAGATGACGGGTATCAAAGATATAGGTCTATAGTTAGTCATGTCTTCTTTATTTAGTTTTTTATGTACGGGTTTAACAATTGATATTTTTAATGCGTCTGGAAATATGCCGGAGCTTATACTTAGGTTGATAATATAACTGATTGGCGTGCATATACTTGCAGCTACAGATTTTAGACTCTTTGTGGATATATCATCATATCCAACACTGTTTGTGTTGTTTAAGGAGGCTATTATCCTTAGAACATCAGTGGGTATGCAGGGTTGTAGGTACATAGAGTCTCTCTGACTGGTCAGTGTTGAGGTAACGTTTATTCCGGACGATGAAATCGGTTTTATTTTATCTATAAAAAAGTCATTGAAAGCATTTGCTATGTCTGATGGGTCATATAATACAGAGTTATCATTTAAATATATTTTTTGTATCGTATCTTTAGGGATATTCCGTTTTGCGTTATTTATTATACTCCATGTGGTCCTCGATTTATTTTTAGATGTTTTTATTTTCTGATTATTTTGTGCTTTTTGAGTGAGCTTTATAATTTTATTAACAATTTTAGTGTAGTTTTTGTAGTCATTTTTACTTTTTTCTGAAGGTTTTTTCCGGTGTTCCCATAGAAGTTTTCTCTTTTTTTTACAGCATAGCTTTATTCCGCGAGATATCCAGCGCGCTGGTTGAGCAGCCTTAATAGTAATAAATTTGAAGGGGAAACATAAGTCATAAAAAAGTTTAAAAATGTCAATAAATATACCATAAGCTATGTTAGGGTCATTTTCACTGTATACCTCGGAGAAAGATATGTTTGCAAGAGCATTCGCAAACTTGTATACATTTTCAGAAGAGTAGTCTCTCTTTTTTACCCTCCAATATTTAAGTAGAGCAAAGTTATTTATAGGGCATTTGATTAACTGCGCCGTGTGGTCAGAGAGTGCGAATTCTATTACTTCAGTTGTACACGGTTTTTTGAAGTTATGTGCAAAGTTATCTATGCATGTTTGACTCTTTAGCCGTGTTGGTTGTTTCAAGGCTAGTTTGAAATTGAAGTTCAAAAGAAGGCATTGAAAATCAAGCGATGCATTCGTTTGTTTTAAGATGTCAATATTGAAGTCCCCTGCTATTATAATGTTACTATAAGATTTTTTTGAAATTTCTTGTAAAGCATTTTCAAGTTTTGTCATAAAAATATTGAGATTGTTAGCTTTGGGTACTCTATATATACATAAGATAGCAATATTAAAGTAATGTAACTCTACAGCACAACATTCAAATAATCCTTTCACAGATAATTCCGATATTTTCTTGAGATCTTTCCATTTGTGTTCGTTGCGGATTAAAATGCAAGCTCCTCCTCTCTTGCTATCATTCCTACAGTAGCATGAGGCAAGCGTGTAGTTAGGGATCGTCAAATGTTGTTCATAGCTCTGCATCATAAAGTGTTCCGTAATGCATACGACGTCAATTTCCTTGTTATTTTCCTTTAGGTCATTTAGACATACAGAGAGCAGATCCGATTTGTTTAGAAGACCAGCGATGTTTTGATGTAAAATAAGCAGTTGATTGTTGATTGTTGTGTAACTATCAATACTCACTGAATGTTGTATAAAAATTAACTTGATCGTCGTCATTTCAAACAAAGCTAATTTAAATGCACTCAAAATTATACAAATTTTGCTTCAAGCCAGTTCCAGCTCTTTAATAATATTTATAATACTTGTCTGTTCGCAGCTCAAAGGAATCAGTACTGAAAAGTTTATAAAAGACGAACAACATTCAATGCGCATGCATGACTGCGGCGTGTTTGGCTACAGAGGGCTCACAGGTCAGTTTGTATCAAAAACAACGACATTATTATAATACGTGCCAATATACAGGGTTATAGGTAGATGGTCAATAACCTTTTAAAGGCGATTTAGGTTGATCAAAACTAACAACTTTTGTTCTATATAATGTTGTGTATATAATGCACAATCTACACAGCATCTAGGACCTTAGTACGCAGAGCTTGTGTTGTTGGTACTAGATAACTGACATACTTAATACATTACATACATAGATATTATTTATTATAGGTGCCTACATAGATTATTAAAAATTAACCGTGTGAGGCCCAGAATCACCCCACTTTAGCTTAGTACATATTATTACATGGCTCCTTATGTTATAACGACCTACGATTACCACACAATATTGTGCCGCGTCGTCGCTACAAATTACTGGTTAACAATAAGTGACAGTAAACAATCAATTATCTAGATTTAACCTTGTGGGAAACAGGTAGGTACCATTCAATTATCGAGTCATAACATAACAGATTTATATTTTGCTTACATCTAGTGTTTGATAAAGGGCACTAACGATAACATTCTATATATTGCTTCTTTAACAGGTTGCAGCTAATAACGTAGATAACATAAACCCCTTAATGCTTTGTAATTACTAATGTAAACTAATTATTAAATCATTTAGCTCATTAGATGCACAATGAGCTAAATTGTGGGGGACTTTGGTGTCAGCGTAACTGTTCATTGAATCGCGCTAGTGAAATTAAATGAGGTGTGACGGACCCGACGCGACAGTGGATGGGTTGATCGTTCGTTTTAAAAAGGTGATGGGAGCTCGCTCTATAACGAGTCTGTATGAGTCTTATAATCGTTATGAATGTAAGCGGGTTAACTAAGAACCTATTTTGTGTTGGAAGAACACCAACGTTTCATCGCTTAACGAGATTCGTAGTAAACCCGCTCATATACATAATGAATTTGCCAAACTACGATAGTTTTATAGTAAAATAGTTTCATTATCAGGTTTAATATTAATATACATAAAGTGTAATTAGAGTTTTATTAACAAAGTACTTTACTTTTTCACTACTTTTTATGGGTGTGAAAGTAGTGCCTAAAGTATATGGACTTATCCATAAGTCTGCTTCCTAACTTAGCGCTCTGTCGTTTATTCGCATAAGCCAGAGTGGCATATAACACTACTTAGCAACTGTTTTAAGTTAGCAGGCCATTATAAATGAGGGGGAATTTACGCGGAAAAACGATTAGAACGATAAGACTGTTAGACGAATTTAACTGTCATTCAGACCGATTGATAAATACAAGCATCATTAGCTAATGTCACAAAAGATGATTATATGATCTTTGTTAGATGACTTCCATTAGTTTGGGAATCAGTCATTTCATATGAGCACTGCGTCATAAACAAACCCTCTTTTGACTTAATTTTAAATATTCATAGGTATTTATCGCGATAATTTACGCATGTTTTTACGACGTGATAACTATATAAGTAGCTAGCGGTCCGCCCCGGCTTCGCACGGGTATTAAACAAAAATTTCAGAAATTATACCACACTAACACGATGGGTTTCACAGTTTTCATATGGATCCCTTACTTATTTTAACAGAATTGGGGTTTTTGACATTGACTCGACACTCCATAACTGACACTGGCCGTAGAGAAAAAGCAAGCACCGTGCGCTATATATTCAACCTCTTTTTCTATTATGACGCGCCATAATAGAAAAAGAGGTTGAATATAGAGCGCACGGTTTAATTATTGAATTTTTCATGCGGATCCCTAACTTTTTTGAAAATACTATATAGCCTATGTTCATCACGGAAAAATTAGGATTCTTATGGTGAAAGAATTTTTCAAATCAGTCCAGTAGTTTCGGAGCCTATTCAATTCAAACAAACAATCAAATCTTTCCTCTTTATAATATTAGTATAGATGCTGGGCAATCCACACAGCATCATCTAGCCCTAAGTTATGCAGAGCTTATGTTATGGTTGTAGATGACTTATATTCTTAATAGAAAAAATATCTATTGTATAGATATTATTTATTAGACCTATGTACAGTGCGCGTCAGAATGAAGTACCCCCCTTGTATACAAACTAGTTTCCACTACTTCTAATTCCCTTGTAACTTGTCACAATTTTTCACATGCAAAAATTTATCAGGCCTCCGCTCAGGATCGAACTGCCTTTTCATAATACTCAAAGTCTGAAATTCTCAAAAATAACAACTATTGTGTCTCACATACATTGAGATAGGGGGGTACTTATATGTGACGCGCACTGTACATAGAAAACGTAGGTACCCAGAACACCCGGAACTTATTAATTTATTATTTATTTATTTAAATACCCGTGATTATGTACATTTAATAATATGTTCAAATATAACTTAAGGAGTTAAGAAGGATAGAGTTAAGACCGTAATAATAATAATCTAATGCTTTTCATGTCATTTTAATGCTACTAACACTGCGTTGGACTAACAGGCCACTGCACGCCCGTGTGCCGCTTTATGAAACCGGTCTCACCAAGTTGCCATAGATCCTACCAAGTTCCGGAAATTGCGGTTCAGTAAGTACTTGTTTTTGTTACTAATATTATTTTATTTGCGATATACTAACGTGGGTTTATCAGCGCTGTTGTTTGGATATTTGTAGGTATATTGATACTGGGGTTTTATCGCTTCTGGTGCCACTAAACGCTAATTAAATTACCATTGGAGGAATGTAATCTAACATAGTTATTTATAACTCCCGGCAATGTTATTAATAATTCAAATTATATCGCCGCAAATAGCTTATATTATTGCAAATCCGCCTTAATTCCATGACTATGAAGTTTCAGCAGAACAGTGGTAAACAAGACGGTTTGCCACTTTTCTGCTAGTGTCCAGTTCATGGTAATTTCATCAGAAAAGTACTTTACTTTAATTAAATTTACTTCTTTATTATGGCAATAGGTATGACTATATATATTTGCCTTATCAAAGAAAAAGAAGTCAAGTCTTTATGATTGTAACTATCAACAACATTCAGGAGCATAGAGAATTAACAAAATGTAAACCGCTTTACAGGGAATCCCCATGTTCCACCGTCGACAATTGTAGCTAAGATCATGGAGTGTATACTTCAGGACGACGTGACTCGTGAAGAAGCCCTGATGAAAGCAAGGCACTCTATCGCAGACATGCGAAGCCAATCCAATGTCTATGCCGCCATTCTAGCCTCCAGACTTCGTAACCTTTAAGCCCTAAATGTGAATCTTAAATTAGGATAGATCCGGCGGAACACTCGCCTGAATGTTTGAAAGCATTTGCCCTTTTTATTTCCCATGCTTGACGCAACGCATAACATAACGTCAAATATTGGACAAATTCAATAGAAAACATTCAGGTAGTGTGCTGCCCTGCCTGTACTTAATACCTACACCATATTTATGTTGGTTAAAGTACATAATTCATTGACTTTTAAACTTTAGAACTAATTGAAATTTTTACGGAGTTTCTCCATGAACTCAAAAACCTGTGGCTTGTGGGTAATCCGCAGTAGGTTAGTCATTGTTCACTTGATGTTTATATCAATTCGGTAGAGAATCAAAGCAAGTCATCTGATGACCTTTTAGGATTAAAATTTAAAGACAATTTTAACTGTTGCGTTACAATAAATAAAATAAACTTTGTGATCCTTGCGGTTCGTTCTCACAGAATGGGCTATCCAGAGTGATAGGGCAGTGAAGTGTTCCTATATAATCAGAGAAACCAAAGTCGTTAATACCATAACTACCTAATTTAGGCCACTACAATTTAGGCCAAGCACAGCTTAGTACAACAAAATATAGGGATTGTAAAAAATTCTCACAAAGTGAAATAATAGATTAAAAGACGACAATGAAATTAAATAATATTTTTATTTAATTAAGTACATATGATTGATGACATTATTTAAAATTGTTGTTACGCTCAATGTGTAAAATTTATTTAGCCACTCTGGTGTCAATTCAGATGTCGCCAGTGAAAACTATATCATGAATCATATAATACTGACTAAATAAATATATAATTAGCATACTGACGCATCAGCATTGCCATACAGCAGGGCAATGTATCTGCATTGCCCCGTGGCCTTGGGATAGTATTCAACAGGTATTATGGATCAGATGATCCCTGTAGAATGTAGATTGTTTGCAAATGTCTGCAGTTATCTCAATTGAATGAACTCTTTATTGCAATATTCATAAAAAATATATATTTCGAATTAAAAAATATGTATAATAGGCGGCCTTATTTCTTCAAGAAATTTCTTCCAGGCAACCTTATTTTTAACTTAAGATACAACTTATTTGCATCAATCGTATATACAAGTTCTATTCTATTTCTTGAGAATTTGACATGAGTAAAAATGTTTTATAAGAAACTAAATAATATGCATTATTTTTAGTGCTGTAAAATATGTTTAGTTATGTCGACATCTGAATTGACACCAATAATTAAAGATATAAAAAATACAAGAGTGTGTGATTTTGGTATATACTTATATTTTATTTTTGTAGGTTGTAAGAATTTTATCATAATAATTTGTTTGTGGTTAAATATTTTCGTTATTTCAGTTTGTTGAGTTAAGAAAACTAGTT
Organism: Eupithecia pulchellata; assembly: GCA_963931895.1. Taxonomy (NCBI): domain Eukaryota; kingdom Metazoa; phylum Arthropoda; class Insecta; order Lepidoptera; family Geometridae; genus Eupithecia; species Eupithecia pulchellata. Next base: position 7,246,655 of record OZ007535.1, read on the forward strand.
AAGTATAGTATTCCTACATTTTTCTTGACATAATACTGATTTTTTGCATTTTATTATACTTACTATTATCAACACTATGATTTACACATTTATTGAAGTTTCAGCTTTTCAAAACACCAAAACCATTAATTTAACCGTGCCTTATGAAATTTGGATCTTAATTATAATTATCTTAATAATAACGCATAACATAAAATGACTACTATTCTCAAACGTATATCAAATAATTATTATATATTTAGAAAATGACATTAAAAATCGAATTATGTAGAATCTATTTATCTATAAACCTTTTTAGTATATTATTTATTAGGTAAAGAAAAAATCTTAAATAACTCTACCTGTATACTAAATCAAAGTCTTTGTTATTATTATTAGCTTAAAAATCGTGCATATCTTTGTAATTTATTAAATTGAATTATTTTTTAAGGTTAAAATTTAATTAAAAAATGTGAATGTTTATACCCAATGTTAAATTAATTTGAAAATATTTTATTAGATCTGTACCTATTTATACAGGGAACAAAGTGGAAAAACCGAATAAAAGTCATTTCTCCTTAGACATGTTTTATTTATGTATTTTTTTTTTAAAGTTTAAGGAACATACATAAGTCAGTAAGTATTCATAGCTTTTAGTAATTTTAAGTTAGTTATCTTAGTTACTTATTAATAGTAAGTCAGTTTATTATACCATCCGTTGAATGACTCTCTTCTTATACACCACTTTCGAAATTCATCGAAAGAAAACATCAGAACGACGAATGGCAACGGTAGAAGCCACCTAGACACAAAAAACGCAATTGTTCGTTTCACTAGAGATGTGGAGTTTTGGTCCATATAAGCTTCAAGTTTTACCGACATAAAGTTAATTAACACGTTAAGGACAAATATTGGACATTAACTATTGTGTCGGGCCCACGTGAAACTTAGATAATAATAAATAATGCCGGACAATCCACACAGCATCATCTAGCCCCAAGCTAAGCAGAGCTTGTGTTATGGGTACTAGATGACTGGTATACACAATACTATATTAATACATATATAGATATTTTTTATTATACATAGAAAACGACCAGAACGCCCTGAACAAATATCTGTCCCGAGGCGGGAATCGAACCCGCAACCTCCTGCGTCGCAGGCGGACCTTCGCCCACCGCGCTACAGAGGTGGATATAAAGAATGTTGTTTATTAAACCTCACTAAGAAAAGGCATTACAACCAGCATGCTTATAGGAGAAGAAGTATAAAGGGTGGCCTTATTGCTATGAGCGATCTCTACCAGGCAACGTTAGAATTTATAACTTAGAATTAATAACTAGGTACCTAAAAAATAGGGAATTAGTAAAAAGTCTAAAGATCTTACCATACCAAGCGTAAAGGGTATGTTCGAAAAAAGTTGTTGATTCCTGGGACATAGCATAGAATCAGTGTCAGGATTATCTCAAACACTAGGCCGACGTTCAGGACTTTGTTCTTCATGCCTGAAAATTTTGAAACTCGTTAATTATAATGGACTTGATGTAAGAAACCTAAAACGCACGGATATTTTTCTCTAGGGTAGAATAGAAAACAATGACATCGCATCGTGTTATTTTTCCATTTATGTTTTACAGAAAAATTATTTAATCTATAGCTAAAATAAACCATGATACCTACGGACAAGCCTGAGTCTCTGTGGTATGTATATCAAACAATGAATATCAACTTGCCTATATAGTTGAAGTTGAAGAAAGAGGTTCAAAAAATTTACTAATTCGATGACAAAGTGACGTTATACAATCTCCAAGCTAGAACAATCTCCATATTGGTCTCTAGGGTAGACAACAATGTCATCGCATCGTACGTATTAAAGGAATGAGGTTCAAATAATTTACTCATCTAACTCAAAAGTGACGTTATTTTTCTCTATTCTAACCACAATTTCGAAAGAAAACAATCTCCGTGCAATGGAGGCTGGAATGTTTTGTTTTATTTTAACGAGTGCTTGCGTCAATTGAAGAAAACAAAACACTAGTCTCGGCCTGTAGGTCAAGCACGGGGATTGTTATCTAGGGTAGAATAGACAATAATGGCATCGCATCGCTATACATTGCGTAGATTATTGAAGTTGAAGAAATTAATTTCAAATAATTTACGCATTCGATGACAAAGTGACGTAATTTTTCTCTATTCTACCTTAGACAAGAAATCCCGTACTTGCCCTACAGGCGTGGCTCGGGGATTCCACTCTGCGGTCGAATAGACAATAATAAACATCGCATCTTATTGAATATACAAACATTATCGAAATTAAAGGAATAAAATTCAAATAATTTACCTATTCGATGACAAAGTGCCGTTATTTTTCTTTTTACTGCATATAGGTAAATCTCGGTGCTAGAGGCAGGGAATAAATACTGACCTAGGCGATCAAGTAAAGAAATAAATAATGCCGGCCGGACAATCCACACAGCATCATCTAGTCCCAAGCTAAGCAGAGCTTGTGTTATGGGTAGGTACTAGATGACTAATATACATGTCATAATACAATATTATTACATAGATAGATATTTTTTTATTATACATAGAAAACGACCAAAACACCCTGAACAAATATCTGCAGATCGTACAAATATTTGTCCCGAGGCGGGAATCGAACCCGCAATCTCCTGCGTCGCAGAGGTCGTCGTGTGTCGAAGAAAATTCGAACTACCTATTTAAATTGTAAAAAAAGTTGCACATACCAACACTGAACAGAGAATTATATCTCGTCTTGCAGATAATACTGTTCGTGATTTGCGTGACGACCACAGCCACAAAATAAGCGGCTTGGCACTTTCGCTCGACTTCCTTCCGTTCTGCGTACGTCCATTCCTGACCGAACGAGTCTTGGACGTCACTGATCGCTTCGTTGTCCCATATGGGTCTTATTCCTGAGGATATAGAAACAATTCGTTACAAAGGTGCAGTGGTATGATCAATCGACACAGCATTATAATTGATGATGCTGTGGCGATTGGTATCACCTTCACACTATCTTATCATTATAAATAATACTGGGCAATCCACGGAGCATCATATAGCCCCAAGCTAAGCAGAGCTTGCGTTATAGGTACTAGATGACTATTATACATAATACAATATAATACATAGATAGATTTTTTTTATTATATATAGAACACGATTATCCGGCACAAATATCTGCAGATCGTACAAACATTTGCCCTGAGGCGGGATTCGAACCCGCAACTTCCTGCGTCGCAGGCGGATCTTCGCCCACCGCGCCACAGATGTCTGGATGTTGTTACTTCTTCCTGACTTAATTTATTTATTGTTTAAATTGCTGGATTTGTTTTATTTCTTTTACTATTGCTATTAAGTAGGTAGGTATGCATCCAATATTTTTACTGAATTGTATAATTCAATTAATTAGGTACCTATGCATTCACTGCACTATTGTAAGTACCTACCCAAAATCATGTTGTTTATGCATGTTTCGGAACTCGATCTACTTTATCAACCGTTAAATTTTTACTTGCCATGATTCAATTTACTTTTTTAAATGAAATAACTACTGAACGGCTCTGAAATTGTGTAATTTGTGATAAATGTTGGTAGATTTAGAGACTACTAACCGAATAGTATTTCAGGGTAAAACCCGTGCTCAGCCATGACGACGAAGTAAGCAAACATTCCAGCTGCGAACTCTATGAGTCCAAGGTGACCATAGACAAGGGTGATCATTCTAGTAGAGACCAAGGCTTCGTCGACGCGAGGCGGGCGCGCCATCACGTTTGTCTCGGCTGCTTCGTACGCTAAAGCCACTGCCGGCCACATGTCGGTGCCTAGGTCTACGCATAGTATTGTCATTACACCTAGAAAGTGCAAAACATATTTATTTTATACAAGCTTGCCGTGTGGTGCCGGCATAGAATTTTACCACCCTAACTCAGGGCTGGCAGCAGCCAGCGCCCTCTGTAGAACCCGTCCACCGAACTGCGATCCCCAACCCGCATGCCCAGCGTGAGGATTATGGCCAAATGATGAATAATGCCATCTATGGCGCTCATAAGGGGAGGTCTATGTCGAGCAGTGGAATATTATAGGCTGATGTTGTTGTTGTAAACAAGGTTTGAAGTTTTTGAAAGACAGTTGTTGGACAATCCCCACTCAGCATTAGAATCCTGCATTGCCTCTGATGAACCTAGGCTATTGAATATTCAAATTAGTTAAAAGATCTGTATAAACTTAAATAGGAACCCACGTGTAATTTTTTGTTACATACCCACGCGAGCCTGGGCGGACCGCTAGTATATAATAAAAAATATCTATGTTACAGAATAACCTATCATCATCATCATCAGCCTATAACAGTAACAGTCCACTGCTGCTCATAGGACATATACCTATATAGTGGATAGAAACTACGAACGACTTCACGAGATCTTTTTGTAGGGAATTGATAAATATTTTATGATATCAAATATATTACAAATTTTATAATAACTAGATAGTATCCTAGTCCTATTTAAACAGATCTGAAATAATAGAAGAAGTTTCATACCTAGAGGTAAGGGTATTGAGAAAAGAATAAACATAAAGACTGGGAGGATCTCTGGCACGTTTGAGATGAGAATGTAGCAGATGGACTTCTTTAGGTTGTCGAATATCTTTCTACCCTCTTCGATGCCGGTCACGATCGTTGCAAAATTATCGTCCATTAGGATTATGTCTGCGGTTTGTTTTGACACCTGTAATGAGTAAATTTGGTTCGAATAACGGGAAAAGCGGTCCCAGTTTCTTGGTGTTGACCTTTTAAGAATAAATTTAGTAAATTTCGAATAATGCGGAAAGCTATCCCTATTTCTTTGGAAATTAAGGCTCCGGTGACGGATGAATTCCTCATACAAACGTAATAATCAATTATCAAAATAATTTGTTATTTGAGTATATTTTTACCATGTATTGCTATTTTTTGTATTAAATGGACCGTACTATATAGAATTGTGCGTCGTGGGCCATAGTGTTAAAGGTGTTCTACTCACCTGAGATCCAGTTATGCCCATTGATATCCCAATATCAGCTCGTCTCAGAGCGGGCGCGTCGTTTACACCGTCGCCTGTGACAGCGACTATGTCCCCTCTGCGTTGGCACGCTTCTACTATCTGAAGCTTCTGAGTTGGAGAGGTTCGCGCGAAAACTGAAAGGAGGTTGTATGGCGAGGAAGTGCGATGAAAGAAATTTTAAATTTAGATTTCAGATTTTCATAACTTTGTTTCTTTGGCTACTTAGCAGTTAGCAGAACGTAGTGGTTTTATTCTCTTTGGCAGACAAGTCAAAAATATAAATAATTATTATAAAATAAGGAATAAGGTGTTGTTGATTATTTATCTTCTCCTAAATTTTTTGTTTACTATTACTTAGCCCACCCATCATTTTGTAGTTCATTTCCATAAGAGATTAACACATTACGACATGTGTTTCTTTTAATTATAGTACCTCCCCGTATCAAATTATTCTTGCGGAAGAAAGTAGTTATCGTAGTAGCTTTAGAATGCTTTATAATACTTAGTTAACTTACGTACCAGGTCTAGTAAAAAGGCTGAGTACTATTTTAACACAACTTTCTAAAATCTTACCAATTTCATAATGCTTTTCCAGCATCCAGTTCAGCAGATCCGGAGTCATATTCCTAAGTTGAGAGCCGGTGATGACGTGGCAGTTTGAGTCTGTCGCTATGCCCACGTCGAGGGCTATGGCTCGGGCGGTGGCTGGGTGGTCGCCTGTCACCATCATGACTCGGACGCCGGCCTCGCGGACGCGGAGAATTGCTGACTTTACCTGATGATAGATGGGTTTTGATGGTACAAAGAGTAAAAGTAAAAATTGTATTTATTGAGATTACTTAACTACAATGACAGATATTAATATAGGCACACAAGCTCCTGAACCAGTTTAAAAACTGTGTTTAAGTTCAGGTAAAAGTTCTTCTTTATACGTAGGTAACTAGTGGTCCGCCGTGGCTTCGCACGGGTATTTAACAAAAATTTAATTTTACAAGCGGATCTCTTACTTTTTTGAAAATATTCAAAACGTATGTTCATCAGGGAAAGTTTAGGATTCTAATGGTGAAAGAGTTTTTCAAACTAGTTTCGTACCCTATTCAATTCAAACAAACAATCGAATCTTTCCTCTTTATAATACTAGGTATAGACAATACTTAATTTTATGTCGGGTAAAATATTTTTCAAGGAACTAAATTATAATAAGCAAATAAGAACTTAGTTGAACTAACTACATACTGTTTCAAACAAACTACAGGTAGGTATAGGTACTTAATTAGGTTAGGTGCATGACATTAATGAGACAAATAATAATTATAATATTTTACATGTAAATTCAACTTTCCAAAAAAGTACTTACAAAATCAAACAAAGGAAAATCAACTAAACCAAAAAAAAAATTCAATTTACATACTGTCATTAAAAATTACACCTGAGTTGTTTCCCTGGTAATATTTCAAAAGGGGCTTCGAGCTAGACAAGTGCTACCAACTACTCTAACACGAACTCTGCGTAGCTTGGGGCTAGATGATGCTGTGTGGATTGTCCAGCATTATTTATGCAGTTTATCATGGAGATAACTAATAGTAAATACTCATTAATTTTAGTAAGTATAATAAATACTTCTCCTCGCGGCGGATCCATGATGCCCATCAGTCCAAGTAATCGTAATCCATCTATTGGGAAATTCGCAGCGTCCGCGTCGAATTCATATTCAGGAGGAAACTTTTTGGGATCCAGAATAATATCAGCGAATGCCAATATTCTTTCACCTAAGACAAATAGATGAGAAATACTTTCTTACACACAAAGAAAGATAGCATTACACACAAACATGCTTAAAGTGAAGGAAGTATAAAGGGCGGCCTTGTCGCTATAAAAACGAAAATAAAATAATTTATTCATAATAGCTTAGGACTAACAAAATAACAAATTATACTTAATCTTATATTTTATGGGATGATACGTGCCTGAACTAGGTAAAAACCAGTTTTTCAGGCAAATAAATGGCTCATAATAAAAAAAATAATAAAAGAAACCAATAGAAAATACGCATAAAATTACATTTTTTTGAGCTACTATGAGCAAATAATATACTCTATGTCATTTGAGGTGTGTGTCAGTTCATGGCACGAAAAATTTTGTATAGCTTATCGCATTCACTGCCGTCCATACCTCTAGGAGTTCTATTAGGTATATTTTTTGCTGTAGGAGGAAGTAGTCCATGTCATTCCGTAAATGAACGTGTTATTTAAACGGAACTACCGATTTAGTTTGGCTGTTTTTTTTGTCGATGATCAATTTGGTTGCGTTTGTTTTGGGCTGTTGAATAAAATAGAATAATATATGCTGGTGTTATCGATTTTTTGTAAAATTTAACTTAGGTACCTGTACTAGCTAAGACATCGGTAGCTTTTTCAGCCGCATCTCTCATTTCTTTGGAGAGATTAGCTTGTTTATTGTCTAGTGCAACTGTAGAGCATCTTTGGAAAATACACTCGGGCGCACCTTTCATAACCACGAAGTATCGGGCAGATGCTGTGTCGCGGTGAACACTCACCTGTGTGTATTGATTTATGTACGTACATAATTTTAGGGCTGCGTACCCACGGGGTTAAAACGGAACCCTATTACTAAGCCCTAGCCGTCCGGCTTGCTCATCATCATATTGAACATAGGCCTCTTCCAAACGATGCCACGAATAGCGGTCCTATACCGCCTCCATCCTTCAAGTCCTGTAAGCGCTACAACAAAGTTAAAATAATTTTTGACGTCTTGAAACATAGCTCTGAGTTAATAGAATAAATAAACAACCAACCAACCGGTTGCTGTAGCGGTCACCGCCGCATTGTCGCTATAATGTCGTTGCACGCCTAGCACGTAAGGCACTTCTATTCTATACTAACAGGTACATAAACTATGTAATTTGGTACAGTGCGCGTCAGATATAAGTACCCCCCTATCTCAATGTATGTGGGACATAATAGTTATTGTTATTTTTGGGAATTTCAGACTTTGAGTATTATGGGTGGGCGGTTCGATCCTGAGCGGCGTGAGATTTGCATTTGAAAATTTGTGATAAGTTACAAGGGAATTAGGAGTACCTAGTGGTAAATATATTGTAGTCAAGGGGGTACTTAATTCTGACGCGCACTGTACATACTTGATACTTGTTTACAGAGTTGAAAGGAATTTCAGCGACTTTTGGATAGTTTGCTCTGATAGTAGTCGGGTCATCATATTTCATAATAAATCCCATTATAGCTGATTCGGAGGCATCCCCAATAATACTCCCGTCGGCCATCACATTTGCGTTACTACAAAGGGCACCGCATATTGTCATTGCTGAAATAAACGGTAATAGGTAACCTATGATTATAGGTTACTAACCACTAGTTTTGGTTACAGTCACCTGATTAGCTAGCTTATCGCAACAAATACGTAGTGTTAGGTAAATCTAGAAAGTTTGGGATATCTATCATTTATAATATTAGTGTATGTCATTAATTACATTACCGACACTAATATTATAAATGCGAAGATTTTGATGGATGGATGGATGTTTGTTAATTTTTCTACTGCCACAGCTCTCCAGTCTTTTTCTTATATTTAATAAGGTTTTCAATATTAAATGTTTGTTAATGCAATATCAAAATTTTACCTTGGTTGTTCCGAAGCATAGCTGAAAAATATATATCGCGAGTCAGTGAAATCATTGCTAAATGAAATAATATAATAAACAAATAGCTAAATGGAAATCAGACTTGATAGCTCCGAATCGTGCACAGAATAAATCCGGTTGTAGATCCAAATATGCCGAACGGACATCTTGTTTTCAGTCAGAGTTCCCGTTTTATCGGAGCAGATGGTGGTACAGGCGCCTAGAGCTTCGATGGCGTCCAGGTTTTTCACCAGGCAGTGTTTCTTCACCATGTTCTGAGCTGTTAGAGTTAACGATGCTGTAACCGTAGGCTGCAATCCTAAAAGAGGAATTAAGATCAATCTGTCTCTGCTGAACTTCGCAGATGTCTCCGCTTAGCCGTATGGTGCTGGCATAGAATTTCACCACCCCCACTCTACCCGTGGGTGTCGTGAGAGGCGACTAAGCAGCAGCGGCGGACAGCAGAGGGTGCAGAACAACTCCACTGAACTGCGACCCCCAACCCTCATGCCCAGCGTGGGGATTATGGGTAATAACCCCCAAATAATGCCATCTATGGCGTTCATTAGCGGAGGTCTATGTCCAGCCGTGGACTATTATAGGCTGATGATGGTGATGTCTTTGCTCAAACATACCTAAATAATATAATAGAATTTCTTGTTTCTATGAAAGAAACCACTGCTAGCATCGTCAGTCGTCTCCCCTAGTACGGAACTAAATGTTCTATCGTATCTCGTATGCCTACAATATGGCAGCTTTTTTTCCGCGCTTTGGAGGCAAAATCGCGCGATAAATATTTATTGGTATAATTTGATCCTAACATATTTAATGGTCAGGCTTGCTACGCCATTACGAAAGATGGCATAATTAACATTTTTTAAAACTTTCTGTGTAAAAAAAACACCATTGTGGCGCGGTGGGCGAAGGTCCGCCTGCGATGCAAGAGGTTGCCGGTTCGATTCCCGCCTCGGAAAAAATGTCTGTACGATCTGCAGATTGTTCGGGGTGTTCGTGTCGTTTCCTAATATATAATAAAATATATCTATCAATGTAAATTGCAACGCATTAAAAAGAAACTGCTGTAGAAAGACCTAGTGTGTCTTGGACCTTGAAATAGTGTTAAAGTGAAAGTCAAAGGATACCTTCAGGAATATTAGCAACGACAATCCCAATAACGAATATCGTGGTCTGCATGAACGGGTAGCCGATAGCGAGCGAGGCTAAAGCGATGAACAGCCCCAGACCGATAGCCCACATGGACATGTAGCGCATGAAGCGACTCAGTTCGCGGGAGAGAGGCGACGGCTCCGGTTGTAGGCGAGCTGCTAAGCCCGCCACACGACCGAGAGCTGTCAAATCGCCGCAACAAAGCACTACACCTGAAATATTGAAAATTTGAAAGTAAGGCGACTGATAAATGAACACTTTATTATACATCTATACTAACATTATAAAATTGGCGGGAAATAAACAATAAAAAGGAAAATTTATATTGTTTATTTCCCGCCAATCGACCGAGAGCTGTCAAATCGCCGCAACAACCTATATTGAAGGTAAGGCGAATATGAATGAAAACTTTATACATCTATAGTACTAATATTATAAAGAGAAAAGATTAGTTTGTTTGAATTTAATAGGCTCCTCTTTATAATATGCTATAGATTAGGATAGTAAAGACTTAGGTACACTCCATAAAACATACCTATTGCCCATCCCTCCACACACTGAGTGGAGAAAAACGCTACATTCTGCGACTCCAATATATTCGCAGTCCCGTCAACATTCGACCTTTGGACGGCAACTGATTCTCCCGTCAGAGAAGAATTATCGACCTGTGAATAAGCCATTTAAAGGAGAAGTCCGCTTCTAGACAGGGTAGCTAAGGGAGGACGGACTTTTAAACATGAACAGTTGTACATACTAAGGCTAGATAAAGAAGAATGCGCTAACTTTGAACCCTTTGCTGTCAATAATCCGAATATCTGCTGGTACAATATCACCGGCCTTAACGCGAACGATGTCGCCCTTAACAATTAGACTGACGGGCGTCGAAGGGTTGAGAACTCCGTCTCTGATGCAGTTCGTATAGTTCGGGATCATGCTGTTGAATGTTTGCATAATCTACGACAAATAAGAACTTCCTTTAGTTCTACTGAGGTAGACTGAGATACGTAGGTACTATGGGTGTAATCGTTAAGTGTGCACAGGCGATTATTCCGTAACTATTGCAGATATCAAAAAACTTTAAACTGATATCGAAAGTACTTTACCTAATGAGTAAAATGACATTAATAACTTTTTAAAAATAAAACGAGAAATATCCAAAAAAAATACATTAATCACTCCCATACATTTAGTATGAGATAGTAGAAAGGTTTTAGTTTCCTTATTTTAAGTGGAATAGTACCTACTCATTTTACCCTTGTCATTTTATAATTATGTACGATATGAAGGTATTAATGAATTTCAAGTAGATACACGTGTAGATTAATTATCTTACCACTTCAAATTTATAATAAACCTTGTTTCAATATTGTATTGATTTGAACTAGCTGAAAAGCAACATACTAAATAAAAACAAAAAGAAAGATACTCTTTGGTGTTCGTTCTAAATTCAAACTCTTTATCGCGGGTTCTCGTTCCCGCCAATTTATTGTATTTTTCAATTTGCGTTAATAATCGTGATTGTTGCATTTATTGATTGAAAAATGGCATATTCCAATACAGAAAAGAGTGACATGTTAAAAATGTACTACAAACATGATTGTAACAATAGGGCGGCCATTATCGCCTACAGAAGAGAGTACCCAGATAGAGAAGTTCCTTCTGGTACGTATTTACGTAAGTTGGATAACAATTTGATAAATTATGGATCTTTTAACAGAAAAAAAGGTTCGAGAACAAGAGCTCCGGAATTTGATAATGACTTAGATAACAATATTATTAACTACGTAGTAGATAATCCACAAGAATCAACGCGTTCAGTGGCCCGATCATTTCCAGTGTCCCACAATTATGTACACAAGTTATTAAAAAAACACAACTTCAAAGCATTTAAGATAAAACCTACTCAAACGCTGCACAATGATGATCCTGCTCGTCGGCTGGTCTATTGCAATTGGCTAGTCAATAATTATGTCAATGTAAGGTCAATTTTATGGACCGATGAAAGTAATGTTTCAAACTGCGGCATTTACAATAGAAAAAACTCGCATTATTGGTCAATTGACAATCCTCGCTTAACTACTGAAGTTAGAGCTCAGGTGCGATTCTCAATTAATGTGTGGTGTGGTATTCTCGGAGATCGGATCATTGGGCCATATTTTTACAGTGGAACCTTAAATGGACAGAGATATTTCTCCTTTGTACAAAACGATATGCCAAGTCTCTTAGAACCAATTCCAGACGATGAAAGAAGGTCGATAATTTTTCAACAAGATGGAGCACCTGCACATAATACAAATGTTGTAATGAATTTCTTACGAAACAATTATAATGGCTTAATAGCCAATAATAGTGCAACCCCTTGGCCTGCCAGATCCCCGGATCTCACGCCTTGTGATTTCTTCCTATGGGGATTTGTCAAAGACCACGTGTACGCTGAGAGAGTACACAGCCTAGAAGAGTTACAGAATCGTGTACGTCGTGCAATTGCTTTAATTACTCCGCAAATGTTAAGGAAAGTTCATTTAGAAACTGTAAATAGAGCTCGTCATTGTATTGCACAAGGAGGACGTCACTTCGAACATATGCTTTGAACACAAAATTTTGTACTTACTAAGAAATAAAATGTATGGGAGTGATTAATGTAATTTTTTTGGATATTTCTCGTTTTATTTTTAAAAAGTTATTAATGTCATTTTACTCATTAGGTAAAGTACTTTCGATATCAGTTTAAAGTTTTTTGATATCTGCAATAGTTACGGAATAATCGCCTGTGCACACTTAACGATTACACCCTGTAGAGGTATACCTACTAGGTTGCTTATCCACATTGTTTATAAAGAACTAGGTATAATATTATGTAGATAATTAGGTTGTGGCGTACAGTACCTATCAGCCGGAACTTACTCCAAAAGGTATTTCTTTTACAAACCGAAAACTTTAAAGTAAAGGAAGTATAAAGGGCGGCCTTATTGCTATGAGCGATCTTTTCCCGGCAACCATAGGATGGGATGGACTGGACATGAAAGAACACTACCTACAGACAGTGGCACTTAACTTAAAGACATAACATAACACTTAACTTAAATTAAGGTATCAATGTCAACTACTTAATGAAAAATAAAAAAAGACTATTAAAAGATTACTTTGAAAATTTGCTTTACTCTACTGCGTCGCAGGTGGAACTTTGTCAAAAATAACTTAGTAGGACCCTAATAAATAAAACGTAAATTGTAAAGTACCTTTGAACTCTTGAAGTTCTGATAAAAACTAAAAAGGCCGCATATAACATCCACAGCAATTAGCACACAGCCTAGGTAAAGGTTGTCAGTACTTGGGTTGGTTTTAGTGGAAGATTCTATCAAGTATGCCACTATACACAAGGTGGCTCCAAACCATATCAATACGGAAAAACCTGAAAATTTACATGGTTAGAGGGAGTGACATGGTTAGAGAAGGAAAATGTACCTTAATGCCCTTAATTAAGGCCAAAATTAGCGCAACGAGCACCGTCCCAAGTCGCACAAACCTGCATTATAAGATATCACACAAGGTCCACGTCGGTAACTTCAGCGTTTAAGAAGAGTTATTAGAGTACACTCGAGCTGCAATAGCTCACAATTACGCATTCGGCTGTATATAAGCACTATATGGCGTCACGGAGACAACACTGTAATGTTGCGAGTGTTAATATAGTGTTACAGTTCACTGTTATACAGCTTTTAGGAATCAATAATACTATCAGCTGCATTATAGCACTTTAATGGACCAATACAAGCCTTCTATTCAGCTATATTCTGAATAGAAGGCCACATGTGGCTCTTAAAACGCTTGCATTTTAAGAAAGAACATGTGAACTACTATAATGCTTGCAGTTATACTGTGACTCCAATTAACAACAATATAATTCGTCTTGCTGCACAAAGTGGAACTTTAATTATGTTAATCAGCTTGTTACATGCAATCGTATAATAGCACTATAACAGCCCACATGATCACTATGGGTGAATTCTTATGATGCTAAAATATAGCAAACTGCTTAATAACAAATCACAAGTGACCCAAGATCCCGTTTAGAGCTGAATACTTGTACTTGCGTAGGCAATTAATCTACTAATGCAGTTAAATGAGTTCATGAAGACTGTTTATTTCAGCGCCCCGTATAGGATTATATAGACTTGTGGTATTTAATATCGACTTGTGGTATTTAATATCGAAGGGGGGGAAAGCTAGAGAGCGGTCGGGAAGGGTGCCTGTCTACAGATGATGGATACAGGCATCCTCCTCTTCTTTTTTAAAGACCTTTCTGCAGTGTCACATGGCGGGACACATTACCACTTAGCAGACTCTAGCCAGTCCATGGATCCACGTCCCTCGTCGTCCCCCCTGGGAACTTCTGCAGCCACATCTTGTGACCGCCAACTGTACCTCGCCCGCGTCTGGCGCCTGCGCCGCGGTCCGGCGACCTCCCTCGCTCCTGCGCTAACAGGAGCTGGGAAGGCGCAGGATCGGGCGGTGGCACGACTCGGGGGACTTACAGTGCTGCAGATGCCGAGTGATCCGGGGCACCAGGGGTGGAGGTTTCTGGGCTTTACGCTTGTAGCGCGCAAAAACATTCACCTCATCATCATCACTGGTGGGGGGGGGGAGGGTTGGTGCGGGTTACCTCGTGCACTCTCTTCCCCCCCCCCCCCCTTCGGCTGAGGGGCAACCCACAGCTATTAACAGCTTTGTTCACAGCTTTAAAGAAACCATATAAATTAAATGATGCAAACAAACATTAATACTGAGACGCCATGCGACCCGGCCAGCACCCGGCGCCCGGTGGGTTCCGGGCCCCCGGGTGTTAAGTTGGCTACCGAAGGTGGAGACGGGGCGGGACCCCAGGCCCCGCCTTCCGCAGATGCTACTGGGGCCAACACAGTTTTGGCCAACCCAGGCACCTCCTTGGCATCCCAGGCGACTGTACCAGGTGGACCAGTGCCGGCAATTCTGGGCAAATGGAAGAGGAGGAGACTGGCGGCGAAGGAAGCGCGGGCGAAGGCGGCAGCAGAAGGCACGGCGAGGAGCACCGGCGGCGCTGTGCTGGATACTGGTAGTAGAGTTGGTCGCGGGGCCATGGGAGCGCCCTCAGCGCAAACTGGCACCGCGGCTGCAGGTAAACAGTCTGTTGGTCCTCTAAACCACAGACAGAGAAAGGAAAGGAGACTGAAAGCCTCCGCCTTAATGAATAAGGTGTTGACTGATAGGATAGAGGGGTACGTGTACCCTGATGATTTGTCGGCCATAGCGCCGGCGGTCAACATGGTAATGAACCTCCCAGCCACACCCTCACTATACTCGGGATCGGTGGGAGTCCCGCCTGTGGGCGCCGGTAACGGCCAGAGCCAACGCAGGGCCCCGGCCCCGTTAGTAGCTACTGAACCGAACCGTGATACCCCTCAGGCCGGGCCCCATCTGTCCAGCGAGAACACACCCACACACACACACACAGACACAGATGGCGCCAGACAGGCTAAACGGCAGCGTGGCTCTGAGACAGTCTCGCCCTCCTCGGTAGTAACAGAGAAGAGGCAGTGTCTACGCGGAGACGATGCCGTCGTGGCAGCTGGCGCTGTCAAGGAGAGTGTCGAGAGGACCTCGTCGTATGCTGCGACCGCTAAATCACACCTAAAGGTAGTGATATTGGAAAAAAACGGTGTACATATGGACGAGAGACGCGCGACACTTCTCCGCAGACACCTTGACGTGAGTTTCACAGCTCTGTGCCGGGAAGACAAATACAACTTCGAACACGAGGCTCCGGGGTTCGAAGCAATGCCGAAACCGGCACACGGTGGTCTAAGTGCAATAGCAGCCGATGACTACAGTCTGGAGTGGCTCACCGCTACAGTCGCTGGCCTGCCACCCCTGTGGCCTGGTACCAGTGGACTGATAGTGGTGCCACATAACAAGCTACCCAGATACCACAAAGGAGTAGTCTTCGTGCCGGACTGTGACGAATCCCCCGAAGATATCCGACAGATATTAGCCTGGTGCAATAATCGGCGACTTCCACCCCTGCGCATCGACCAATGGCCCATCTTCGCCCACAAACGGACACAGAATGATACCATGACCGACAACGTCATGGTGTTCGGGATTCCGGTGGAGGAGCTTTCGGCGTTGGCGGCCAGGGACTATAAACTAAAGTATAGACTGGCCAATCTGCACCTGACTGTCAGAGCCCCCAAAGCGTCGGATGTTAAGACCCCGATTGTGGCGCCGATGGTCCCTGAGACATCCTGCGCTAGCGGGGGTATGTCCGGGGCCGCAAACGGTGCCACTATGGAGGTTGGACCTGACCCTACCACAGGCGAGAGGGAGCTATCCGAGGAGGCTATAGACAAGCTTCTTGGTGACGCAGGTGATGAGTTAGGGGGCCTTTCAGGCCTTAATCTACTGTCACCTGCGCCAGAGATGGACATGGAGCTCTCTGTGGCGTCCCCGGCGGGCTCCCTCCCACCGCAACTAATGTAGTATCTTCTACTTCCCCCCAACAACCCTCTCTTTCTTTTGACTTATAATGTCTGTTAAAAATAAGGTAGCGAAACAAACTCACCATAATCCCACATCGAGGATAACCAATAATCATTATAGCACCGCTCACTATTATCACAATAATTCGAATACTCGAACAACCGCCATTAATAGGCGGGATGATATCGATGTAGATATCGATACAATCTCAGTAGTTCAAGCCAATATCCAGCACAGCGTCACAGGGTTCGCCTCGCTGAGAAGAACCCTCGAAGAGCAACCACACACCATTGCACTGGTCCAGGAGCCCTACATCGTCCGGGGACGGGTATGTTTCACGTCCCTTCCGGGCACAGTTTTCACTCCACCAGTTAACAATAAGACAAGAACACTAATATACGTACCTAAAAACATGAAGGCCTCTCTAGTCACACACTTGTGCACGGATGATCTCACCGTGGTGCAGCTGTAAACCGGACTTGAAGGCAAGCTCAAAACAATTTTGATTGCTTCGGCATACCTAGACAGTACCATGGAGGCACCCACTGAAGAACTAGAGGTACTACTCCACTACTGTATTTCTCACGCTATGGAATGCATACTGGGCTGCGATGCTAATGCACACAGCACCGTATGGGGTTCACCTGACACAAACGAAAGGGGAAAGGACATCCTTGACTTTGTACTGCGATATAACCTTAATATTATGAATAGAGGCTCTGAGCCGACGTTTGTAACATCCTGGGCTCAGACTATCATAGACCTAACAATAGCTACCGATGCCATTGCAGAGCACATACAAAACTGGCACGTAGCAACACAGGAAGCATCCAGCGCAGACCATAGGCGGATAAGATTTCAACTGATGACAGGAGAAATCCTTCCACGAACATACAGAAATCCTAAGAAAACTGACACTGCCTTATTTGCGGAAACCTTAAATAAGAAACTGGAGGCTCTACCGAGACCTGACCCTGGGTCGGAGCTAACTCCAGAGGATATTGAACACTCGCTGACTGAGCTGACAGCATATATAACTACCAGCTACGAAGAAGCCAGTCCCTTGATAACCGAAAGCAATAAGATTGCTCATCGCAAAGATAAATGGTGGAATAAAAAACTCACCAAACTCAGAAAGAAAGTACGTCATCACTTCAATAGGGCAATGAATACAAAAGATAAAAAAGACTGGTCAGACTACAAAAAAGTCAGACAGGAATACAAAAGAGAGATTCAAAGTAGCCGTAAGAACTCTTGGAAGCGCTATAGCAACTCCATAGCCACACAGAGTGAAACAGCTCGCCTCAACAAAATTCTGTCCAAGGACACGAACACAAAGCTCGGCTCACTTAAAAAGCCCGATGGTTCTTACACAAAAAACCAACAGGAACAACTCGAGTTACTGTTGAAAACACACTTTCCAGACTGCAAACTGGAGGCGAACATAGAACGGGAAGCAAGAAACTATCGGAAACCCGAATATAATGACTGGGAACTTGCAAACCAGATAGTAACTGAAGAAGCGCTAGACTGGGCGGTTAGAAGTTTTAAACCGTATAAAGCCGCTGGCTCTGACGGCATATTTCCCGCCCTCCTCCAGTGGAACCTCACAAAAATCACACCAAAGTTGACCTCTATATTTAGAAGCTGTATCGCCTGGAAATACATCCCTCTAATATGGAGGGAAGTCAAAGTAATCTTCCTACCAAAACCCGGAAAAGCAGACTACACACAGCCAAAGTCATTCAGACCAATTAGCTTAAGCTCGTTCCTACTGAAGACATTAGAAAGACTATGCGACAAGTACATCAGAAGCGGGCCGCTACTTAGAAACCCAGTTAACAAGAATCAGCACGCGTATCAATCTGGTAAATCTACTGAAACAGCTCTGCATCAAGTAGTCCATAAGATTGAAGGTGCGCTTGAAAGCAAACAATCGTGCTTAGTCACATTCATAGACATAGAAGGTGCCTTCGACAAAACAACTTTCCCATCAATAGAAAACGCTTTGCGAAAGCAAGGAGTTGATGACAACCTCAACCAGTGGATAACGGAAATGTTATCCAGCAGAGCAACCAAAATTGAAAGTTCAGAATCCCTAAGGCAGGCAGCCCAATGCAGAGTGACACGGGGGTGTCCACAGGGCGGGGTCCTTTCACCACTTCTGTGGATATTGGTTGCAAACGAACTCCTAGACTCGCTGAATGTAGATGGAACTTTCACTATTGCATATGCAGATGACCTGGCAATCATGATATCGGGCCTTTTCGAGACAACTCTGTGCGAAAAGATGCAGAAAGCTCTACGAAAAGTGGAAACGTGGTGTACCAAACACAGTCTGTCTGTTAATCCCAACAAGACAGAAATGGTACTGTTTACTCGCAAAACTAAACTACCAAGACTAGAACTACCCTCACTGCTAGGTACAAAACTGTCATTAAGCAAGGATGTTAAATACCTCGGCATATGGCTAGACAGTAAACTACTATGGGGAAAACAACTTGACCATGTTATGACAAAAGCCACTAATATCCTATGGCAATGCACGCGAGCGGTAGGTAAGGATTGGGGCCTCAGGCCCAAGCTGTGTCTGTGGCTGTATACAGTCATGGTCCGCCCAGTGCTAACCTACGGGGCTATAGTTTGGTGGCCGAGAACAAACTTAGTCACAACCATCAACAAACTACAGCAAGTTCAAAGACTGGCATGCACTCTCATCTGCGGATGTAGGAAATCAACCCCATCTGCAGCACTAGACATAATCTTAGGACTAACGCCCTTGCACATTCACATACAGCAAGAAGCAATGGCAGCGTCTCTTAGAATAAAATCAACAAATCAGTGGAAAGGTGATTCAGGTCTAACAAACCACTGCAGAATATTAAACAAAGCAACTGCGGCAATTCCAGAGGCGGTAAACGGTACTGATAGAATAGCCACTACCTACTTAACCGGTAAGAACTACGAAATAACGCATGAACAGAACGCATCAGCGACTACCTCACATGACGTCAGTACATATCACATCTACACTGATGGAGCCAAAACCAAAACAGGAGCCGGCTGCGGCAATTTTTGTTCAGAATCAGGGCTTTCAAAATCCCAACCATTAAACTCAGCCACCACGGCCTTTCAGGCTGAAACAATGGGGATCCAACTGGCGGCTAATCGGATTCTTCTGGACAGAACTATCAAAGAGCCGACAAGTCAGATGCATCTGGTCTTTAAAACAGACAGTGCTGCACTGATAAACGCACTCAAAAAGTCAGACACAAGATCAAGATCTGTTGCAGAATGCCATAACGCTTTACAAAATCTGTCTAAACAAGGCAAAGTCAGCATAGAATGGATAGAGAGACGCTCTTGTACAGGTAACATAAATGCAGACAAACTAGCAAAGGAAGGAGCGAGAACGAACCCAACAAAACAGGACATTGGTCTCTCAAACCCGCCCACAGCAGAAGTAAAAAATAGACTAAAACTAAACTCTGAAAAAGAACATCAAAAAATATGGGAGCGTCGAAAAGACTGCAAGCACACCAAATCAATATTCCCCTCCATAGATAGGAAGACCACAAACACGATGCTCAAGATGAGCCGCGAAGATCTAAAATTAATGGTAGGCATCATCACAGGTCACTGTGAACTAAACCATCACCTCCTCAAAACTGGTGCCACAGACAGCAGCCTGTGCCGTGGCTGCTTCCAGGAAGAGGAAACTGTGGAACACGTGGTGATACACTGCACGGCCACAGAGGAGGCCAGACGGAAAACGGGATTGAAGAGTCTTATAGAGTCATCAAACCCGTCGACACCTCAAGAAAAGCTAAAACAAAGCTGTAAATCTCCAAAAGTCCTGCTCCGGTACTTCAAGGAGCTGGGCTGGATAGGGCCTGGTTAGGCAGGGGGATAATGCACAAAACACTCCTACGCGAGATGTCAGTGCAGATCTTAGTTCCCCCACTTAGAATTAGAATTAGAATTAATATCGAAATGTAGAAATATAAACGTAAAACAGGAGGAATACGCCGAAAAATTACTGCAGAATACTTGAGAATTTTAAATAGAGATACGGGAACACTGATCAAGCTACACGTTTGATGAATAATGAGTCAAGGGGGAGTAAAATTTTAGAACGGCAGTGTTCCCGATCCGCAACTGTTTGTGTAGAAGGACGTGCAGATTTAGATGGACAGAGCTCTGCAAGTATACAGCAAATATTAGAAGATAGTGGTTCCGTATCTTGCAGTAATGACAGATACCTAGATATCTCTAATGTTTCTGAAAATTCAGACAGTGACAGTGTGTGTACTGAATATGATAAACAAGAAAAATGACGTGAAAACATAATAAAATGGGCAATTGAAAAAATATATCTTATTATTTTTATTTATTTTTTATTATTAATATTGCATATATCAAGCTTCGCTAACATAGCGGCTTGATTGGAAAGAATGGTTTGTATATCTCCCGTGTTGATAACTTGTAGTGTGTCTTGCTGCTGGAGTGCTTTTTCGCTGGCAGACGTTTGTGAATTATCCTGTAATATAAAGTAAGTAGGTATATGACTAAATAATAAAATAATAAATATGAAGGACGTTACACACAGCGCTTTAATTTAATTTTATAAATTACGGATCCCTAAATTTTCTACAGAGTTTAGTGGTTCACTGTAAAATATTTGCGTACTTGTTACCCGCTATTAAGCTTTTCATGAATCTGTGGCTGACTTGTTTCACACAAGAACTACTCTTGTCAGCTCATTGCTGATGTATGTACCACGAGTGAATACTTATACAGCCCATAGCATTTAATTGTGATTAATAAAGTGCACATTGCTTGTCTGCCATTTTTATGTTCTAACCTATGAATATGAATATATTTACAGTTTATATCTTTCTCTACAACGAAAATAACAACTGGATTTGAAGAGAAAATCTGTGATTTATGAGTAAACAGCTTATTGTCAAATAACATGGACAGAATAATAAGATTTCTGTTTTATTTTTTTATCATCATCAGCGCATTTTAAATTATAATTTTCAAGTAAACGGTACTATTTTGAGAGCGCATGAAAATTTTCATCTATATTTATATGATATTTGACAGTAAAAATGCTTTCCCATTCGAATTTTACGCGTTTAGAAGAAAAACTCAAGATTTTACTTACCGAAAACAATATCAACATCACAAAACACTTGTCAAATTGTTTCACTTGGTAGCAAGTAGGGGCGAGAACGTGAAAATTATTCACAATTTTGCAACTTGTGAATTTTCAACTCCATAAAAGCGTTATTAAGATCCTGGTCTGTACTTTGTGCTGTATAATAGGTAACACAAACTCTGATAATCAGCATTGTGCTGTATAATAGGTAACACATACTTTGATATTCAGCCAATGTTCAGCTCTTGGGGTGACTGTTACCTTTAATAATGCTCAAATAATGCTGATATACAGCAATCAGTTACGTTATTCAGCCTATAGCTGTTTAATTTGTGCCCAAATCAGAGTTATATCAGCTGAAACAGCGCTGCTAACGCTCTTATTCAGCAGACTTGTACAGCTAAGGATTCTATTGTGGACAGTTATTCAGCTTTTATACAGCACTTTTGTGTTACTTGGGGTTGAACAATTCACCGTCAGGAAAACCACCTGTTTGGTATAGGTACTACTAGACGCAATGTCCAAAGCATGCGTCTTGGGCCATCAAAGTATCATGGTAGGTACCTACATAAAAGTATGATGCCCATCAAAATTATTTATATTTTCAAAGTATTTTATTTTTAGTAACTAGCTGTACCTGGAACTTCGTTCGCGATAGCCATGAATTTTTTAAAACTTCTCATTATATAGGTACATAAAAGCCAATGTGCAGTATTTGACCAGTTAAACTTTTAATTTATAGAACCTACGACTTGTGTATAAGTCCTGTAGATTAACAATGGGATTAAAACTCTAAAATCAAATAATGATCTAGGTACGCGGGACAGCATTATGCATGGATTGGGGATTGGTCCATGCGCGACAACGTCGGACTGTGAAGTTTTTTGTAATTCCTTTGCATTAGGTAGGTACCTTACCTGTGTATTATGAAAAAAAAAGGTGAAGCTAATTTTACTTGACCTTCACCTTAAACTAAGAAATATCGAGTTATAGACCCTAAGGTCATAGGATCCATGTTACCTGAGCACAGTGACTTGAACAGTACAACTGGCCACCCATACTCCGTCGCAGGCGTAAGAGTGTTGGACCCATAGTAGTTGAGTAGCTCCTGAGCCCTATGTTTGGTCAGGCCATTTACAGGATCAGTACCAAGCTGTTCGAAAAGTTCTTCTGAAATATATATCGCATTATATAAAAATAATAGCATCTACTTTATCCTAACGCAGCTTCACCCTTCCCTACCCATCTCGTAGTAATCTTAATAGAAATACGAGACAGTCTTTAAGAGATCTGTTGTGGGTTTTCTGTGGTACGTTTCGATTAACTTTATTATATAGGTATAATAATATTAGCTTCTGCTCGCAGCTTCGCTCGCGAAATAGTTTCATATTTAGGTACAATTATTCAAAGTTTGTCAATCCGTTCATAATTGAAAAGTTTTGACGTAAATAGGGAACAAAGATCCAATCTGTCGCATTTATAGTAATATTAGTGTCATGCATGTTAACAGTGGCTACGTGGCTGGTTGGAACCTGAATAAATTCTAGGTATTCTAATACAAATAATAGAAAATATTCTCAAATTGTTATATTATTATATTCCCGCCGTGTGGTGCCGGCATAGAATTACACCACCCCAACTCTTCCCGTGGGTGTCGTGTCGTAAGAGGCGACTAAGGGAAACACACCGGGGGGCGGGCAGCAGCGCCCTCTACAGAACAACTCCACCGTATTGCGATCCCCAACCCGCATGGCTAGCGTGGGGATTATGGGCAATAACCCCCAAATGATCAATAATGCCATCTATGGCGCTCATTGGGGGAGGCCTAGGGAAAGCAGGAAAACCGTGCTATATTTTGAAAATCGATGCCTATCTAGGTATTTTAAATAAGTAGGTATAGGTAGGTACTAGTCTTGCGTCTTGCTTCCTTTCAATCTGACTTGCTTTCGTCTCTTTTGCCAGTTGGTTGAAGTACCGTCCGAGGGCTTATTCCCAAAGGTCCATGATTCTATTGTTTTGTAATTCCCAAGAGGTCCACGAAAAATATTTCTTAAATTTTAAATATCCATACATGACTTCCCAATAGGTCCATGAGATTTATCTAATGTACAGTCAGCACACTAACACTACACAATACAAGAGTGTTACTTATTAGTTAGTGCAGTCTTTATGTCATTAGAGCGAAATAGACTATAGGTTTGAGTGAGAGAGATAGCATGCAGGGATGCGAAAGAGATTATTATTTCTTATCAGTTGACCTTGCTCCCTTGCAGCGGGCAGGTGGTGAACTGGTTTTGTGGTATTGTTTCCAAAATATGAGTGCACATGAAGCTAGCCCTTGCGCTGGGCCAAGCATGGCCATAGATACACACATTTTTATAAACGGTCCAAGTAAGTTGCTTTAGCTCATTTGCCATTGGAAGATGTCGAAGATGGATGGTTAGCCATCATGGAAATAGCACCAGAAAATAAAAAAATACATTGTTCAATGACTACTTAGTTGGTTTTTGGCTTAACAACCCTTCCATGCCAACCAGTAATTGGAATTGTGAAAACGAACGACATCGTACCACCAATTTAGTGGAGGCGTGGCACAAAACCTTGTTGGTCAATTGAAAAAAAAAACCCGCTTACTAGAATTATTACACACACTCCGGGAACAAGCTGAGTAGGTATTTAACAAATATTATCTGGTGAAAGAAAATCGAAGCCGACAGTCAATTAATAAAGATTTAAAGATCAAAATTATCGGTGACAAATTGAAACAAAAATCGATCAGCATCATCGATGCTCTTAACCAATTTAAAAGACTTGGCAATATGTTATAATGTTCAAGTAAGTTAGTAATGATGTTTTTGCTTTAAGAAATGTCATTATTTTGGACTGTTGGTTGTTATTATTATTTTTATTATGTATACTGTGCTATAATGTCCTTTTCAGTTTCATGAATGAAAATGACTAACACTAAAATCCAAATTTTAGTGTGTCACTGCACTTATGCTAAAGAATATTTTCAAAAAAATTACGAGATCAGCATGAAAAATCAAAATTTTAGATTAACTACTTGTGCAAAGTCGGGACGGATCGCTAGTTTTTTTATATAGGTAGGTACCTATCTAATTGGCGGAGGGCGCGTGGTGGTGCAACTATACCTACTTAGTATTATACAACGAAAACCACAAAAAAACATTCCTTTTCTATGAAATTACTTACTTATTATTTACATTTTATCCTGAATCTGTGATTTTTAGCATTTAATTTAAGTCTATTTAGTAGTTTATTATTGATTAGGTACTTTTACTTTGAATGCCTTAGGTAGTTGATTTTACGAAATATTGTACACTTCATTATGGTGGTTTATAATGTGAAGCCTATTTAGTTATAAGGTTAATATAATTTAATATGACGTATAACCCCTAAGTTGATTTGTTGTAATTGTACTAAGTCTATTTAGTAAAAGATGGATGTTTTTATTTAACTTTTAATGCCTTAGGTAATTGATTGTGATAATATTGAAACTATGATTTTTATTGTTTAAGTCTGTTTAGCATAAGTTTATTGTTTTATTTTATTATTTTATTGGTAATACAAAATCCACAGCCCTTAGATACTACTTATACTAATGTTAAGAACAAAACATACAGCCAAAAAAAGGATTTACATTATATAAACTATGATTTCTAAACAGACAGTCGAATGATACCACTATAAATAAAAACAAAATGAACACTCTACAACAATAATTTTAACACAAATAGCTTTAAACGCTTACAAAAATAAAAATTAAGAAATTTAAAAAAGAAAGTAATCTAATATTTTTTAACAGTAATCACTTAGTTAAATGAGGCATTAGCATCCTCCTCCTCCATTATTTTAACAATGTCGTTTCTGAAATTAATTTTATTACTGTGAAAGATATCAGTTTTATTGAACTCTTTGTTGTAATTTCTCTGTAACCTATTGACTACGGAATATTGTTATTCATATTCAACGTTCTATAATATTTATTGTGATCCAAAAAAGAGTTCTGCTTTATCAATTCACTGTCTTTTATCTATACTAATATTATAAAGAGGAAAGATTTGATTGTTTGTATGTTTGTTTGTTTGTTTGAATTGAATAGGCTCCGAAACTACTGGACCGAGTTAAAAAATTCTTTCACCATTAGAATCCTTAATTTTTCGTGATGAACATAGACTATATAATATTTTCAAAAAAGTTAGGGATCCGCATGAAAAATTCAATAATTGAACCGTGGGCTGTATATTCAACTTCTTTTTCTATTATGGCGCGTCAGAATAGAAAAAGAGGTTGTATAGCGCACGGTGCTTGCTTTTTCTCTACGGCCAGTGTCAGTTTTGGAATGTTGAGTCAATGTCATAAACCCCAATGCTATGCTGTTAAAAAAAGTAAAGATCCGTATGAAAACTGTGAAATCCATCGTTTTAGTGTGTATAATTTATGAAATTTTTGTTTAATACCCGTGCGAAGCCGGGGCGGGCCGCTAGTTTAATAGAAAAGCAAAGTATCCCATCTCACCAAAGCCTATATTGCCGACTGTACTAAATATTCCGTGGACCTGCTGGGAACAAAATTATTAATAACTTTTAAAAGTCGTGGACCTGGTGGGAAGCAATGTATGAAACTATGATTTTTGAAAACAATAGAGTCGTGGACCTCTGGGAATAAGCCCGTCCGAGTACTAGCTTGCGTTGCGGCCGTCTTATTTTGTGTATAAAATTAAAACACAAAATGATCTTAAGATATTACTTACTGAGCGGGATAATGTGAGTATCTGTCTTAATCTCTTGCTTAAGTAAGTTTAGCCGAGTGTTGCTCAAGTCCTTAGCCCGCAGGAACTTCTTACCGGGTCGGAAAAACTCAGAAAGAGAACTATTACTAGAAGTTCGAGAATTCATTTTAAAATCATTGAAAAATGTTTCACATAAGCGTTGATATTAACGCAAAATCACGTAGGTCAAGATTCAGGGCAATGGGTTAGGTTAGGACATAACATTAGCATTGCCCAATCCCATAGCCTACATGTTTAGATTTGAAAACTTTTTGTTCTCAGACAAAAAAAATAACTACCTACCTATTTATTTTGTCCGAGTTTGTGTTACAGGATAATAGGTTGAAGGAAATTAGTTTACGGTAAGATTCATTAATAATACTTAATTAGAAATAAAAAAATATTTACGTAACAGTACAAATCATCTCTTATCATTTTTATTTTCACAATTATACACTATTTTATCTGAGCAATATTTACAATGCAATATTTAATTATTAAATCAAGTTTTTTACGTATTTTAAATACGTTAATTATAAATGTGACTACATAATGTACATATATTTATACTTATTACAGAACATTATTTTGTCTACCTACACATGGTGTCCCACTTATATAGTTTCATTCATGGCATTCCTTTTTCTTTTTTCTTTCTGAGACTATGTTGATTAGGAATAAAGATACAGGGCAATTATTTTTCTCTTGTAGCGGGTTAGATTCCCTGTTCAACTATGTAACTATTTAAAAAACTATGAATGCAGCTGAAATTGATTTTTACAATATTTAAGGTACTTTCCCTCCATATGGCATAGCCATGGGACACCCTGTATAACAGACAACAGTAAAAATAAGTTTCACAGTTTACTTCTTCCCTTATCTATATCCCGTGATCCACCCCTAATCTCAGCGAGCATTTTGATCTCTGCTTTATTTGCATTTAATAACTCATCTTGCCACACATCTTTCAAGAGCTTCTTTGTTAATGTCATTGATGTTGAGGGTAGATTTGATACTTCAACAATTTTATCCCATACTTTACTTTGAATCTCCTCTGGTTTGTACAAATAGTTGACAAAGCCACATTCCAAAGCTTCTGTTGCTGTCATTTTGTGGTTGAATAATAACATTTCTGTTGCCTGTACAATAAAAAAAAAGTTAATTAATTATAAACAAAAACATTTTGACTTTCTATAGTAACTTTCATGGTTTGAAATATTCATTATGAATGTGCAAATGGTTTGTTAAGCTGCTTACATTCATGCATTATTTTTAAAATCTTTAGTTTTATCAGTTCACTAGCTCCTGCCCACCTTGCATGCATTTTCTGGGACAAAAACATACAATAATCCAGTCTAGAACTATATTTGTGCAAAATTTTAGCCTGATTCTTTAAGTGGTTTTGGTGTGAACGGTAATTAATATAATCTTTTTTATATAAATAACAATACATACTAAAACATCCAGAGTTTGGCATTTATAACATTATTGGTCTTAGAATGTTTTCAATAATCTGCAATGTCACTTTGACTTCACTATAGGAACATTATAAGACCAGTTCAAGAACTTGTAATTATAGGTACAAACCTTTCTTTCTCCTATCAACCTCGGAAATGTGAATGTTGAACATCCTTCTGCTACAAGGCCCAGTTTAGTAAACGGAGTGTAGAAATAAGACTAAAACAAATAGAAATCAGATGAGATTCTTGTTCCTTCAAATTAATTAACACAATTATTTCTAACAAATTCGAATGAATACAAAACAAAAACAAACATACATTTTCAGATGCAAACACCAAATCACACAGTGCTAATGTGGTAGCAGCAATCCCAATAGCTGGTCCATTCACGACAGCGACAAGTAGTTTAGGAAATGTAATAAATGCTTTGATGTAATCATGTAACACTTCTAGAAATGCACTATGATTCTGAACTGGTAATTCTGCAGTAGCACGGAAGTCATTTCCGCTGCTGTAAAAGTCACCAGAGCCTGTCAGCACCATCACAGATATGTCCTCATCAGTAGCCGCAGCATTCAGTATTTTTATAACCCTTAAATACATGTCTTCGTCGAGGGCATTTTTGCGGTTTGGTTTATTGTACTTCACCACTTTGATATTTCTTTGGCGCGTTTCAATAATCGTTTCAGTGATCTTCATAGTTGGACGTGCTCTTATGAAGGTAAGTAAATGTATTCCTTTATATCTGGATTGTGTAGCGGTGGCAAGACTACTCAAGATATAGATCGGTGGTGTGCAGCGAGGTAAAAGCTCAGATAAAAGACAATATAAGTCTCAACTCGTGTATCAGCATAAGTACGAAGTTCAGTTTTCTGATAAAAAAGATAAGAACTAGGTACTCAAATAAAGATGAGTATTAGCAATTGAAGTCCAAACTTTTTAATTTGACATCTTTTATAAATGCTTTTTACATAACTTACAAAACATAACAATTCGACTAACTTTTCTTCAAAATAAAGAAATGGATTGGTTAGTAAGCTATTTTCACGTTTTAGAAAAATCTAAACAAAAAGGTTGGACTTGAATGAACAACACGGCCACCGACGACGACGACGATCGACACGCGATGCTATGAAATCTGTCACAGGATCCCTCAGACGAAGGAATATAAATAGACCTGAAATACCTACGTGCATACCTAAAGTTAGTCTGGCACAAAGATGGCGGCCTGCTGTAGAGTTGCGCGTATTTTAACATTGAATATCGATAAGTAAGTAATTGAGTTGCACGGAGTTGAATTCTAAATTTTCGAATATTAGGTAGTAAGTAGAAGAATAAGTACCTATCTTTAAGCTCTGTTCAGTTTTATTTAAGTTTCTATACCTAGGTGATCCGTAACGGCCGTAACGGGTCATTAGCATTATATTACCCTCCGTCCTATCGTCTAAAAACGGGATACTACAATAGATTTCATCAAGTTCAATAAAAAACGCTATTTACTACGTACAGTACAGCTCAATTCAGTTAATATTAACACTACAACTTCCCCAAGCTTTGGCTGGCACTCAATTCAATGAATATCCTCTATATTCAGTACTAATACTAATATGTTCATATAAGACAATTATTTAGGTTGCCGCGCTCGGCCCAAGGTAAGTTTCGTGTGGACTGCCAGTTTCTGCAGCTTGTACCTTGTTGGCGTGTGTGGAAGAGTCTTAGACAATCACTGACCTATCAAGCCCATTCCATCAAAAACTGACCTTTTTTGTAAAAACGTTGGTTTTTGCTGGAGTCGACGCCGGAAAGTTAAATCAATCATTTTCGAACACAAGGTCACTGACCTTTATTGTAAAAACGTTAGTTTAAGCTGGAGTCTATACAGGTAAGTTAAATAAATCAGTTTCAAATATGTACAAAGTTAGACCTTTTTGTATTTTTGGAATTCTATGTGTCGGGGTATTTCTTCATGTTTTTTTTTTATTGCATCGCGATCGCGATAGCTCCTGCGCTGCGGGAAGTGCAGCCTCTCCGCCATTGCGTAACAAGGGACAGGCACACTGTGCCTGTCCCTTGTTACGGCTGGCGGAGGCTGCACTCCCTTCGCGCCTCCGGCTTATTTTATACACTCTAGGGGCTCCACGCACAAGACCACGTGGAGTCGGGGAACTCTGTGTCAGATCCGCCACTCAAATTGAATCTAATCAACTCTTCCCGGAATGCTCTGTAAAGTTTTTATATTGTTTCTGCATCCATATTTAACGACACACTTTGACCTCTAGCACCGAGGTCATTGAACTTTGGGGTCAAACCGCTGAACCAAAGTTGCACCCCTAGTGACCCTCTTAACGATGCCACAAGAAAAAACATTTGTTATAATATGCCTAAAAACATCTTTCGAAATTTTTCTAAGTCTTTCGCCTTGAAACTGAACGACATACTTTGACCTCTAGCGCCGAGGTCATTGAACTTTGGGGTGGATCACCTGAACCAAAGTTGCACCCATAGTGACCCTCTTTACGTAGCCATAAAAAAAAATACATGTTATATATACATAAAAAATTCGTCGAAAATTTTCTAAGTCCTGCGTCCCGTAAACTCCACCCCAACCAAAAATTCTGTCCCTGGCACCACACCTTTGAATCTTGGTTAGCTTGGTTCAAAGTTGCTGACGCTGCTGTAAAGGATTTATTTTTATTTTTGTGTTATTGGTACTGCGTCGATGAAATAATTCGTTTTCGATAATCGATGTTTTGAAAATACCGAACCCTAACTCTATTTACTATGACGAATAATTTTCTCCTAAAATCACATAATATTCATAGAAAACATTGAATGAATGAAGAAAAGCAAGCGGATCTTTATAAACTTTCCCACAAACAGCAAAATGTTTGAAAATAATAGAAAATGTAAGAAATTTTGAATGAATTCGGTACCTTTCCCATGCAACGTTATATTTTGATGTTTTTTGTTGATTTTCATGCGACAGCCAAACACTCTGCACATACACCTATAAAATACATTATTCTCCAAGTTTGCACACTATAAAAAAGCATAATTATCGCCTATTAACTCTAAATTTCCTTCATTTTCGAATAAAAACAAGTCCGGATGACAACTGATGTACTTGTTGTTGACTGCGACAAAACATGGCGACCGGCCGCAGGGGGTGAGGGGTGAGGTATTTTGTGACGTCACCAAAACAATGTTGCCATTTTCAGTCATGATCAAACTGCTGTTGTCCTTTTTTACTCATGATTATCTTCATTAGTCAAAAAGAGATGCCGATATGTCAGTAACTCTGCTGTCGAAATACATCACACTTCTATAACTAACTGTTCGTAACAAGTTCGTTTAGATGTTTATGCCAGATCTATACTATATTCCTTAATCTGAGCAGGATCCTTAATCTTAGACAAGGGCGCGGCATCGTCGTCGCCAGAACACGGCCAAGGGGGGGGCAACTTATGCATGGAACATTAGCGGGGGGGGGGGGTTGTTTCGAGCTTCGATTTTAAAACCGCCCGAGTTTTATCAAGTCCCTGCCCCCCCTGGCGACGCCCTTGATCTTAGACCGTCAAATCAAGTCAAAGTATTATGAAAATCTTAATATTAAGAGATAGATTGAGAAACATTTATTAAAACAACTCAGTTACAAGTTGTTAGCTGCTGTAAATTACAACACAGTTGTAGTGTTCTGTGTTGTAAGTTACAACACAGAACAAAAACAGTACCTATCAACGATTACCACAAAAGTACTGAATACAAAATAAGCTGAATTTAAAACAATTAATGTTTTTGTAAATAAATCGAGAAACAGTAATAATTATTATACGGATGCTAAAACAAAGTAATAGTCGTAGTCATTGTACAAGTTCCTTGGAGGTCGAGGTCTTGTCGTAAATTGTGTCAAACAAAACAAATAAAAAACAACGGAGAAATAGCAGTAGCACTAATCAGCTGCAAGTGACATTTTTGACATTCACAGTGTCAACTTTGACCTTGTCAAAACAAGAAAATGAGTGATTTTGTCTTGCTTTGCTATTTTGCAGTCGTGAACCAAATGTGCAATTTATTTTAGGCATGAAAATACGTTTTCCTCAGTTTTTGAAATCGAGAAATTTGCTTACTTCACTTTGGTCATCTAACACTCTTTGCGATAGTAAAGAACATCAGTTGATAAGAAAAATGTTCAAGTCTTCAGTCACATCTCTCCATGAGGCTACACCGGCTCAAGTTCAAGAGTTCTTGAATTCTTTCGACACCGTGTTAACAGATTGCGATGGTAATATAAATTTAGATCCCACCACAGTAAAAATTATTGAAAGAAAGCGACTTTCCACACTTGAACCTTCTATCATTGTTAAGGCACTACTTACCTTCAATTCTAATGGCATAAAAAATTTCAGGTGTCCTTTGGATTGATAATAATGCCATTCCTGGTGCAGCAGATGCCATGAATTTCTTCCGTAAAATTGGGAAGAGGGTTTTCTATGTGACTAATAACTCTACTAAAGTTCGGAGTGACTTTGCTATTAAGGCTCAAAAATTGGGCTTTTCTGCCACTCAGGTAATTCTAGGAAATAAGCTTTTCTTAGTTCCATGTCATAAATCCTTGGAAAAACATTAAATATTGTATTTATATTCCATTAATATTTCCAGGATGAGATCTTGTCTACAGCATATTTAGCAGCACATTATTTAAAAGGAATTGGGTTTACAAAAAAAGTGTATTTGATTGGATCTAATGGCATTGCAGAGGAGTTAAAGGCTGTGGGCATAAGGCATTGTGGTACTGGGGTAAGACTTACATCTTGACTTTTAGTAATATATCAACCATAACTTGTACATCTACTTATTCAAAAATTCAGCTGAATATTTTGTATTCAGTACTTTTATGGTGACATCAAATAGCATTAACAATCACATGTGTGTTTAAGGATAGAAGTATAATTTGGTTAATTTGCTATTAATAAACAAATTTTGTTAACAGCCAGACCCAGTGCAGCCAGACTTCAAGTCAATGAAATCCTCAGACTTAGACCCAGAAGTGGGGGCTGTTGTAGTGGGCTTCGATGAGCATGTCAGCTACCCTAAGTTTATGAAGGCAGCCTCATACCTAGCCTCTGAAGAATGCCTCTTTGTAGCTACAAACACTGACGAGAGGTTCCCAAGAGGAGGTTCTATTGTTGTACCAGGCACTGGTACTCTCGTTAGGGCAGTTGAGACATGCTCAGATAGGAAGGCATTAGTTGTGGGCAAACCTCATGCTTATGTAAGGAAGTATCTGCAGTCATGTGGATTGAATCCCGCTCGAACTTTGATGATAGGGGACAGGTAAGAAAAACAACATCATATTAACACTAGAATACTCAAAGGCATCTCAGATTTAAGAATATCAATTGTCAATTACTTTTATTTTAATAACTCATAAAAAACTATAATTGAGATTTGCTTAAATGTATGTTGCGTTTGAATATTTGGGGGTTTAATAATAAACAATAAATCTGTCCCTTGGTTCCTTAACCTATAGTCATTAGAACTGGATAGAGAGAATTATCTGAATTTTTTTTCCTAATTGGATTTAGTCCACCCACTCCAATGTCAAAAAATATTGTCAAAAGATGGAAGGGGTGTCTTCTACAATGTTTCATGCATAGGTTTATCACGCGCGTGCTGAATCAATAATTTTAAACACTACGCTATGCAAAGATATTATTCTAAACCTATTTCTTTTTTCTTACATTTGTGGTGAGACAGCTCATAATAACGCGGGGTAAACGCGTTTCGATAATGCAGTAGTTAAGCCGAGATCTTCAGTCACGATCCAATCCCCGCTTAATTCAGACATCCTACAGAAAAAGAATAAAATATTTTGTGTAGTTATGTAGGAGTGTACCCTTTCTTTAATTTTACCTCCCACAATAATACATCTTATAAAAGTTAAAGCTTATAATAATAAAACTTATTTGCATTCTTGTTATTCTTTTGTATATAATCAATTTTCGTTATTTCCACAGATGCAACACTGATATAGAATTGGGTGTCCGTTGCGGATTCCAGACTCTGCTAGTTTTATCGGGAGTCACATCGAGCAAGGATTTGGAGAAAATAAGACAAGAAAAGAGAGCGCCGCTGCCCGATGTGGTCCTACCTATGTTAGGTGATTTAGTCAATTTAGTGCCTGCATCATAATACTCATGGCAGGTAATATGTGCTTAAAATAGGTCAATTTTAGCCAAGGTTTAAAAAGCAATGCTAGAAGGTTTCTCTAACATAATAGGATGTGTTTTTTTGTAGAGTTACCAACAATATATAAAATAGCCCAATAGTGAGCTTAGTTATTTTTGTAGAAAATATTTACGATTACTGTTGAAATTATTATGTTACTGACTGTTGTTGATATGGAAATATATTAGGTTTTTATTCCACTAAACTACACAAAACCAAAATATTAAATTTGTCACATTCTTTTGTATTAATCATTAAGTGTGTAATCATTAAACACGGTTGTTAAGAGTAGATTTGCTGTATACTTTAATAAGTTATCGTCAATTTGAATACTCCATGACTGAGTATATCTTATTAGATGTATTTCAGTATAAAATGCAATGCAGCCAGCAGCGTCTTGGGGCTGCTTCCGATTGGTATTGATAATGGAACACTTGAGCTACCTGTAGATTGTTTATAACAGTTAACTATTGTTTTTATTGTTAATACTAGTTCTGATTTGGTTAGTAAATTGTAATTTCCTTTGTTAAGGCTCCGGAAATGAACTAATTTCCTTTACAAACGAAATACCAAAATAATTTGTAAATTGATCATATTTTCTCCATGATGTACTATTAGTTGTATTAGAATAGTATTTATCTAGGTTCCTGCCGTTTGTTTGTATATAATTCGGAAAAGTCATCCGTGTCGCCGGCGCCTTAATAAATATTTTACCTAATCAAATGATAAAATAATGAGACGGTCTTATAATGTAATGCATTGCAACACTTATCCATGTTAACTATTAATAGACTACAAAAAATTGTAGATGAAAATAGCAACGATATACGGTTTTAGTAATCGAATTATTAATAAGGATAGGGAATGTTGTACTGCTATCCACAGTTCAGTTTGTGCATAAAATGTACGAAATACTTAATATTTTCTGTGATTTGTTTATATGGACGTAATTATTTATTTATTATTGATCGGCTCGCCGATACCCAACCGATACCAGCTAGCCCAGATTAGTGGAAGTCTATACCAAACCAGGCTACCCAAAACACCAACTGCGTCTTTAAGTTTATGAAAATAGCGATCTTTGACCACAGATAGGCATTGTCTATGAAATCTACAAACGAAGTTTATTTCCATGGTGTAGGTAAATAATCGACAACTTTGTGTCAAATCTTTGGAAGGAATTACTAACTATTGTTAATGTTGATGTCAAAATTAAAATTAAATTAATGTTAATGTTTTATTCAGTTTTAATGTAATTGTTGAATACCTATACAGGAGGTAAAAATTTTTACTTAAGAGCTTTATTGGGAACATGATTGACTATAATAATAATGTCTAAGTATTCAGATATACTTATCCCTCTTATTCCCAAAACAGTCCAAATTCCATTTAAACCCAAAATGTCTGT
Source organism: Eupithecia pulchellata (assembly GCA_963931895.1). Taxonomy (NCBI): domain Eukaryota; kingdom Metazoa; phylum Arthropoda; class Insecta; order Lepidoptera; family Geometridae; genus Eupithecia; species Eupithecia pulchellata. Next base: position 7,282,096 of record OZ007535.1, read on the forward strand.
TATTTTAAACCCAATACCTATAGTTAAATTATTAATAATTCAATAATAAAAATGATTTATCTATTTTTACTCCCTATGATGTAGGTAAATACGATCCACCTAAGTAGGTAGATTATTTCCCTGTGTAATGGTCATCAATTTTGATTTGTAAATAATATGGATGCTTATGTGTTCATCGCTTTTTACCGTAATTTAATAGAGACGTTACAATAAATTGCTTTTTAAGAACGTTTTGTATTTTTTTATGCCTCACCTGTCTGTAAATAATAATATACCTAATCCACACAGTATGTCCCAAGTTAAGCTTGTGTTATGAGATAGATATTTTTTATAATTACTTAGGAAACGACCAAAACACCCTGAGTAAATATCTGCAGATCGTACATACATTTGTCCCGAGGTGGGAATCGAACCCGCAACGTTAGGATATTAGTGTTCTGTGCCCGCAACCTACTGTACTGTGTGGCAGGGGGACCTACACCCACCGCGACACAGAGGTCGAAGATGATCCCCTTGTCAATTTTATTAGCAACTAAGCTTCTGCTCTCGCCTTCGCACGCATTTTTAAAAAAGATTCTGAGAAAAATATAGCTCATTTAATTCCTGGTCATCTTCGTGTACAAAGTTTCAGCTTGATCGGTTCAGTATTTTGTTTTAGTAGGTACTCTTCAAATATCTTCACGGCGGCGGCTCTCTTGGCTTTATAATATTAGAAGGAGGGTATTTGCCATTTTGTTTTTCAATCGCTTATCTAAACGGAAGTAAACCAAGCCTATGCTGAGTTACTTAAATCATAGATTTTTTTGTAGCCTCGGCACTTGCAAACTTTAAATGATTTAACAGCGATCATATTTTTAATTCGTATCTCGACCCGACGCATGCGTCAAATCGCTCTAGCCCCCTCGACTCTACATGGGAAGCTTGTCAACATTTGGGTGTGCGTTCAGCGCTCACATCGCATTTTCGCGCCAGTCTCACAGTATCCGCGGAAGGCGCATAACGTCAGTTTCGATTTTCCCACAAGCCAGTGTGATCTCATTTTGCTATTTCAGAACCGGAATAGACGTGAGTTTCTATTTTATGATCATAGCACGTTATTTATAGGTATAGGTAGGTACTCTCACAGGCATGCATTTTGTCTGAACCAGTCACAGCCAAGCATTTTCATCTGAAATGTTTACAGATTTTCCTAATATTTTCATGCAGATTCGTCTGATTACATTATTATGTGCTAAAAATATTTAGATTTGGGAAGAATCATAGCAAGGCTTTTCCAAATAATACTGAAATAATCGGAATCGGAAAATAAGTGCGCAGAATTCATCCCATTTTGTTTGACTACGAAAACAAAGAACTTGATGGGGTGTTTCACGGCGCGCCAACTCGCCCCGACGACACTCCCCTATTTTATTTTATGGATGATGCAGCCGAAACCCCTAGCTTACGTACTTTCTCATTGATAATAATCTGGCCAAGTATTTGTGTTTTAGGGTTTTTGTGTTGTGGGCCTGAAATATTATTCCGCTTATTCCCGACTCGGCTTTCAAGGATCGACTTTACAAAAACCGGTCTCTTATCAGCTGCAACCTTCAACGTTGTTTTTGTTTAACAATAACTTCTGATAGTGATACCAAATTAAAGTCGCCAATACCTACTCGAACTTACCTATATTGTAGTTTTCCTGAAGATAAAAACCTTATCTGGAATAGATATGTAGCTAGGTATGTAGCGAACGCTAATTACGTGGAGCCCCACTTCAAATTATATCAATCATCAAATGATAACTGTTTAGTTCTGGTAGCTGATCACGATCAGAATTATCTACATGGCCTACGTCAGGAAGGCCTACTCTTTCTCTAGGGTACCTATTCTTTGTTAGGGTACGAATATATCTAGTCAACTACTTACCTACCAACCTCAGCCCAATTCGCCATTCTGTCTGTCTATGCCACCATAATCCCCTCGTTCCCGGCTTTCATAACGATGTCGTCTACTACCGTATGACTAGGTTAATCCTACCCTTGATAGAGCAAGTAGCTCTACCAAATCAGACCTATTTACTCATCAAAATAATTACATTTTGGGCAATATGCAGGTATTGGGTAGGTACGTGCTACGCAGACAGAAACTTTAAAATTATTTATTCGGTTGTTGAGAGTAAGTTAAGCGTTCGATGAGTGTAGCTATATAAACTACCTACCATTAATTTTTCATTTAGGTACTTATTATTTTAATCATTTATTAGCTTGTTTCAATCACTGTTTTTATTTTATAAATTTAAAGTGCCAAACACGAACCTCCTTGGGGCGTTGTAAAGTAATTGAAGAAAATGTCATCTTTTTATTATTTTTCGTTTGTAAGCATTTACCAGTGAATTGCCTGTACCACAATCTCGCAAGAACCAATGAGAATAAAACCACTACGTTCTAGCAAGAACCTGTTAGTAGAATGGATCATTTGTGTAGGCACCCAATTCAATTTTCACCAGTAACGACAACTTTCGAACTTTTCATGGAAGCTTTCGTTGGTATCTACTTGCTACATAAGTACCTGTAGTTATTGTAAATTAATAGCTATTGTATATTTATTATATTGTTCTATCGGTCACGACAGAAAATAACTATCTCGCCAGTAATGTTGGTTCAGGGAAAGTGCACTAAGAACCCGACCCGTTAGCTTTAAACTCTGGTAGAGAAACTTGTAAGGCTGTTCACATCTATCTAGTTTTTCGCACGCCAGTTTTCGCTCCATTTGTAGTAGGCTCGTCGCGATTTAGTTTTTGCTAGAACTTTCGCTTTTTACAAAGTTCAGGCATTTATTATGTAATTGCTCAAGGTCATTGATACCATGGGTGAGACACAAAGGTTCCTACAATGTACTGACTGACACAAAAGCAACCAAGCAAGGTTTTTGTTCGTAGCTACCTAGATATTGAGTTGTGAGTTTTATAGTTAGGTTCTGTCTGTTATTTCAAGTGTTTATATACCTAATACATTATAACAAAACCTAACGACAACGGTCAATCGTAGCGACGACGCGGGCCAGTGTCCATCTGTGAAGCCCAGGTGATTGCGGTGTCGATTCCCGCCCGGTTACCTATGTTTGTTGCTAGTTAGGGTGTGTCTTAGGTATCCTAAAATACCTATATATTTTGATATGCTACCTTTGAGTCGTACGTAGGTAACATAACAGAAGTACCTACAGCTTACTTAAGGGCTACATGATGCTGTCTGAATGGAGTGCCCGTAACATTATAAAAAAAACACAAACTAGCCGTGAAGGACGCGATTCTTTAAACTTATTACGTGCACTGTGATTGTATCATTATGTGCACAATAATAAATTAGGTAGGCAGGTACCCTACCTATGCTAAACAGACAGAATTAATTGAGTTAGGGAGGAAGGTACGAGGTTAAAATGACTCATTTTTGCCTATCACAGTCCCTAAGGCACTTTGTTGCGATGACGGCATGGGTGACGTCACGGTATATAAAAATAGGTCACTTTCTGTGTATATGGCTGACCTCGTACACGCGTATCCGGATATTCATACATCTACTTATATATAAATCTATTACTGTTCATTAGTCTCGCTAAAACTCGAGAACGGCTGGACTCATTTGAATATGTTTTGCTCTTATGCAGTGCAGAAGTGGTTTAAAAGTAAAAAATAGGTACGGTAATACGTAATTGGGGTCATTTAGTTTAAGAAATAATAATCAGAATTCAAGCAGTTCTCTGGAGAAGTTTCAATAGTCTTCTCATTCGTAGCGTTCTTGGTAGAACCAAAAGACGGTCGTGGTCATGAAGACCGATCGTCTTGTGTTTTAAGATCTGACATCGCTCGCCTCGCGATATATGGCATCTCTCCTTGTTGGTGGTCATTCTAGAGTATACCTGCAGCGGACACCTTCGTCAGATCTTATCTGGTAGTTCCACTTCATAGGTGATCAACGCTCGTGTTTCCGCCACCTTTCCCATTCCTAGGCATAGAAAGCAAGGAACATTTAATTTCTGCATCCTGATAACAAGATAAGGTAGGTAGGTGTGTAGGTACTGCACGGACAATTTTACAGCACGATAAATTTAAATTTTTATCAAAATACAAAACCAAGCGTTCCTATTGTAAAAACGAGCCTATAAGAAAGAGCCTAGGGAAAGTAGGTACCTAATCAATGAAGTTTAGGTATTATCTGGTGCGTAAAATTAAACCTAGAGGTAGAGTTCGTTTTGTGCCAGTTGTCGGAGCTATAGGAAGTGCATAAATAGTGACCGGGCAGCGAGAATTGTACCTAGGCATAAAAGCAGGTCACGAATTCACGCTCTAGGTCGGGAGGTGTCATTGAAACCAGCTTCTCTAGTTAAATACAGCTATTGATCTATAGGTTCTAGTAATCTACAGATAACTTTAGTAGGTAGGCTCAGAAAGTTCTGCGAAAGTAAATAACTGGCCAGTCTCTCATGCATGCAACTTTTTCGCAAATTGCGAAAAAGTTTTTATGCCTTTGCGAATCGCAATAGTTTCTCAGTGGCCTGGTAGGTCTATTACTGTAGTCACCTAGCACTCACCTGCATGCCATATGCCTACCACGTATGTATAGGTATGTAGGTACATAACGTGCCGTGCTCCAGATGCAGAATTGATTTTCTTCCGCTTTATGTGATGCTTATTTACACTGAGTCAATGTAATCGTGTTTAGGTTGGTATGAGTTATACAGTGATAGGAATAGGGTAATGCAATTTCACGGGACTTCAGATGCACAGATACGAGTAGTTATAAATTTATTATCGGTTAAAACAAATATGTATTATATTTATTTACAAGCCATGGCTAAGATTGCCACATAATATTAACATTATGTGGCAATCTTAGTATGGCATGGACATGCATACAATACAAGTATGCCATATAATATTAATAAATAGTCATTCTTACGATGTGGAGATCTACCTACAATTTTCAATTCATCATAATTATGATTGAAGCTAAACTTGCCTCCGCCATATTAATATTTACTCCAAGACGATTGTAGGTACCTACTTACTTATTCAAAACCAACAATTAATTACTAGAATATTGTCACAAAAATACATTACAAAGAGAGATCGCTTAAGCAAAGCGATCACATCCAGGCATAAATTTGGGACCGAAGAATGACTAGGTTCTCAAATAGGCAGACAGGCAAAAGTCAAAACTGATTGTGATCAATCTAATAAACAGTTTTTTGTATTGATTGACTTGCTCGATCCTGAAATAAATAATTGACACGATCACCTTGATCCTTTGGGTCAGATCGTTTAGTCTGCATCTAGGTAATTGCCAGCACCCACTAGAAGCCGCGGAGGTGTAATAGCACATTGTTTCTGATGCCCCCACAACGTTGTCAGGATAATAGGCAAATTGTTATCTAAAACAAACAAGCTGCCAAGGCCGATGTTTTCCAAAATAAGGAGACACTTCCTAATTTTATGAAAACAAGTGCGAGATTTCTGTGTCTACTTCGCGGTTTTGTTATGGTCGGAAGCTACATTTATGTATTAGTACCTACCAGATAAAGTCCTAGTTGTCCAATTTCGGCTACGACGGCGCATCTGTATTTACACAATAATGTGTGCGTAAATATAGGTGAACTTTCTTACTTCGATGTCGTCGGACCGACACAACAGGGTAGAGTTCCTACGCCTGATAAGTTTCTACTTATTCTTTACTTTAAAATCTAACTGTCAATAATTGATCTGATCAGACAGAGCTTTTACGTAGCAGGATTATCAAGATCACGTACCCAGGCAATATGCGGCACAATTTACGTCATAGTTGGCTTATATTAAACCTGTTTCAATGCTGATGGTGAAATTCAGCATCATTCGTATTGGTACTCATCGTTATTTTATTATTTGCTACTAGCTATCCGCCTAGGCTTCGCACGGTATTTGAAAAAAATTTAAAAGATAATAAATTTTTACATAAGCACTGTACCTACCACTTTGGGTTACATTATTGAAGCTCTCATACTTGACTTTGCTGAAAATATTCTATAGTTTATATTCATCGGGCATAATGTAGGATTCTGTGTCGAACTATTTTTCAAATCGGCCCAGTAGTTTCAGAGCATATCAATCAAAACAAACAAATAGGTATTTCCTCTTCTTAATATTAGTACCTACAGATTTAGGAACATTATGTAAAGTCCACATGGCTGGGTTGACCTACAATCTTATCGGTTAGTTAGGTACTACGCCGCATGTGCAAATAACATGGTGCACGCCATTGTTCGAAGCATACGATGGAAATCTAAGCTGTTCACTAGTTTGCAGTAAAATCGTTTAGCGCCAAGGTTGATGATGTAATTGCTGTTTTTAGCGTTCAAACGAGAACCTCTTTGAATCTACCTATCTTTTTTATGCATGAGCACTATGAACTAGTGTTGTATAAAGCTACGAGAACGTATCGTAAAGCTATATCGGATACACACTGACAGAATCTCAAAATCTGTGATTTCCAGTTTTTCAGTGCTACGCAACCGTAACACGCCTACTCTCTTTGTCCGGTAGGTACACTACGACGACGGTGTCTGCCTACACAATATATGAAACGTCGATTTATTCAGTTGACGCTATAATGGAAATATACCCATATTTCTTCCTTTATTCAGTTCTATCAGCCAAATGCTACTTTTTGTCCTGTTATTGTAGCTAGGCCTCCCTTTTCTCTTTTCATAATACATCATCATCAGCCTATGAGTTAGTCCACTGTTGGACATAGGCCTCCCCTAATGAGCGCCATAGCGCCCTGTCTTCGGCTTGTCGCATCCAGCATCTGCCAGCAGTCTTTCGCAGATCGTCATCCCACCTGGCCGGAGGGCGTCCTACACTACGTTTACCAAGTCGCGGTCTCCACTCAAGAACACGTTTACCCCAGCGGTTATCGGTTCTTCGCGATATATGGCCGGCCCACTGCCACTTCAGTTTGCTAATTCTCTGAGCTATGTCGATGACTTTAGTTCTCTGTCGGATGAATTCGTTACGAATCCTATCCTTCAGAGAAACTCCGAGCATAGCTCTTTCCATAGCTCGCTGAGCGACTTTGAACTGGTGGACCAACCCTATCGTGAGTGTCCACGTCTCAGCTCCGTAGGTCATAACAGGTAGGACGCACTGATTAAAAACTTTCGTTTTTAAACATTGCGGTATGGATGACGAGAAGACTCGACGTAGTTTTCCGAACGCTGCCCAGCCTAGCTGGATCCTCCTCTTGGCTTCCTTCACGAAATTGTTTTTACCCAACTGCAAAATCTGCCCGAGGTAAGTGTATTCAGAAACAATTTCGAGAAGGTGGCCATGTACGATCACCGGTCTTGGATCAATGTGGCCATTGATCATGACTTTGGTTTTTTCCAAATTCATGCCAAGACCGATACATCGGGAGGCTGCAGCTAGACTGTCCAGCATTCGGTTCAGCTCCTCTAGAGACTCCGCCATTAAGACGGATTATGTCATCAGCGAATCGGAGGTGTATATATATTAGATAATACATATATCTCTATATAGCTTGCCTCATAGATGCTTTAATGCTGGTGTAGATATTAGATCCAAGATGAGCTTTGGGAAGAGGGCTCCTCGCAACACCCTGGATATTAGGTGCGAAGTTCGCTCTGACGAGCCATAAACGAACGGCTAAAAGGCATAGGAAAAGAAATCCGTAATATCTAGGATCGCTGTCATTGAAATCTATGAGGAAGGTTATATATTTTTAAGAATAGAATAATAATATTGCTGGACAATCCACACAGCATCATCTAACCCCAAGCTAAGCAGAGCTTGTGTTATGGGTACTAGATGACTGATATACATAATACAATATTATTAAATATATAGATATTTTTTATTATACATAGAAAACAACCAGAACCCCTGAACAAATATGTGCAGATAGTACAAATATTTGTCCAGAGGCGGGAATCGAACCCGCAACCTCCTGCGTCGCAGGCGGACCTTCGCCCACCGCGCCACAGTGGTCGTCGTTTTGACAGCCAGTTCGTGGTTATAGCCACAGTGTTATAGCCTAGATCATATAAAATGTTACTAGCAACAGAAGTAACATATGCACCCACAACTAGAATGATTAATTTACATCATCTTTTTGTTTTCTTTGAGATCGAAAGCATTTCCGGTCGGAGGGAAACCGAGTGCGTGGTGAATCTATGCGTGCTAAAACCCCATTCAAATCAACCCTATGTAATTTCTTTGCTTTCTTATCGTTCCTAATTATGCTAAACATTAAACATAGGCACCCAAAAGTAACTTGTTAAATATAAAAAAATACTGTAGCTAACCAAGGTTTTTTAAATATATTTTACGAGACAACCATTCGTCAGATTCCCCTCCCTAGTGCGAACTATTACGAAATGAATCTACAAAACACAATGTATAGTATTTGGTTATTTTATGTATGACATCACCTTGTCCCTGGCGAATGTTTGCAATCGTTACGTTATTGATGCTGGTAATGGATTACTGGCTTTGTTGTTAGCTGATTGAACGTGAATTTTAACTTCCTGAATAGGTTATTATTTTTTATAGCTATAAGTAGCACCGGGAAAAAACAAAACTGTGTCAAAAAATCGTATGGTCCGTACGACACAGTTTTGTTCTAAGTTTGAAGGTCAGGTCCCGCTTAAGTTAATATTTGAGATACTTTTACATTATAATTCGTGAAAGTTATGGCTCTACCAGAACTTTTAGTTTTTTCTCGTAGGTAATAAAGTTTGATGCCTGTTTGCAATTGCCGTCGCCCGGTTGGTTATAATGGTCATCGATTTCCGGCATAAAGACCTTTTTCGACACTACAATAGAAGTTCGAATTTTAAAATCTACAAGCAATAAATTCTTAGCGTGTCTGTCTGAGACTATATTATTAAGTGTGACATCATGTTACTGCCGGTGCCTTCCATAACTCGTTGTAGTTATGTACCTACCTATTTTATATACTAGCGAACCGCCCCGGCTTCGCATGGATGCAATTTTGATACGAATGCACGTTAAATATATATATTTTTTTATAGCTGATAGACCTCCGTTGGACCACGATCTCACCTGATGGAAAGTGAAGATGTGGCCGACGGTGGATCACGCAGGTCTAGAAGACACCTATTCACTCTACTTTTATAAACTTAAAAATATTCTATAGCCTATGTTCATCAAGGAAAATTTCGGAATTTAGTTTTAATTTCAAAGAATTTTTATTCGGTCCAATATTTTCGGAGCTTATTCAATTCAAACAATTAAATCATTCCTCTTTATATTATTATGTAGGTATAGTGATATAGAAATCTTTTCAATGAGAGTTTTTTATTTTCCAGAGAACTAAGCTAAAGATGTCAGCGGAAAACGGTGCGGAGGCGGTGGAGCAAGTAACCCAGGAGGTGAAGGATATCAAGTTGGAAAATGGCACCACAGCCGGAGCAGGGGCGGCCAACGGAACGCCAGCGCCCAAGGAGGACAATGCGATACCGTTCAAGGTACTTATCTGTTTACGTACTGCGATAAACCAGACTGCATGTGTGTCTACACACATGTAGTCTGGTTAGTCTAGACTCTACAGTCTAGAGGCACAGGATACAATACTGCGCTAGAGGCCTAGAAGCACCTATCATAGATATTTGAGTGCTTATGACTCACACCCAGATCTACTCTGTATGTACACAGACTAGGTAGGTACCTACCTAGGCCCCGCCAAGCGCTGTAGATACGGCGGGGCGCGATAAAGAGGCTGCGTAGTGAAGAATAAACTAAAATTACTAACATAGTTGCGTAAATACTAGGGATCGTCTACGATTTATATATTTCAAAAAACGTAAGATCTACTACATTGCTGTAACTTGTAATTCAGTGGAAACATTTAGCTGTCAACAAACATGCACTGGTTTATCCAGGCATGATCTAGGTATATCAAAATCCAAATCAAAGTGCTCTATTTCCTTTAGACCTTACAGGACTATTGTATAAATCTGCATCTAAATATTTGTTAACATAATATGTAATTTTCTCTGACATTTTGTAAATAAATAGCTAAATAGCAGAATTAAGCGGGTAAAAAATGTTTTCCAAGAAATTATAACACTCGGACGGGACATTATATTTGTTTATATTGTCACTAGAAAGGTTAAATTTAAAATGAAACAAAGCTATGAATACCTAGCCTGTGCAAAACAATCCACTAACACCCAACTATTTCAGGGCAAGACAATGCGAACTCGTTCAAGGTAAATGTTGCGCTAAAGGTGGCTAAGGGTGTTGATGACGTCAATGGAGAATTGGGGAGGTCACAACATTATATTAAGTTTGAATGTCGGCAAGACACTACATTGGGTTTCAAATGATATGCTATTATATGACGACAGATCTAAAACATAACGATATACCTATCGAATAGTTAAAAGATACTAGGAAACAACAGTCCTAATATCTAATCCATTCATCTATTTGCTTGATACCTGAAGCCAATTATTTTTATTTCCAGGACGCCTTCAAAGCATTCTCAAAGTTCGGCGACAGCAAATCAGATGGAAAGCTGATAACCCTTTCACAAAGCGACAAATGGATGAAGCAAGCAAAAGTGATCGACGGAAAGAAAATCACGACCACAGACACAGCGATTAACTTCAAAAAACTCAAGTCAATAAAGGTCGGCATTGAGGATTACCAGAAGTTTCTGGAAGAGCTGGCGAAAAGCAAAAAGGTGGAAGTAGAAGATATCAAGAAGAAGCTAACGACTTGCGGCCAGCCTGGACTCACGTCACATGTGAGTTTCTTTTTATCAACATCATTAGTTAGTTAGTGTAAGTGGTTATATGACCGTTCTAAATAAATAAATTATATAAAATAAAAATTAGGTACTGCAATTTTTGCATTGCATCTTTCGCAGTGAGTGCTACGCCATGCGTAGACATCACTACCAAGTGCTAATTCAAGCACATACATATGTACATATATATCAGTAGCAAATTCTATGTCATGCGTACACACATCCTCTACCAAGTGCAATATTCGGCATTCACCTCTAGTAGCATGTGGTACCTACGACAAGCGTAGTCGCCATATAGCAAGTGCTAGATATTTTGTAGCAAGTATTACGTTAAGCATAGTTATCCTGTAGCAAGTGCAAGTACTACGTTATGCATAGTTATCCTGTAGCAAGTGCTACGTTGAGCGTAGATATTCTGTAGCAAGTGCTACGTTATGCGTAGACATCCTGTAGCAAGTACTACGTTGGGCGTAGTTATTCTGTCGCAAGTGTTATGTTATGTGTATAGATCCTATAGCAAGTTCTATGTCAAGCTAAGACGTCTTGTAGCATGTGCTAAGTCAGACGTAGGCATCGAGAGAAGTCTGACAGTATAAATTTTCTATAATTTTACTGTCTTATTCTTGAAGAAGTAAAGTTCCCTACCTAGTTATCGACAACAGAACAATCAGTTCGCGAAGGGTTATCTACAACAATGTCACGTACGGTACGACAATAATCAGCTACGAGTACCTACCTAAACAGGACAATAAGTACAGAGTTGTACAGGTCTTTATGCACTTGGGTCACGTTTCATTGTCAATCATCATAGCGCATGACTCATACCTGTATTTTTATATGTACATAGATTACCTGTTTAGGTAGGTGACTATCATAAAAGTCTTTATCATTCATTATTATGTCGCCAAGTCGACCTATTCACAGTCTCTGACTTCAATTTGAAGGCATCTAAGATAGGTACTTAATCCGACTAGGGCTTGCAAACATTCGAAATATTTAATTTTGATGGAAAAAGCTAAATGTTACGTGAATTTTTACATTAATTTAACAATCTTCCGAGACCATAATAATGATGTAACCCTCAAATGCGTGATGTCATATTATCTTTAAGTTTGTCAATGTTAGTATAATATTTTCCTACATGTTATGGAATTAGAAAACTTACTTATTGATAAGTAGGTACTGTAGGTAGACATCATTATCGAATTTTAAAATTTCAGTATTATAAAATTCGAACTATAGTTCGACCGAAACCGCTGTACCGCTCCCTAAGAAAGTGCGGCGAAGTGGAAGCCGAGGAAAAAAGAGCAAGAATACACATGAGATCGATATTGTCGGATATATCTTACGATATCGTACCAATATAAACAATATTTTTGTTTTATATATTATATCGATATGTTTATATTTTTTTATAACTAAATTATCTACAGATATTCTGACAGAGCTTCTGCTTCAACTTCATCTTCCGTTTCGCCATCGGAATTTGAATCAGAGTCGTTCTGCAAATTTATAATTAATGGATCGATAATAATATCAAATCTACTATCGCGATCCCAGTAATTGTTTTCATTTTTTTGGACATGATCATCACATTTCTGCCATTTTTCCGCCGTGAACTCCGAAAACAATGTATTCAATAAGTTTATCTTTTCATCTAGAGAAGAGTTAATATGGTTATGAGCTATATTGTTTTTAATATCAGCCCAGACTAACTCTATGGGATTCAAATCCGGATGGTACGGCGGTAATCGTAGAACAGTATGTCCATTGGCTTTCAGGAGTTCATCAATTCTGTACACGGGCTCTTTTTGTGTATTATCGATAAGAAGTTGCAGTTGAGATTTTGTCATAGCTTCCGAAAATTCAACATTTTGGCGCCGTACCAGTTCTGCATTTCGGTTTTGAGGCTTGCTATGGTTGGCTTCTTGTCAACCTGAACGCTGTGGTAAGACGCGTTGTCCAAGACAACCACAGAATTCGGAAGCAATTTATCTTTTAACTTTTCATCTACCCACTTATAAAAAGTAGGCCCGTTCATGTCTCCATGATAGTCGCCGGTCTTAGCATCTGATTTGAATATCGTCAATGCACCATCAACCAAGCCATTTCGACATCCAGCGTGAAGAATTACCAAACGCCGTCCTTTTCCAATATCAGCATGAATTCCAGGTTCGGACGATGATTGCCAACATTTGCTTACATGGTGACTGGCGTTAATGTATGTTTCATCAAGGAAATATATGTTGCGGTTTTGCGTTCTGTAATTTCTGATTTGTGTTAAGTATTTTTTCCGCCACACTACAATATTAGGCTGCTCTATAAGGAGATGTCTCTTCGATTTGCATTTTTTGAAACAGTAACCTATGTATTGTGTGTAAGAGGCTCCTTAGAAATTCTCGTCCACAATTTAATATGCCATCTTGTTTCAAACTTGAAAGTAACTTACGGACACTTGGCACTCTTTTTTCAAATTCATAAAACTGATGAATTTTTCTTCTGATAACTCCTAAATCAAAATCATCAACAACATGTTTTTTCTTTATAGTTTTTGGTTGTTTTGGCGAATTAAATTTCAATCGGCCCAAATTTTCAGTTGATGAATTGCCCTCTTTTATCACATTTCTTGCGGTTTTTTCGCAGTACCCCGTAGCGTCTGCCACGATTTTGGCAATATTTGCATCACTTTTATATTCAAAGCTCTCTCTGTCTGCTTTTCTTTTCTTAAAATATTCGGCCACTTTAAAAATTATGTCCTTGACATCACGAGATAGCGCTCGGCCCATTTTTGGATATTTATCTCATGTGTATCTGACATAGACCGTCCGGTACAAAGGCGACCTACTGCCGTGAGCGTCGACGGCAGACTGATTGATGGATCGGAGCGGCCGATACTTCCCCCCCGTCTCGCCGCGCGCATACCTCAGGAGCGGTACAGCGGTTTCGGTCGAACTATAATATAATATTCGAATGCAAGCCCTAAATACAACCAAGTATAGATAGACAACCTCCAATTTGGGCTTGATTAAGCTATGTGTATTCTTCAACATACATACCTGGTAGTTTAACATAGGTATAATGACTTGTTCGTATTTAGGCTCCACATAGTGTCAATTCAGATGACTTTGTTATGGCAATGATTAATGTCCTGGTTTGCCACTTTCCTATATCTTTTTGTAATGAAAATGTTATAGTTATGGAATGGAGGAGTTTTTGCAGTAATACTATGTTATTGCCATTTGTATTTGAGGTAGAAATCTGATTGGTGTTTTTCAATCCAGATTGCTGCCAAAACTAAACTTGAGTAGTGTCAATTCACAGGGACGGCAACATTTTTAGTGCTGTGATTATAAGTTTCGTTTTGACATCATTTAAGTTGACACCAAAATGGAACCTAAATATGTACCTACCTACTACCTTATATACGAATAAGACAAATCAATAAACATCTTACAAATATTAAATAAAAAAAATATTATGTACCGCAGTGAAGATATTTTGTTGACGACAATGCCAAAACTCCTGAATGGATCGAGCTGAAATATTGCAGAAATACACATCTGGATCTGGAGGAAATTAGGTTACTTTTTATTCCATAAAACACACGAGAAACCGCAGTAATAATATGTATGATGCTTTTGTCACCAGGTCGCCAAGTCGCCTGCCGCGGCCGCAGCTGTCGACCGTCTCACAGACACCAGCAAATACACCGGCTCACACAAGAACCGCTTCGACGAGACCGGCAAAGGAAAGGGCATCGCCGGCCGGAAGGATCTCGTAGACGGATCAGGATACGTTTCCGGTTACCAGCATAAGGATACGTACAACAAGGGGCATTAGGGTTAACACTTTAACCCTCGACTACTCCAACGCAAATTGATTTAAGACGGACTCATCAATTCCTTGAAAGTCGATGTGCGACCTCCTTAAATCTGATTTTAGTTTGAGTATTCTGTCTGGGTATCATAATTATTTATTGGGGATAATAATCAGAATCTTTTTCCATATCCTTAAGGGAATATAACTTCCACTATACAATTAATAATCAACTTTTGTAAGTTTTGGATTCGCCGAGCCTTGCAGAGGCCGGAATGATCTCGATTGAGGATTCTTAAAGCGAAATCTCTTGTTTGTAAATGAACTTATAACTGCAGCTTTGAAGTAAAACATAGGTAACCTTCTTCCACGAAGAACCTGAATTATCTTATGATTTTGTTATGATACGTTCAACAAAAAGTATCTCTATACGTACGTAGTTAAGTACAATTTTAATAAATACAAACTATTATTTGGGTTCGATGCATTCAACAAAAAAGTACCTATCTCCTAACGTATGTAGGTAGTAAGTAAATTGTATGCATGTGTAGTACCTACTACCACAGTATAAATATGTATACTTTCCTTGGATATTACTTTTTAAATTCCTATCCAATAACGCTTAAAACTTCGTGGCAGATATTGCTTCACCAATATAAAAGTACTTTTTCAAAGGAATTAAAAACATTATACGTATGTAATCAGGCGTCCATACAACATCTTTTTACCTAAAATATTTAAAATACCTATTTTATCTACCTTTATACCTACGTTTATATTTGTGAATTCCTAATTTAAGCCGGTGCAATGAACGGAACGTGCACAAAATGTTTATTTTTTTAGAGATTTTAATTTTTTTTAGTAATTTATAAAGACATTCCTCTAATTCAGCCTAAATATAACCTTACGTCTTGACGTTTAGAGGAACTATTTTAGATTTTAAGTAAAACACTTTTGCAAATTAAAATCTAGTCGTTTAGCCATTTGGCTTATCAATAATCGTATTCAACTCGACACATGTTGCAAAATGTACATTATGACTATTATTCAATCAAGTCGACTTATTCAAAAATTTCGCACCTATTTTAACTTATCTGATGTTATATTATAATGGTAGCATGTAGTACTATGATATACTGTTAATCCATGTTAGGCAACTAATTGTAGAATTATTGTATCGTGTCATAAATTTATAATAGGTAAGCTGTAACGCTTTCGGTTTAAACACAATATTAAGTCGACAGAAAACATTAGATATAAATGTTATCATGTAAGATCTTATTTTGTTAATAAAATAAAACCTTTCAATATTCGATGATTTCTTTTGTGTTTCTAGAGAGTTTCTCAAGGAATAATAATATAAAAATAAAATACTTTAGCTCATCATAGTAGGTACAATTTATTTGACTTAAAAACTACAAATACATGTATAAAGCACTAACATTTTAATGAATTTATATTTTAATTTACATATTTCATGAATGTTATCAACTACTCAAGTTGCTTGAAATCAACTACTCAAGTCATTGTATAATAAAATAACACATTAACGGTCCGGCGACACGGATGAATTTCCCAAATATATACAAACGTAATACCAAAATGATTTGTAATTTGGGCATATTTTCATTATTTGTATTAAATGTATATTTATCTAGGTTTCTGTCTCAATTTTTTTCAAAATACTTTACTGAAATGAAATTAAACCAAATCTGATTTTATCAAAGAATCGTTTTTTAATTTTTCGTAAATAATTTCAAAAAAATCTTGTGGCTGGTACCTATATGAATACTCTAATACAAACAAGAGCAGATCATAAAAATATGCTCCAATCCAAACCATTTTGGTATTACGTTTGTATGGGCAATTTATCCGGAGCCTTACGAACCAACTCTCTTGTACAGAATTTCCAAAAGTATGACTAAATAGAGCCACCCTTAAGTTAGCTCCGTTGGGCGTAATAACTTAATGTAGCAATTTCCTTTATATCAAAGCAACAATAGAATGAATTATTAGGTTATTTTATAATTATAAGAGTATTTAGGAGAGTATCTTGACATTTAGTTAGTCTATCATCGCTCAATGCACATAATTTTATATATCTAAAACTAGCATTCGTTATCTGTACATTTAAACCTAAAAACTCTTATAATTACATTTCTTCAGTTGCCTAAGTCAAATCTGTGTTTTATTGACAATCGGTCAATAAAACACAGATTTGAAACGACTGATGTCAACATATTAGGTAATGATTATACCCTGATAGATACATTGATTAGCAGGGATCGGAATAGGTAGAGTTTTTAAGTACCTATTGACGTAAAAAGCCGAGGATATGCCTTTTTAATCCCTGAATTAAGAATTGATAAAATGTGTAATAAATTTTAGGGATTGATATTATATTGTCTTCTAAATCTCTTCTTTCCTATGTTAAACACATATTAGGTAGCGTAAAACACCCGGCCTTCCTCCAGTAGTTTGCCTGGTAATTACGTAAATAATTTGAAGAATCTCGGTATTAATATAGTATATGAATCTCGAGATTATAAGGCATATCCATACTAAGCTATCGTTGTAGCGTATATGACGTCATTTGGTACTTCACAACTCTACCTATTCCGATCCCTGTTGATTAGGCAAGTGATGAAATAGAATAGCCAGCTTTAAGAATGGCTTTTGGCTTGACAGTCTAAAGTTTGACACTGAAAATTTTGCAATAAGCATAACAGTAAGTAAAATATAGCAATCCAGATAAATTAAGTCTACAGAAATTAGCCTTTACGCAGATAACAAAAGAGTAGGCTAGATATAGACGTACCTATCTAAGCATAACGTGTTATGATAAAAAGAACCTAGCGCACTATAGTCACATGTCTGAAGTAAAATCCCTGCTATACAATACCAAACCAATAATTAAAATAGAAGGACTAGTCAAAATAATTTAGATGTGAATATGGCAGACATCCATCATAATACTATGCACGAAATGGATCGTATTGCGTTATTAGAATCAATTTAGAACTGCTCTGGTATTCAAGTAGGTCTGATGGTCCATATGGTATGGCTACCTATGTTGCAACAACACTAAAATAATAGAATTGGTGTTGTAATAGACACTGAACTGCGTTATGAACATTAATGCTATCTTTACCTGTATATTTAACAGACTGATGTTATTTTAAACACAACTGTGGAAAAGAGAGACCTATTAAGCAGGGCTAGCGTTTTGATGGATACATTTTGAGCTGATTTGTTAATTTAGCTCTCATTAGGTAGGTGTATGTAGGTACCGATTACTGATAAGGAGCTTATCATAATGACCGAAACTAAAAAACAACTTTCTAACTTGTACAGTCAACGACGAAAAGCCGTAAATCGTGTGCGAGTTTTTGAATAATTAACAATTAAGGCTATTTTTGGCGTTGATTATACCTTTTTTTGTTAAAAAAATAATCAGGTATGGCAACTAAATAATCAATCTAACTACAGTGATAATGTAGCTAAAACGAGTATATAATAACGCCACATTACTAACTGTTTGTTATACAATGACTGGCACTTATTAATAAAGTTATTCATCAATCAATCATCAATGTTAACATCTATAGTTCTATAGATGTTTTCCTGGTTGTGATCCGAAAAGATATGGTAATAAACCTGTTTTGGATTTATGAGTTAAGGTATTTGACCAGTTTAATACATTTTGATATAAATGAATGTTCTATAAAAATGAATTTTGGAGAATATCGTATGTTAGATAGATAATAATGCCACGGTTTAGTTGATTAGCTTGGTATTACAGTGTGGAGCGAAAGCCTTTTGAACGACCCCTGACCCATGTCGATTGTTGGTAACCTAGATATTTCTTTTGTTTTTTAACAACTATCGTTATGTTAATCGAAAGATAATTGGACAATTAGCAGCATCGTTCGGTCAACTTTGAAGTAGTATGTACAATTTTTCTTATGCGTAAAAACTTCTGTCATAAACAGTGTTCGAAAATGTCAGATGTTTATAACAAATATCAAGATATCGGATATTAATTATTAATATGATGTACATCAGTTAAATATATGTATATCAAGTTCGATATATATATATCAACTTTGTATGAAAGCCATCTCATAAATTTATTGTATTATTTATGGAAACTATTTGCATATTTGTTACGTAAACATACTAAAGCTATAGAAAAAAGAAAAACGTTTTCTGTTTAGAGGCATAAATAACTTCAAAATACATTAAAGCTTTCGTCAATTATTACGTAATTGTCCCAATATCTTTGCCAAAAAGCCAGCTCTCTTAATTATAATCTCTTATTTGAGTAATTTAAATTGGAAGGATAAGCTACCTCTCTTTAATAGATACGCATACAGTATTTTTTGCTGTCATTAATTAGATTGTTGGGAAATTGGTGAGAAGGTCACTTTTGGTCGACTTCATATGACATCGGCTCTCTAATTAGATAAGCCTATAATGAACGCCATGGCCAACATGACCTACTTTATATTTATAGTGTTTATTTATGCAAATACCGCAATGCTCTATGAGATTCCTATGAAAATAAGGTAACTTCGAAATGCTAAGAATCAAACAGAATTGTAAGTTTTGAAGTATAACAAAAAAAACTACTATTACGATACCTTAAGTAATCATAATCAATATTGCATACGTTAAGGTTAAAATATCAGAAATCCAATCTTGATTTCACTATGAATTATAATATTGCGAAAGTATATTAAAATAGCGATAATATTTTTTTAATTATACATTGCTAGTATTGATTAGAATAACATAATAAAATCATCCCCGAAATTCGTTAAAATATTTTATCTCAAAGCTATAGTACCAATTATCAATAATCATCCAATACAACTGCAAAAGTTCTATGGTGATAGATAAAAACAACTAAATTCACATAAAACCAATTCTACAATAAAATGGAATAATGAATTTTCTATACATTAAAGTCATATAAACATATCACAAAATAGGTGGTTATAACAACTCTTACATGGAATCTTCCATTTTACTTTGTTTCATGGTGAAATAATAGACAGCTCGGAGACCGAGAATAAAAGAAACCAAGAATGCTCCAACGTAAGCTACATAGACGCCACCTCCATGGCTTTTAGCAGCCGATAATGTGCCCAGAGTTACTCCGAGGGCAATAGCAAAGAAAATCAAAGCGAGTACAGCAAAGATCGAACCTCTCATCATTGCTGTGCGCGGCCCGACCGATGACACTTTCCGGCAATGAGGGCATCGCACCGGAACATTCTTCAGCTTCTGATACTGAAACTCAAACAAAATCAAATCAAAAATGGGAAAAAATTAACTGAAGACATTGTCCTAGGTTAGTATAGTACCTACTTGTTCACAGTTAAAGATAAGGAAATGTAAGTGGCAAATGATAATAATCAATATTACAGTTTACATTTTTTATAAATATTTCAATATTCTAGCTAACACAGCAACTGTGGTGTTATGAGTTGTGCATTATCATCTTTTGATTCATAATGTACTAAGGTACCTATTTATCTACATATTTGTAAAACATATGTAGGACTTGCAAGTTCATAAACCTATTCATGCAGTATTTATAGCTGTCTATTTAGTCCTCAGGAAACCCGCTTTAATAATAATAATGCTGCACAATTTACACAGAATTGTCTAGCCCCAAGCTAAGCAGAGCTAGTGTTATAGGTGCTAGATAACTGATTTAATTAATACAGTATATAACATAGAAAGATTTTTTTTTATATTATACTCAGAAAATACCTAGAACACCCTGAACAAATGCAATCTGCAGATTGTGCAAAGTAGATATTTTTTATTCAATCATGTTGTGTACTTTTTGCTAATGTATGTTATTGTATTAACCAATGTAAATATTTTGATTGTATCATCATCATCATCACCAGCCTATAATAGTCCACTGCTGGACATAGGCCTCCCCTAATGAGCAATTGCATACTTCGGTCCAAATAGGGAATTTCCTCAGTACCTATAGGAACATTTAATACTAGAACAGCTATCAAAAATGTATCAACTGTTTACTGATAATTACTGATTAAATAAAAGGTTATTTATTCTGGTTCGTAGCATGATTTTATCTTTCCAATGATTTTGTTTATTTATTAGGTAATTGTAGTAAAACTTACCAGAAATGTATCCTGGCAATGGGCACAGATGACCCTGCACATTCCAGGGAGTGTGGATACTGGTGGAGTGACCGGGGATGGCGCAAGGTTAATGATCCTTTTGCAGTCAGCACGAGGGCACGCAATGCGTTGAGAAGATGATTTACAGATCAGTAAGCAGTTGCAAGGGCAGCGCACATATTTCTTGCCCGGAGGAGCATTTCTTATCGGCTGAAATTCATTAAATACTTGATAAATGTACTGACAAATAAAAGAAAACAATTTTTAATAACATAAGGAGAATAAACTTACCGTTGCTTCATTGCAATCTGAACATTTAACAACATGTTGTTCTCGCTTTCCGGATATATCAATCATAGCCTGGCACACTCTGCATGTTACCATCGGCATTCCTGCTTGCTGGTAAGGAGGAGGCAGCTCATCTGGTCCGATTGGTGATATTGTGCTGACATTTACTTCCTCTGTCATACAAAGATTACACTTGAGGCAATAGAATACAAAGGAGAATGTAACTATTAGAACATTCATGTAACAACTGCAAATCCAGTTATACAACTTAAGCTTTGACTAGCTAATCGAACATTCAGACCTACATTGTTTAGCAACAAAAACTACGATGTTGAATCATCATTTGCAAAAATACGTGTTTCATCCTTACCATCTCTCAGTAATGGTTGAATTTCACTTTGACCGTCACCCATCGTAGAAATAAGTAATTCTAGCACACACTATGCCACCAGTAATTACTTTTTTTTTGTATGTTACGAGCACCAAACTACAAACACGATTTTCTTTCGATGAAATTCTTTCTTTCTTTCCGAATCCGAAATGACGGAATTCTGTAGACCAATCAACGCCAGGCACCAGCGAACCAATCAATCAAACAAAATAATGTTGCCAGTAGCTTCTGTCCAACTCCTGCTCATTTTGAAAAGTATGACTTTTTCTGTCTACCGATGATATTTTACATGGATTCCTGTATTATTTTATTGCTATTGTATTATTATTAAAGAATCTGAAATCTTTATTTTTGAAATAATTTCATAAAAGGTGTTCATTCAGAGAATTCTCGTAGGTAGAGTAACAAGAATTTATTGTTCTGTGCAGTGGTGCCAGATTAGGCGAATTATCTCCATTTAGGCTACCTTGGGGGGGTCAAATGGCGACCAAAAAAACCAATCGGCTACCAGTAGCCATATAGGCTCCTAGAAAAAAAAAGATCAAGTGATTTAGGCTACTTCAGAATAATTACTCGCATTCGTCAAAGAGAATATAACCAGCATTCGTTTGCATTTTAGTGTGCGAAAAATATGCTACAATAAATTTTGCCACACGGACGAAATGAATAAACTGCTCAACTCAAAAATGTAACAAAGAAGACCGTTTTGTGCAGCTGGATCATCTACTTCCGTCATCACTTTTAAGAATGAAGATTCTCTCGCTGAAATTGCTAATGGATTAACAAGAGATTGACGACCTCTGTGGCGCGGTGGGTGGGTGAAGGTCCGCCGGTGACGCATGAGGTTACGGGTTCGATTCCCGCCTCGGGGCAAATATTTGTACGTAAAATTATACAAAATTTACTATATATTTTGCACGATATTTCGGCTTGGGGCTCATGGCCACTGTTAAGCAGTAGATTCGCCACTACATATCATTGTACCTATTCATTTCATACAAATTAATATATTTTTTGCCGCTATAATTTATTTCGTCCCGACCATTGTTTTTTTTTCAATTCAGATGAGTACAATAAGTATGCCAAATAGGTACTACAAAAAGTCTAGGGACACCACACCACACCAGACTCGCTATCACAGCTCGCTCACAATATTTGGCCCTGTTGTGGTTCTTTAAAGATAGACCTCTGATCTTTGGCCGTTTTAGACTTGCTTCTCTCAGCGATAATATCTTGTTCTAGCTCATTATGTACCCGTTTTTAGATCTCTTTGCCCACAATGCCCACCATCGTAAACTAATATTAACAAAAACGCTAATATTGTCCTCCGCCAGTTTGTTTCGTGGTGAGCGAAATCATCTCAGAAAATTGTCAATTTGTAACTTATGACCACGGCCAATTTTTTGACAACCTAAATTTCAAGAAGAAGTAGACCAATTTTAAGGTTAGAAAAACAACGAGAGAGCGAGAAGATATTTTGTTATTTTAATTTGGTTAGAATTTCAGCAAATTACATGTGTTTGTAATAAAATTTATTATAATGGAGAGTAAAGTGCATAGATTACGATGCTATAATCCTAAACCGCAGCCCATAAACTGTGCTTCACTAAACAAATCAACGAAACTTCTAGCTATTGCAAGGCAAGTCAACAAGTCAACTAAAGTTATAGACTTAAAACAAAGTTTAACTAAGGAGCTTAAAGTTCTAATTATTACCTAATTTCATTACAGAGGAGATGCTTCTATTGAAATTTGGGACGTGAAATACTCACCGTATGTGGTTAAATTTATTCCTGGAGTTGTGAATGGATCAGTGGAAGCTTTAGGCTGGGTGCAAGAGAGGTTGCTGTCTACTGGTCTTGGAGGTTCTTTGCTCGAATGGGATCTCGAGACTCTGGTTCTGAAGACCACCACATTACTCACAGGGTACGCTGCATGGTGCCTTGATGTCACTCCAGATAATACTCTAGTAGCTGTGGGCACCGAACAAGGCTACATAAATTTATTCAATGTTGAAAATGATGACATTGTTTATCAAAGGCTCTTTGACAAGCAGGAAGGCAGAATATTGTGCTGCAAATTTAATGCTACTGGAAATGTTTTAGCTACAGGTAATACCTTAGTATTTAATAATGGTACAAGCTTACTTAATTTTGGTTTTTATAAGCAAAAGAAGTTACAACTTACCATTACCCCACAAACTGAAAAAGTTATGATGTTTTGAAATATAAATACAAAGTCAGAA
This sequence comes from Eupithecia pulchellata, assembly GCA_963931895.1. Taxonomy (NCBI): domain Eukaryota; kingdom Metazoa; phylum Arthropoda; class Insecta; order Lepidoptera; family Geometridae; genus Eupithecia; species Eupithecia pulchellata. The sequence goes on from OZ007535.1 coordinate 7,305,805, forward strand.
ATAAATCAGTTTTCTAATATCTATTACACAAGCTCTGCTTACTATGGGGCTTGATGTTACTGTGTGAATCATCCAGTATTATATATTTATTTTTAGGTTCAGTGAATTCAATTAGAGTTTGGAATGTAAAGACAGGTCAAGCAACATGTCGGCTTTCTGTCAGCAGCAAAGGAGAGGAAGTCATTGTTTGGTGTCTTGCGTTCCTATCCGACAATACCATAATCTCTGGAGATAGTCTTGGAAGACTTTCATTCTGGGATAGCGTTATTGGAGACCAGGTAATGACTATTCAATACTTCAAGGAAACTTATAAGTAGCCATGTAGGCTCTATCAATATGTAAAAATAATATATTAGTCAAAACATAACAAATAAATAAGACGTTTATTTTCCAATCACAAAAGTCTTATAATTTTTTATACAAGTATTCATTATGATCTATCATATTGCCTGTTTTGTGAGAGGCTGGTGCTTAAGATAGGTTAAAATAACCTGTATAATACAAGTCACCAAAAAAGAGCTCATTAAGGGAAAATCAGGCTATAAATAGTGAAACATTATCATCATATCTGATGATAATAAAAACTCTTGGAGCATAAATGCAAATAACTAAAACTCTTTGTAAGGTAGAGACATCTGGTGTCAACATTAAGAAACGACACTGACGTTGATTACTTTGTCAGCCATGTTTGTACCGCCAAACTTGTGATTCCAATACAATGTGATTTACCTCAAATATTATCGTATTTTAATGAACCCCCAACCTTACACTCTTTCAGTTAGAAACATTCACAACACATAAGGCTGATATAACAGCTTTAGCAGTCACCGATGATGAACTCAATCTGTACTGCAGTGGAGTAGATCCTACCATGGTGCACTTTGTCCGAGTACAAGACAGTCTCAAGAACCAAACTGATAAGACCTCTGCAGAAGAAATGGAAATCACTAAATCAGTCTGGGCCAAAGATGTACAAAAGCATATTCATGAACATGATGTCAGGTATTTAAATTGATTAAATAAACAGCCTGTATGAAGAAACTTATATGATTATACCTATATAATAATACAGGGTGGGTTTTTTGAGAAGGGTGGTGTTGGCCAGGTCCTACACCATGAGTTTGAGAAAAGTTTTGAAAGGAGTCATACTCTCAATTTATAAGAAAAAAAATACATAGCTGCAAATTTTTTTTTACGTATAACTTTTTACTGAAAATCAATCTATTATGAAATTGGACTCTAATTTAATACTACAAATAATGAATTGAACTGAATAATTTAATGTATAATCAATGAAGAATAATCACCACCCTTCTCTATAATATACAGGGCACTTTTTTGATGATAATGATTTTTTTAAACAGCATTCCATTCTAATGACTTTCAAGTAAAATGCCTTTTATGTGATAATTTCCAGAGTAATTATAACACATGAAAACCAACAAATATCAGCAGGGATCAGTGGTTACCTGGTGTTTACGAGCTACCCCCCTTTATGGACAATGAGGATCCCCCCCATGATAATGTCACCAAGAACAGCTGTCAGTGCCAAAAATAAATTTTTGCTTTTGAGGTATTTGGTTCAACTTTTCTTTTGCATCATATTCTTCCAATGTTTGTAAACACACATTCAATGTACAATCTGTATATAAAGGGAAGTTGATCTATCAAAGAATCACTTGATTCTATGTTACATCAGCTTAAACAGATATCACACTTGGTTTTACTCTAGGGCGGCGGAATAATTGCATGTGTGCCTTAATATTGACTGTAAAAAGTTCTATTGATGGCGAACAATGTATAAGTTTTCTTTAATATTAAATTTTGGTAGTTTGACGAATTCATCATGAATGTTAGCGGGTTAACTAGGAACCTACCTTGTGTTGGAAGAACACCAACGTTTCATCACTTGACGTGGAATCTTCTTCGCGAGAAGAAATCTTCTCCGTGTGTGTGCTGTTGCCTTGTACGCATAGAAGCGATACGGACGCGACGTGAGCCGCATTCGCCCTGATCAACTCCCTCTTTAGGTGTAAAAGGTGTTCTTATACACAAACTAGGTTTGTAGTTAACCCGCTGACTTCATAATGAATGCTGGATAATCCATACATCATCAACCAGCCTGAAGCTAATCATAGCTTGTGTTATGAGTAAGAGTACCTACTAGATGACTGGTGTACTTAATATGGCTATATTTATAGGCTATATTACATAGCCTCAAGCTAGGTACGGAGCTTGTGTTAAGGGTACTAGATGAATAAACTTAATGCAATACATTACATAGATAAATATTTGTTTATATGTTAATAGACGAGCAGCCTTTGGCCACAGTATACATATGGACTTTGGCTGATGTGTCTATATCATACAGTGATGAATATTGTAATTGCTTCACTTTTTAAGTTTGATATTTTTGTCTCATAACGAGTGGTCGAGTTTATTCTTGTAAGCAATAAATTCTAATCAAATTTATTAAATTCAGATACAGCACATATTTAGAAATTTGGAAACTCGGTGCTTACGCAATAGACGAAAGTGGGAAAGCTATCACTAGTGCCAGCACAGAAGACACTCCCTTGAACAAAAATCCAAACCAGAGCAAAGATTTAATAGACAAAGATACGTCCGACGATCTTTACAAGCACATCATCCCGAAGAAGCAAATGGCGACGGTATCTTTGAATATAACTGAGAAACCGACCAAGTTACTTCAAATACATACAAAGCATAAGAAGCAGATGCGCTGCTGCGAAATCTCGCCTTCTGGAGAATTTATTATTTACGCAACTGATGGTCATTTGAGGATGCTTAAGATGGAATTGGAATCCGATGAAGATGAAGGTGTAAGTATGATTTGAAGATTTTCGTTCAGCTGTTTATTAAAATAAGCATTGCTCTTGTCAGTTAACAACAGCAAATATTCGAAATTCGAATATGTGCTGTTGTCCGAATTTCGAATGATTCCTGTCTATGGACTTGATTCTGCCCATCGCCACGCCCCGCCGCCCCGCTTGACGTTGCGTTCTTCTTTTTAATTGTAAATAGTATTTTTTACCACCAGTTGTAAATATGAGTTTGTCATACCAGAATATCTACTATATAGAATGAAAATTTTGACCATGGTTTGCTATTATTAGAAGTGTAAGTATTTAGTTTCCTGCCATAAGTTTTTTTGAAAATTGGGAACTGGTTGGGGATTTTGGTAACAAACAAACCGTTGAGTACTTCATTTATTGTCTCTTGAACTTACTTTGAATTTTCTTTGTCCTAAACATTTACATAGCATTCCGTTGTTAGGACATGAATGTAAAGACAGATTTTCGTTACCAAAGTACCTACCACTTTAGACACTGTTACCTTTTTACCTATAGTTGTAGTTTACTCGTATCACATATAAAATTTACATAATAGCTATAGAAGCCCTAACTTCTAATATTAGGATAAATTTTGTAATTTTCATGACATAAAATTTCTTAGCAATAACCTCAAATGATAAATAATGCCATCTATAGGCTCGTTTGTTAGGCCTATGTCCAGCAGTGGACTATTATATTCTGATGCTGATGATGAAAGTTTCTTAAATCAATTTTCAGGGAGACCAACATCGGATATTCCTATCGAAACTGTCTGTACACGGCTTGAAGACCTGCGACCGCGTCGCGTTCACTGAAGACTCCCGGACTATGGTAGCGCACACGCCCGGCACGCTGCATGTCTTCCAAGTGGACCCCGAGGTTGGGGCCGCTCTTGTACACACCATCAACACTGATAAATGTAAGGGCACTGATGTATTTATGTTATTTGTAATCACAGTGAAGACAATTGGAATAAGGGTTATATTAAGGGTTATAAGGGGAATCATCGTCAGCCTATATCAGTCCACTGCTGGACATAGGCTCCCCTAATGATCGCTATAGATGGCTTTATTTATCATTTGGGGGTTATTGCCAGTCATTCCCACGTGGGTTGGGGATGGTAATTGTGACTGTGACACGGTACACAATAACCTAACTTGCCAGCATTGGTTAGCCGTGTTTAGGAGGCAACAAGTGAAGACCCGGTAACCTAACCTAACTACACTGTGTAGGCAAGTTTCTCTGCGTATTTTTTATTCTTTATGTATTTTATTTTATTTATTTTTTGTGATATGGGGTTGTAATATTGTATTAAGTTAAAAATAAATAAAAATAAAAAACAATTTTTATTTTATTAAGTACGTGGGTACACTCCATTTAAGTATCCACTCTAGTCTTGAAGACCCAGTATGGCCAGGAAATATAAGGAGGTTTTTTCCTATATCCAACTATTTTGTCTTTAGTTTTCAGCACAAAATCAATACTGCACCTGCACATATCCCACAATACCCAGAGCGGAGTGTATTTAGTAGCAGCGGACACCAAGTGCGCTATAACTGTTTGGACACTCAATGGCAAGAAGTTTGAACACTACTGCAATCTGCCGACGTACCAGTGTGTACCGTCGGCTTTGTCTGTGGCCGGAGAGAATGCTGTGCTGTATGTCACTTATGTCGATCAAAAGGTACAAATACAAATATACATATATTCGAGTAAACTTAAACTAAATATTGCACGGGTTTGGAACCCTCTTTTAAGTATAGAGAGTTCCGCTCTTGCCTGTGATAGAACTGTGTTCTCACCTGTGTTAGAGGATTCCCGCTCTTCCGTAATATAACACAATATTTAAAATTACGTCTTAAACATGCATGAAACCATCAAAAAATCTTTGTCAGAGAATATTAGACCAATGCGTCGCTTAGGTACCCAAATTATTCCTAAAGGCAATTGATATATTTAGCGTTTTCGTTTTTGCTCACGTACAACGAAGACGTTAAAAAAGTCATTATATATGAATGTTATGCAGTGATGTTATGAAAGTATTTTTCCTCTTACAGTTGGTTGAATACGAACTCCCGTCGAAGAAGTTCTCAGAATGGCCTGAATACTTGCTGCCGAAGCAATGGCCCACCCGCACCTCTGCGTTCCACAGCGTGACGCAGCACCCCGGCCGGAATGCTGTCGTGTTCCAGGATTTCAACTCTATCTGGGTTATTGATAAGGTAGAAAATTATGTGATTGTTTACAAAACTAAATTGCAGTTCCTTTATGTACATATGTTAGTCTGTAAGGTATTGCGGTGTGGTGCCAGCATATAATTTCACCACCCCAAGACCCCTCTTCCCGTGGGTGTCGTAAGAGGCGACTAATTGAAAAACAACGAGGGGTGGGCAGTAGCGCCCTCTGCAGAACAACTCCACCGAACTGTGATCCACAACCCGCATGCCCAGTGCGGGGATTATGGGCAATAACCTCCAAATGATGAATAATGCCATGTATGGCGCTCATTACTCAGAAAATAAGCTGGTGCTGTGCTGCTATGCTGTACGGTATGTCTAAAAAACTTATTCTAGGGCCCATGTCTGGGCCCTAGAATAAGTTTTCTTCCATCCATAGCTGTTCTTATGTTGCCTGATATAAAATGATTTATTATTTAATCTTACGATTTCGTTTCCCTCGGGAATAAAATTTAAATGGTGCTCCCATTCGGTATCATATCATCTATATATAAACAAAAGAATTGAAATCAAGTTTAAGGTTATTTATGCAAAAGTGATCATGTAAATTTACAAATTTCAAAAACTAGAATCCTGCAGAAATTCTGAAATGTTTAATGATAACAACTACTGTAGTTGCTGAGATATTGAAGTGGCAAAATAGGACCAGTTAGAGTAAGAAGGGTTTCAAAACCACAAAATACGGTCGAACATAGAATCCTCGTCCGTTTTTCGATGTCGGTTTTATTACAACACAGTTTGTAGGTGCCCTATGGTGCCGGTTTAGAAATACCGAAGCAAGTTTCCCAGTTTTCGAGGTACCTATGGTATGTAGTGCCGCAGCTGAGACACAGATGGCGTTGTGTAACACATATCCAAAGGGCGGCGGCGGCGGTGGCTTCAATACCACCAATCCGCTTAGCCATTCGCGTGGGGATTATCAATATCTTTATTACTTTCTAATGAGAAGCGCTGTTGCGGCGCTTATGAAGGGAGGCCTTGTCTAACAGTGGACTAGTTTGACTTTGTCACAAGTTTTTTATATATTGAGAAATACTAATACTACCTAATGTTAGCTAAATCTAATGTGATCATTTTCTTTGCAGGTTCATAAAAATCCAAACACCGCACCGAATACAAAACTGCCTTCCAGAATTATACCAGTAAAGGTAAAAAAATCCATACTTATTTATTTTTACCATTACACAATGCTTACCTACTTTAATGAAAACATATTACTATTGTAAAGACTTATTCATAATGCAAAAGGTACATATTTTACGGTAGAAGTATATAGGTACCTAATGGAGATATAAATTAATTAAATTAAAAACAGGACAGTTGAGGTATTCGTTTAAGAAAAGACACCAATATTATCTTGGTTATGAATGTGAGCGGGTAAGCTTCGAACCATGGTTGTGTTGGAAGAACACCAACGTCTCATCTCTTAACTAGATATCTACAGAGTGCAGTTCGAGTCTCGGGCGTTCCTTGTCTTTGCTAGCATTGCGCTGGAGAGCTCTTTGCGCACGTTTCGTTGGGGTCTACTGGTTAAAAGATGAAACATTGGTGTTCTTTCAACACAAACAAGGTTTGTAGTTAACCGAGAGAGAAAATAGAGTGTTCTTGAGGTGTCCGTGTGAGAAAGGAGAAAGAAACACGTTTATTTGGCTCAAACGGATTACTAAAAAAACTTTATAAAAAAAATCCTTAAAAATATATACGTAGGTACTCCTTACAGTCGGTCGTAGTCGGTCAGAATAAATCACAATTTAGACGAGCTAACACTGTTTCTTTTGAGGTTCTGAGCGCGCCGCCAACCGAAGCTAATATGGCCAGCTTGCCAGGATTCGAACCTGGGAGCTTTTTTAAATCTTAAACACGAAATTTCGTGTTCGTATCGGCTAATTGGTGCACTCTAATGCGTCGAAATAGAGCACCCTTTGCACAAACAAATGAAACGAAACAAGCGTTTTGGAAAATTGGAATAGGGCCTCTGGATATCCTGATAAATAATAAGGTTTATTTACTCATAATTAATTATTCAAACTCCAACAGTTTATAATGATATATGTTATTGCTTAATGAATTCTGTATTGTATACTAAAATTATACAGATTGAATTGAAGATTTGATTGTTTGTTTGTTCGGTATTTAATTCAAATGTCCGAAATTACTGGATCGATTTGAAAAATTATTTCCCATATTAAAATCCTACATTATCCCTGATGAACAATATGAACATAGGCTATATAATATTTTCAAAAAAGATAGGATAGGAAACCGTATGAATAGTTTATGAAGTAACCCTAAGTGTAAGTATGTAAAAGATAATAATAATTATTAACACTTTTGTTAAATACCCCTGAAAAGCTGCGGCGGAACGCTATTGCTTGATACAAATAATGATAAATTTTTGTTTCCTTGCAGTATCTGGCCGGATTCCACTGGCTGGGGGCAGATGAAGCAGTGTCCGTAGAGGTACCACCAGGGAACATTGTCGCACAACTGCCGGCGATGGTGGTCACCAAGAAACATTAGCGATAAGTACTACATTTAATAAATAGATATTATCGATGTAGCTAGTTTTATTTCATAAGCACCATTTCCATATTAAGTGGTGAAGTAAATAGATAAAATTATTTACTTTATGTATATAGTATATTCCTTATCTGATTATTCCATGACGTCCGAGCTTTTGTTTATTTGTGTTCACATGATGTTAAATTGTAACTATACGTGAAAATCTTTAATTGGCTCTATGATATTATTACTGTAACTAATTAAGTTTGTTTAAGCTGTTGATTTTCCAACAAACTAAATAAATAAATAAATAAATAAATATTGATTACCTACTTGATTATATCACTATTTAATATTTGTACACCTGCTTGCGGTTTAATACATTTTACGTTACTGTAGTTATTGTATGTGATTTGTACATTAAATAAAGCAATCAGCAAATAATTGATTTAAAAAAATCTAAAGAATTCATACAGGTAAAGTATATAACTTATTAAACACACGCCAGTTACAATATTTTAGTTTTAGATAAAGATGAAATTGGTAGCTCTTATAGAAAGAAATTTCTGGCGGGATTTGCCGTCACATTTCTACATACGATGATGTAGGTACTGTTTGTACTAAAGTATGAGTTATGATCTTAGTTTATGGTTTAAATCTAGTTGGAGCTTTGTAACTTGTCTATAAAGTCAAAAGGAGTTACGGCGAGCTGTATCGGCCGCGCTAGCATTTCGTCTGTCACCTCGTCACGGCTCATAGTCAGTTTGTAGGAAATCGGGTCGCCTTCCACGCTTCTGTAACGTAAATAGATAAAAATATTTATTGCTTACAAAGAAACAATTAATAAATTACAATTACAAAATACGTGATAATTGAAATCAAATTAAGAGGTTAAGGTAAGCTTTTTGAAAAAGTATATTGTGTCACCACCATACGTTTGAAAGGCCTCACCGATTTCTATCAACAAAACAAAATACACTATTTAGAAAAGATACTTAATGAATCTGCCTGCAGTCATATTTCAAAATCACAAAATATGTAACAATTAAATTCTTTATTTTGGAAGACTTAATAGGTGCCGTGTGGTGACGGCATAATAAAGAATTTCACCACCCCAACTCATCCCGTGGGTGTCGTAAGAGGCGACTAAGGGAAACACACCGGGGGGCGGGCAGCAGCGCCCTCTGCAGAACTACTCCACTAAACTGCGATCCCCAACCCGCATGCCCAGCGTGGGGATTATGGGCAATACCCCCAAATGACAAGAACCGCCACAAAATGGCCCCCAGTTCCCGGCCGCCTCGCTATTCCTGGCCATGGTAGCGGCCACGGTAACGGCGGGGCAGGGGGTGCTAGGAATCACCGGGTTACATTAGGCTACCACACCCCACACACACTGACCCTGGCAACGTTTAACGGACGCACTCTGAGGCTTGATCACCATCTAGCGCAGTTGGAAGTGGAGTTAGAGAACATTAAATGGCATGTTCTAGGGTTATGTGAAGTCCGTAGAGAGGGGGAGGACACCGTAACCCTAGACTCGGGCCATCTTCTCTACTTTCGTGAGGGTGATAAAACATCCCAGGGTGGCGTAGGTTTCCTCGTCAATAAGGCCCTCTCTAACAACGTCGAAGAAATCTCCAGTGTGTCGACCAGGGTAGCGTACCTGATCCTTCGGCTGTCTAAGCGCTACAGCTTGAAGGTCATTCAGGTTTACGCACCGACCTCGACACACTCGGATGATGAAGTGGAGGATATGTACGAAGACATATCCAAAGCCTTACATCACACCACCAAGGCTCACTTCAACGTTGTTATGGGGGACTTTAACGGCAAGGTGGGAACCCAGACTGGCAACGAATCTCGAATAGGCCCGCATGGTTTTGGTGTTCGAAATCACAGGGGACAAATGCTCGTCAACTTCCTTGAGAAAGAGGGGCTGTTCTTAATGAACTCTTTCTTTAAGAAACAGCCCCAAAGGAAGTGGACATGGCGGAGTCCCGATTCTGTGACTAAAAATGAGATCGACTTCATCATGACGGATAGCAAGCATATATTCAGAGATGTCTCAGTAATCAACAGGTTCAATACCGGATCTGATCACCGACTCCTTCGAGGCTCTCTGAATATAAATTTGAAGCTTGAAAGAAACCGTCTGGTGAAGTCCACGCTCCGACCGAACCCAATCCAAATCATGGCGGGCACCGAGAAGTTTCAGCAGCTTCTCGGGGATAGATTCGCTGCCTTGGAACCCACTGATGACGCTGACGAGACCCTACACAATCTGGTAGAAACGCTGAGGGACGAGGGCATCAAGTTTTGCAAAAAGCAGCGTACTGGTAAGAAGTCCAAACTCTCGGATGAGACTCTTGGGCTGATGACAAAAAGACGGGAAACCACCCAAGCGACTTCGTCAGAGAGGTCAGACCTGAACAAGCGAATTGCGAAGATGGTACGACGCGACCTTCGGAGCTCTAATACACGCCTCATTGAAGAGGCGATAGAGCGGAACCGAGGGTCCAAAGTATTCACTCAGCAGCTTGGAAGGAGCCACCTGACGAAGCTTTCAACGCACGACGGAAGGACCGTTTTGTCGAAGCCGGAGATATCGGCCGAGATAGAGGACTTTTATGGCCGTTTATACGCTGCACATGCTCCCCGTTCCCAACGAGACGACCACGATTCTAGAGCCACCTTGATACGCCACTATACCGACGAACTGCCAGACATCAGTCAAGACGAGATCGTGTTAGCTCTGAGGCAGCTTAAAAATGGAAAAGCCCCCGGTGAGGACGGAATAACATCAGAGCTTTTGAAAGCTGGAGGATACCCTGTTATACAGGAGTTACAGAGCCTCTTCAACGCCGTCCTTCACAGTGGGAGAACTCCAAAGGCGTGGAGTGGGAGTTTGGTGGTGCTCTTTTTTAAGAAGGGAGATAAAACCCTTCTTAAAAATTATAGACCCATCTCGCTCCTAAGTCACGTCTATAAGCTTTTCTCACGAGTTATATCGAACCGTCTCGCCAGGAGACTCGACGAGTTTCAGCCACCGGAGCAGGCTGGGTTTCGCGGAGGATATGGTACCATAGACCACATTCACACAGTGAGGCAGATTATACAGAAGTCCGAAGAGTATAATCAGCCCCTGTGTCTGGCTTTTGTGGACTATGAGAAGGCCTTTGACTCCGTTGAAACCTGGGCTGTTCTACAATCCTTACAGCGATGCCAAGTAGACTATCGTTATATCGAGGTGCTGAGATGTCTCTACGAAGCCGCTACGATGAGTGTCCGAGTACAGGACCAGCAGACTAAACCGATCCAACTGCGCAGAGGAGTGAGGCAGGGGGATGTCATATCCCCGAAACTGTTCACGAGCGCGTTGGAAGATATGTTTAAGACGCTGGACTGGAAAGACAAGGGCATCAACATAAACGGCGACTACATCTCACACCTGCGATTCGCTGATGACATAGTCTTAATGGCGGAGTCGCTAGAGGAGCTGAACCGGATGCTGGACAGTCTAGCTTCAGCCTCCCGATGTATCGGTCTTGGCATGAATTTGGATAAAACCAAAGTCATGATCAATGCCCACATTGATCCAAGACCGGTGATCGTACATGGCCACCTTCTCGAAATTGTTTCTGAGTACACTTACCTCGGGCAGATTTTGCAGTTGGGTAAAAACAATTTCGAGAAGGAAGCCAAGAGGAGGATCCAGCTAGGCTGGGCAGCGTTCGGAAAACTACGTCGAGTCTTCTCGTCATCCATACCGCAATGTTTGAAAACGAAAGTTTTTAATCAGTGCGTCCTACCAGTCATGACCTACGGAGCTGAGACGTGGACACTCACGATAGGGTTGGTCCACCAGTTCAAAGTCGCTCAGCGCGCTATGGAAAGAGCTATGCTCGGAGTTTCTCTGAAGGATAGGATTCGTAACGAATACATCCGACAGAGAACTAAAGTCATCGACATAGCTCAGAGAATTAGCCAACTGAAGTGGCAGTGGGCCGGCCATATTTCGCGAAGAACCGATAACCGCTGGGGTAAACGTGTTCTTGAGTGGAGACCGCGACTCGGTAAACGTAGTGTAGGACGCCCTCCGACCAGGTGGGATGACGATCTGCGAAAGACTGCTGGCAGATGCTGGATGCGACAAGCCGAAGACAGGGCGCTATGGCGCTCATTAGGGGAGGCCTATGTCCAACAGTGGACTAACATAGGCTGATGATGATGAATAGGTAAGCACCATACATGATTTGCCTAAATCTAGGGCATGTAAATATATATATAAGTCAGTAAGAGGAATTACTTGGTGGTTTTATCGCTCAAACCGAAAGTGTACCAGGCAACTGTGCGTTCTCTACCAGAAAACCTTGCCAGACATCCATAAAATCTTACGGATGAGTTTCAACGATCTAACCCGGAGGAATTGATCAATCATGCATGACCCAGCGGGACATCGGAATGATTCATTTTGATCCTTTAACAACTTCATGGCTCACGACACACATGTCTATCTACACATTCGCACAGTGTTTCAAATGTATGGAAAGGAGTCGATATGAATTTTCTAATATTAGTTTTCATACAAAACAATGAAAAAAGGAACAATGTTTTCTCAATTTATTCAATAACCGTCGCACTTAAAGAAACATTTCTAAGAACAATAAGAGTAGAGAATTGTTAGTAGAACACGATATCTTCATTTATCTATATCTATACTAATATTATAAAGAGGAAAGATTTGATTGTTTGTTTGTTTGAATTGAATAGGCTCCGAAACTACTGGACCAATTTGAAAAATTCTTCCACCATAAGAATCCTAAAATTTCCGTGATGAACATAGGCTATAAAATATTTTCAAAAAAGTTAGAGATCCGTATAAAAACTTCAATAATAAAACCATAGCGCTATACATCAACTTCTTTTTTTTCTTTTTTTGCGCTGCTCCAACGCTGGTCGCTTTTGTTGTGACGTTGTGACTCAACTTCAACTTCTTTTTTTATGGCACCGCTTTTGCTACGACTACTCCGCCAGTGTCAGTTAGGGATTGTCAAAGACATCACAATTCGTTACTGGGGTGCGAGGTGCGAGAGGAAACTCAATGTCAAAAAATATAAAAACTTCAAGATTGGAATCATGCGATGTAGGCGATATAGCGGTGCGAGAGAAAAGTCAATGCCAAAAAATAAAGTGTTCCCTGTTTTTCTTTCAAGGAGGTAAAGGTGCAATTTTAAAAATGAAGGATTTTATTGTTGTTTGTGGTTTGAATTGAATAGGTTCCGAAACTACTAGACCTTTTTGGAAAAAAAATCATCATTAGAATGATAATCATAGGCTATAGAATATTTTTTAAGTTAGTGATCCCTATGAAAACTTCAATAATAAAGAACCTTAACTAACGTGTGTGTGTAAGAACTTAAAATACTTAAAAATACCCGTGCGAAGCCGGGGCGGGCTGCTAGTTTTTCATATTTTGACAATATTTTTTTATATTCCTGTCTGGACCATTCCATACATTCGAAGCACTGTGCGTTGGGAGTGGGCAATGAATGCGCACAACTAGGCTACTCAAGATTAATGTATGTATGTCTTAAGGAGCTCCTTAACTCTTAACTCCTTAAAGATATCTTCTTTATTTCTATTAGTTTTAGTGGTGTAATTTTATTAGTATTTTAAAAAAACAAGGTAAAAAGGAAATACAAAGCAATTTGATATTTTATAATGTCCTAAGTCTGTGATTTCAACCAATATTGTACGTTGAAGGGACGTCCATTCAGACAAACTGTGAAAACTTGCACCATTAATTAACATTTATTTGTACAAACACAGAGAAAATCGGCGAAAAGGGAGGTGGGAGGTCTTTGCCTTGCAAAGGGATAATGCGGGCTACAATTAAGTAGTCATAATTAAGTTAGAGCGAAATTAAGTGTAAAGCTCGAGACAGGGCGGAATGACGATTTACCATCGGCACCGTCTAGGGCAGACGGTGTCTATTTTAAATCGCCATTCTGTCCTGCGATCCTTGGACATTAAAGACACACATAGGGTACCTAATAGAAAGGATGTTTTTTAAAGTTTAGTTTTAATAAGTAAAGTATTGATTTACCAGCCGAATTAAAAATATATTTTATACTGGTTTTTGTGACTAAGTGTCATGTTTTAGCAAGATACCTTCAATGTGAGCGAGGCCGTAAGTAGAAGTTGTTAAAAATCATAAATCATTTTGTATGGACAATCTTATTGTACACTTTCAAAAAAACCTGTCGAGCAAAATTTTCTTCTAATGTACCTACCTAAAAAAACCTTGGTCGATAGCTAGGTAAAATGCCTACTGTTTGTTTAGGATTCTACGTAGATAAATACTTACGTGGCAAATTACTTACCCTAAAAATACCATTATCTGGATAATTATAAGGCATCATCATTATCATCAGCCCACATCAGTTCACTGGTGGACATAGGCCTCCCCTAATGAGCGCCATAGCGCCCTGTCTTTAGCTTGTCGCATCCAGCATCTGCCTGGAGTCTACCTGGTCGGAGGGCGTCCTACACTACGTTTACCGAGTCGCGGGCTCCACTCAAGATCACGTTTACCCCAGCGGTTATCGGTTCTTCGCGAAATATAGCCGGCCCACTGCCATTTCAGTTTGCTAAGGTACACTTATAAAAAAAATCTTGCTCGGCCACGGCAAAGTCTACTGTTTGCGTAGGACTACGTACAGACCGCGTCACATATAAGTACCCCCCCTATCTCAATGTATGTGGGACACAATAGTTGTTATTGTTGGGAATTTCCGACTATTAGAGTATTTTGGGTGGTTCGATCCTGAGCGGCGTGATACATTTTTGCATGTGAAAATATGTGATAAGTTACAAGGGAATTAGAAGTAGTCGAAAATATTTTGTAGAAAAGGGTGGTACTTAATTCTGACGCGCACTGTACGTAAGTTAACTACTTACCCTAGAAATACCATTGTCTGCTTGTAGGGGTCGTAAATCTGTCCCGGCTTGAGCGGCGGCCGCGTCGGGTAGTCCCGGCCGGTCTTTACGAGCCGACCGTAGCGTTCGAGGGGGCATAGGGCGCGCCGCCCAACTATTGCTAAAAGATCATTATATGTACACATTTAGTCTATACTAATATTATAAAGAGGAAAGATTTGTTTGTTAGAATTGAATTCCGTAAAAGAACATACCTACTCGTTCTCATGAACTTCAGCTTTTGTTACAGTTAAATTGCGAAATATCTTTTTTTCTTCCCGCTTAAATGATGACATCGTGATTCGATGTCTCGCAGATTTAATAATTAGGTAAGCTTTCAATACCTCGTTTGCTGCTATTTTCTTCGGTCTTTTTTTTGTCAAAACTACATTCGCCCATCCTGATCTCATTCATATAATTATGCTTCTAACATGCGATATACTCCACACCGGACGTTTTTGTCGAATTTCTCGGCTTTGGAACATGAAAACCTTCTACTTTGCTGTTAATTACTTATTTTAATTTATGTTATAGGCATATGGTTGTTCAAATTAATATATGTATGGTTGTTCAAATCTAAACTTATATCTATACTAATAATAATATTATAAAGAGGAAAGATTTGATTGTTTGTATGTTTGTTTGTTTGTTTGTTTGTTTGTTTGAATTGAATAGGCTCCGAAACTACTGGACCGATTTGAAAAATTCTTTCACCATTAGAATCCTAAATTTTCCGTGATGAACATAGGCTATATAATATTTTCAAAAAAGTTAGGGATTTGCATGAAAAATTCAATGATTGAACCGTGCGCTGTATATTCAACCTCTTTTTCTATTATGGCGCGTCAGAATAGAAAGAGAGGTTGTATAGCGCACGGTGCTTGCTTTTTCTCTACAACCAGTGTCAGTTTTGGAATGTCGAGTCAATGTCAAAAACCCCAATGCTGTTAAAAAAGTAAAGATCCGTATGATAACTGTGAAACCCATCGTTTTAGTGCGTATAATTTCTGAAATTTTTGTTTAATACCCGTGCGAAGCCGGGGCGGGCCGCTAGTAATATTATAAAGAGGAAAGATTTGATTGTTTGTATGTTTTTTTGTTTGTTTGAATTGTATAGGCTCCGAAACTACTGGACCAATTTGAAAAATTCTTTCACCATTAGAATCCTAAATTTTCCGTGATGAACATAGGCTATAAAATATTTTCAAAAAAGTTAAGGATCCGCATGAAAAATTCAATAATTGAACCGTGCGCCAAAGATTTAAATCTTTGCCGTGCGCTGTATATTCAACCTCTTTTTCTATTATGGCGCGTCATAATAGAAAAAGAGGTTGAATATATAGCGCACGGTGCTTGCTTATTCTCTACGGCCAGTGTCAGTTATGGAGTGTCAATGTCAAAAACCCCAAAGCTGTTAAAAAAAGTAAGGGATCCGTATGAAAACTGTGAAACCCATCGTGTTAGAGTGTATAACTTCTGAATGTTTTGTTTAATAACCGTGCGAAGCCGGGGCGGACCGCTAGTTAATATATAAATAGAATTAAACCACTGTCAGTCATTGTAGTCTTCTGTTTCTATTTATGTAATATCTGGAGATAATAGTACCTAGACCACTGTAACCAGCCAACGTCACATTAGACTCATTGTACTAAACTATTGTATAATGTAAGTAATTATCTTTAAATAATTGTAATTAACTGTTACAGATTGTATTCAACTGTTACTAATCGGATTAACTAGGTATTTTATGTACCTATCACTAACGGTCTGCCCCGGCTTAACCACGGGTATTTAACAAAAATTTACATTTTCATACGGTATCCTAAATTTTTTGAAAATATTCTATAGCCTATGTTCATCAGGCAAAATTTTGGATTCTAATGGTGAAAGAATTTTTTGAATTGGTCCAGTAGATTCGGAGCCTATTCAGTTCAGTCAAACAACAAACAAACAATCTTTCCTCTTTATAATATTAGTATAGATAGTGGTAAATGACGATCAATGTTGATTACAGTAAATAAAATATTTGAAGTGTCCACAGTAAAATTCTAAAGGTCTCAGAATTTTACCTGCCTAGGTTTGGAAATTGATATCCAATTACCGCCTAACTGCCTACGCTAATTGAACATAGAAACACCAACAATACCTACTCATATATACAAGTACTATGTATATACGAGTACTATGTATATAACACCAACAATACTCGTATATACGAGTATTGTTGGTTTATAAAAACCTTTATTCAACATAGTGGTAAACGACGATCAATGTTGATTACTGTAAAAAAATATTAGAAGCGTCCCCAATAAAATTGTATGGCCTACCCTAGGTTCGGAAATTGATCTCCAATTACCTAAGTAAACAATAGTTGTAGAGGTAGAACTGCCTACGCTAATTGCGACGACATACACCCATGTCTATTTCGGGAGGGTTTGTAGATCCCATTAGGCGAATTGTTCTAATACACTATCATGATTAGATAGATGGAAGCAGGTGTGGTAAAGTGCCGGCTAAACAAATGTCAGTGACGCATTAGTGCGTAATAATTATTTACAAATAAACGAATGACAATGTTGCCGTGTAAAAATATCGAAGGAAACGGCTACGGTCTTGAAGGGAACAGTTACGAGGTACCTCATAATAACGGCTCTGAGCCTGGTATTTGGGCTAGGTTCTGTTCTGATAAAGATTTTTTACTCATGCAATGAGAGTGCGAAGCCGGGGTTCGCATTTTCTAGTTTACTTGGGGTGAGCCCCGGCGTCGCACTTAACTTTTCCTCCGGATCCCTAACTTTTTGAAAATATTCTGCCTATGTTCATCATGGAATACAAGCAATCAAATCTTTCTTCTTTATAATACTTATTAGTATAGATGTAGATCTGGGTGTATTAGCCATACATTCTAAGACCTACTTTCTGTACCAGTTGCATATACACTGAACAGCTAAGCCGAGATTTGTTTATGCAAGAGAGAAAAGTATTTTATGAAATTATTTTGAAATACTTCTAGATTCGCAATCGTCGTTATTTTATCTATTCTGCCCTAGATAAATTAACTGTCTTAGGAGGCTAAGCCTGCGAGATAATCCGTTGAATACACAATTTTACACATGCAATATTATATTAAGAGCTATGAAACTGGCACTATGTGAAAATTTATTAGGTACTCGATATTTTTTTTGGGATGACAAATCCTATTACGATAAAATTTTGTTTGTAATAACGAGACAAGATTGTTAAAATATGTGTAATCTTATTTTTTTTTAAACTAACGCTTAAATGTTATACGACATGGTTAAATAGCATTAAAAATTTAAAGCAACCATACCTACATGGAATGAGCGTGTTTTACCTCAGTTTTATTATTAGCATATGAAATATACTAATTTTGAATCTTTGCAATTTAATTTTTCAGGGTATGAATTAATTTTGTATAAAGTTATATTTATCAATACATAGTATAAAAAAGTCGATTCCCGCTGTATGTATGCTTAGATCTTTAAAACTACGCAACGGATTTTGATGCTGTTTTCTATGTATATACATGCACCCGTGCGAAGCCGCGGCGGGTTGCTAGTAACTTATAAATTAAAAAAATATATAGATACAGCATAAAATTTTGTGAAATACCGGCAATCTATCAACCAACCTAATAACGACGCAGTACAGAATAAATTATTTCGTTCTAAAAGAGGTAAGTTATAAATTACCAGCAGATGTGGGTGGCAACGGGTGCGGCGACGGGTCTACAACGACAGGATATGTCTTCGGCTCCAAATAGCAACTCAGCGAGCGCACAGCCTCTCTGTACTCTTCAAGGGAAAATCCTGGAAAAAAGTCGTCGGTAGCATTTCTTATAAGTAAATTTATCAAAACTTTTAAATTTTCGCGATTGGTTGACATTGTAAAAATATTTATCGGGTATTTATCGCGTACCTTTTGTTTTATAACAACGGGATGGAAACGTAGTGGAAAATAAAACAAAAGGTACGCGATAAATATTCCTTAAATATTCCTTAAATCAATTAATTGCAAAAAATAATTTCTAATTGGTACATAATTTATTTATATGAAATAAAATTAATAAAGAACAAAGTTAAATTCTTTTTCAAACTATTTTGTAGTTCATTTCTTAAGTTGCCTAAACTATCCTGAAAAGTCTGTACAGACGCATTCCCCAATTTTACAAATTAGGTATTTGAGAAGATGACGTCATACTAACATAATAAAGGAATGAAAACTTTATCAAACAAAATAAACATTTGTTTAATCTAATCGTTAACGCATGAATAGATGGTCAATGCGAATAGAATAGGAAAGATAAATGCACATTTTAGACAGCTGAAGAGCGGAAATGGGAATAATTGATTGAGAATATTTAACTTGAAAGTCAATCAATAAAAACAAATGGTACTTGAGTTGAAATTTGAAAGATTCGATGGAAGGAAGAAGGAGCAAGTCTTATAGTGACAGACAATTGATTAAAAAGGCGTACAGTCTTTAGACTTCAATAATTAATAAGTTTTTTTTTATTAACTAAACATGCTTTATAAAATTTTGGTACTTTAAAATTGTTATGATGCTAATCTTGTTTCAGGAATTTGTTTAAAATTACAAGTCTCCATAATATTGTAGTGATAAAAAAAATGCTAACCTATCTAACTGCATAGTGTAGCTCCAAAAAACAATGTGTGAGAGTCACAATTTTTCTCAGAGTCACGTAGACTTTGAAAAGCAAAGGAAACCAAACAGGTAAAAGTAACACCTGCAGACTAGAAAAAAAATACGTTACTTGCTGGTTATCGATAACATACCTAGCTTCAGCGCTTCCTCTTCTTGTGTTTCTTTTATTTTACTGAGGAACCCCCATTTCGACTCCCATAACTTTGCTGCAACCTGCTCCTTCTTAACTACCGATTTTCTGAAACAAAAAACTTTTATAAGTTTTCTTTAATTTCATAATCAGCCTATAGCTACTAGTCCACTCCTAGATAAAGGTCTTCCCTAATGATCTACATAGCGCCCAGCGGCATTGCGGCTGTAAGAAACATTTGATTTCCATAACATACGTTAACAACATCAACATCACCAGCCTATACCAGTCCACTGCTGGACATAGGCCCCCTAATCAGCGCCATAGATGACATTATTCATCAATTGGGGGTTATTGCCTATAATCCCCACGCTGGGCATGTGGGTTGTAGATCGCAGTTCGGTGGAGTTGTTCTGCAGAGGGCGCTGCTGCCCACCCCCCGGTGTGTTTACCTTAGTCGCCTCTTACGACACCCACGGTGAGAGTTGGGGTGGTGAAATTCTATGCCGGTACCACACGGTAACAAATAAATTCTCTGTAATTAGAATTGAACGCGAGTTTGTACTCTTAGGCACGGATGTACATTGTATATTATGTGTAAGCACTTGCACCTGAGTCTTCGCACACACTTGTTCACTAATATATCCTGCACACTCTCAACAGCTACTAAACGCCACCGTGGCCATAATCGGCTAGGAGAACATCAGCATCATCACATAATTTAAATACTTAAAGTAAAGAGCGTAAAACTTGGCACGATGAATAAGCATTACAAAATGCCCTGGGCTTTCACAGGATCGATGTTTGGCTCCCGACGAATACCGGTAGGCGCTGGGGCGGGTGCTGCGTTTTCCATGATTTTCTTATTTGTTACACACACAACGATCACCTAAAACTAGTAGAAAATACTAATCAAATAAGCCAATATGATAAGATTTTGCAAAAAGGAAATAGTTTTGTTGGAGCGTGTGGTCGTGTGCGCGTTGCTACATAGTTATCGATCAAATTTACTATTGACTGTTCCATACGTTCTCAAATCCAAGACAAATTGACGACGAGGTTGCGGGTTCGATTCCCTCCTCGGGACAAATATTTGTGCGATTTGCAAATATTTGTTCAGGGTGTTCTTGTCGTTTTCTATGTATGATAAAAATATCGATCTATGTACTCGTATATTATTATGTATATTAAGTTATCTAGTACCCATAACACAAACTCCTAGCTTGGAGCTAGATAATGCTGTATGATTATTTATTTAAATTCATCACAAAAATAATATATAATAATTGCAAGAAAAATCACCTGCCATTGTAGAATTGCGTTTGTGGTAATGCGAAGAGAGGGTTTTATTTGAGTAACTAACAACATTCAATACAAAGAGAAACAACATGCATTAGCAAAGTTATAAAACTGTCTGGAAGGCTCTGTGTGCAGTCAGGCGTAATTGAATTGTAGGTACCATAGGCACAGACTTGGTCTCGAATGTCTGTGTGGAGTAGGTTCGTCATTTGCTAACTTTAGTACCTGCTGTCGACAGTTCACATACTGTTACTGTTTTCATACAAACGTATGCGCTAGTTCAAGCAAAGCAAAATGAATATTCCCTCCCAAAAATTTGCAAATTATCAAATAATGCTAGGGTAGAATTCTTATATTATTACCTACATCAGTTATCTAGTATTGTACCCATAACACAAGCCCTGGGGTTAGATAATGCTGTGTGAATTTTCCAACATTTTTATTATTATAACTTGACCTTTTTGACACCTAGTTCCCTGTAGTTTCTTTCATGAAACGTAAATTAACCCGATGTATCATTTTGAGTCTATACCATTGTTAAGGTGAAGCGATAAATAAATAAGTGGAATTAGGGCCCAGTTCTTAGTCCAGTTTTACAATCCCACTCCCTTCAGTAGTTTAATGTAAAATTTTAATGGCGTTACCTGCGGTGTGACCTAACAGGACATGCCGCGCACCCCATTCGGTCGCATGCAAACTTTTCTTAGATTACGTTATAAAGAGATAAAAACTGTAGGATGTAGGTAATTCAAAACTACTGGAATTTTGAAGATTTTTTCATAAGGAAGAGACTACATTATCCACAAGAGTCGCAAGCATAGGTTTTTAAAATAATTAAGGTAATATTATTAGATATGGATCAGTTCTACCTTTAGGTTGTCAAGAGTGCAGTCTGTAGCTGAATTGTTTCAATTGTAAATACTTGTTCTTATTTGGTTTACCCACAATAAGAAAAAGAGGTACAAGTAACATTTGTATGGAAACGGCATCTCAGGCTAACAGAATTGTCCGAACCAGGACAGACAGACGATGGAGACGTCTAGACTTGCGGCCTATAAACTTTTTCAAGCGTTTATTTTATTTTACCGTTTACGTGAATGGTAAAGCTTGCTTAGCTCTAAGCTAAGACGAAATTACCTAGCATAGCTTATTCAGAGGTTGTTTTCTCGCTGTTTCTGCGCAAGAATTTAGGATTTTGTAAAATTATTATATTTGAATCTTTTCAGTTTTCTTAAATGACAGCTCTCCGTCTAAACCCAAAAACAAAAGAGTACTTTGTACCTAATTAAAAAAAAAAATATTTGACGCTGTTTAGTTACAGAAGAATTGAATTTTGTTTAATATACCTATTTCAAATTCATTTTACAAATCCAAAAAGACACCTCCGTCTAAACTCGAAACCTAAAAGCTTTGTCCCGGTATTCGCGGTCAAACTGCCTTACCATTTTATACTAATAGGTATTATAAATAAGAAAGATTTTATTATTTTGTTTGAATTTGGCTACGAAAAACTGGACCGATTTGAAAAATTCTTTCACTTGTTCAAAAAGTTTGGGTTCCGTAAAAACTTCATGTATCCCCTTAATCCTGTATTTTTGTGAAATACCCCCTCAAGGGAGGTGCTTTATGTCTAAAACTAGCGGTGCGCTAGTTTAGACATAAACCACGCTATTTTATTCATAAAAACTAGGCATAACACGAAGACAGGGAGCGTCAAATAGCCCACCCTCCCCCTTATAATCGATGAGTGATTCCGCCCGGCTCGTGATACGCGCACTATGCACGGATGCAATGCGGAAATACAACAGACAGATGTTATCGGTCGGTGCATTTATATTTTAAAAAAGTTTCACAAGGAACTACAAGTGTCGCTGCGCCGCGCCGTAAGCCAACGATTGTGTTTTACGAATAAATTTTAAAATGATACATAGATATTGTGCCTCGATGATGTCTATTAAATAAAATAAAAAATTAATAAATAATGCCGGACAATTCACTCAGAATATATTGAATATTATATATTAATATTATATTGAATTGCAACTTAGTGAGATTGAAAATTAATTTTACGGCGTCATTTTGGGGTGTAGGATATTTTTTGATATATCTATTTTATGAGACTTTATAGAGACATTTATTAACTTTACGACTTTAATTTAACAAAGGACCCAATAAAACCCTACGAGCGCTAGGTTTTTATTAAGCTATGTAATGTTATCACGGCTTCAATAGGCCTTCGGATTGATTGGTAGGTATATACATGTTAACTCCCTTGGGTTACACATAAAAAGGATGTATTGAATCCGCTTCGTCGGGCTTTAAATGTAAGGCTTGATTGAAGTGTTGGCTGGAAATACTTTGTCTATTCAGAAAGAAAAGAAATAGGATTGTTTGGTGGAATGGTTTAGTGCCTATATTTATAACCGAGCCTGACCTGACTTATTTTGCGTGATGAAGCCTTCGTATGTATATTCAGACTGAATCGTTATGTCTATGCTTTATGTAAGTTTGCTTATTACTTTCGGACATATGAGGTCATGTCTGCGTCATTTATGAATTCAAAATGAAACCAGCCTATCATGGATAGCCCTGAAAAGCTTTTGTCTAAGCTTTTGTAAAAGCTTTGCGTTAAATAAAAGAATGAATTTTAAAATATAAATGATCATAGTTTTGGTTTATCACAGATTCTTCTTCAAACTTTGAAATTGAAAGAGAACTTTCCTAGATTGTGTAATCATCAATTAATCTTTTGAAATTTGCTCTAGTCATCTATTATGCCCCGCGAATAAATCAAAGGCCTATTATAAACTTCAGGCCTGCCAAAGTCGGGACATAACTCATAATTGATTGCCTGATAATACGAGTAGTTATAATGTAGCGTAGCTATAATGTAGTGTTATAATGTTATGTAGTCTCGGGTAACCACTGATCTTAATATAATAATCATGATGTTGAATTATCACGTTCCAGGCGTGGAACTTGGAATTCATGGAACGCGATAATAATAAGGGTTAACTTTTTCACCAACGAAAATCATAGATGGCTTAAAGGTTGGCAGGTGAGGACTAGCGGGAAATTCCTGTTTAATATTTTCAGTGTTCTACAATGAATTTAGGATATTAATCAATCGCGCGCCTCTAGAAGCGAACCCATCACCTTTAATTTTATTACAAGGTGAAATGGGACTTCGTCGCTTAAGTTAGGAGTATCGTGTTAATTTATTGAAATCTGAAATCCGTCCATACTCTTTACAGAGGCTACAGATGAATAGAAAAGAATATTTATTTTTACACAGGTACCTACAGATCAAAGTATGAAAATTTAAAATAAACAAACAGAAAACCAAAACAGTATGACATGTCTCCAAAACAAAAGGTGGTAGTAAAACTAAGTTCTTCTGCTTCTATGATCCTGCCGAAAAGATGTTTCGACTTCGTGTGAAATTACGGACTAAGGCTAGACTTAAAAACAGTGTGCGTGCGGCCAAAATATTCACGTCCTTACGTGATTATATGCCTACGTTCGTCTGAATGCGAGTAGACACCAGACGGGCCAAGCGAAGGGCGACGGAAGGGCAGACTGCACGCAGGCGAGACTTTGGACGGGACCTTCTCTTTAAACTAACTTTCACTCGCGGCTTTATCCGTCTTCATCGGAGAACTAATCAAAAGGTTTTTAAAATAAAGTTTTGCTGTAAGCTTTACGTGAGTAATTACTGCCTAAGTACTAATTCGGCGAAAGCGATGTCTAAGTTAAGCTACTGAATGGATCAGGCTCACGCTTTACATAGGTACAATTCTAGACCTGGGAATTAATGCGGAAAAACAAGAATACAAGCGCAGAACCTTTTCAAGGCTTTAGCCGGTAGCTTTAAATATGTCTTTAAGGTAAGTTTTTATAAGTATCTTTGAAGGTGAACTTACGTAATCCAGTAAGCCCGAGAAAGGTGGTATTAACGACAGTCGTAAACTAGGCTGTAGGTAATTAGTCCAACTTCAGACGCAGTAGGACGAAATTGCCGCCCCGTTCGGCTAAATTCATTGTTTAATTAATTCAATTACTAGATACGGTGTTTATGGTCCAAATATTCAGATATTAGACTATATTAAAGTATTATTATTATACGTTATAGAGTTCTTGTCGGTGTAATTCTGGAATTTTTTGCACTTTCTTATCACCAATGCAATATCTTTATCTTCTTTATACGACATGACAACTACTTTCTTCTTGATCTTCCCCTACCACATCTCATCTTCTTTCTCTTCTACCTGATGTTCCTTATGCAGTTGTATAATTTCCTGTAAGATGAAGAACCATTTTCCCTCTTCTTTTTTGACCAGTGTTTATCCAAAACTTTTTTCCTGTACCCTTTTCAGCATCTCCGCTTTAATAACCTTATCCAACCAGCTAATCCCATCCTCCACTACCACGTTTCAAACAACTCTTATTAAAATTCGCTGAAATTAATTTTGGACTAAAACTCGACGTATTTAATCAAACATTTAACGCTAGGTACATTTTATTAATTATCTCTTCTATCTCTTTGATTCGTTCACTGAGAAAAGTACCTAATTGCTCGTAAACGAAGCAATTTAATGATATAGTTTCATTAACTAAAGATGGATGTAATATCCGTAAGGACCTTTACGTTAAATACGACCTAGACAACAAAGGAAAGCAGTGACCCAATCCGACTTCGCTTTAAATCTCCTTCAGGTCGTAATTAATTCTGTATTTGTTCTTTGCCTCTAGGTACGTAACACAATTGTTTTGTTCCCATACAACAGATCAGACAGTAAACTATGTGATTGTGACCATTGGGCCTACACAGTTCGTACCCTGCAGAACCCTTTAAAATCATTTTTACTGCAAACAGACCCCTGGATTAGCAAATACAACTTGTATTTGCTAATCCATAATTTACGTAAGCCTCAAGGGTCTGTCCTGATTAATCGCTCCACACCTTTCCACATCACTTACCTACATAATGAAAAGCAAACACCCACAGTGAGGCATTGAAAAATGTGGGTACCCTAGGTGCCTTAGAATACTGCGAAAGTATCTGAAAGGCTGGTCTACACGTGATGTTAATAGCGTCTAGACTTCGCTTAGCGGATTGTAAAGCAGCGTCGGCATAGAGGTCGGCGGGTCGGACCTTGTAATCAGCAATTCACCTGAATGTCATTAATTAGAATTTCAGTTCGTTACTGGAAAGTTTGGCGTTACGTGTGCTCAGCTAATGAAAATTGTGCTGTAACTTTTTACATAGCAACGAATTTTAAAAATAAAATTAAGAGCCTACCTGGGTACATATTATCTGTGGTCTGGCTTGCCTAAAGGCTTAATTTAATGAACATTAAATTTAATCTCATAAATGTGTGCTGCTTAGGCTTATGCAGATTTAGGAAGTGTAATCCTCTGTTGGAAAAGCATCTCTATTCATTTGACATAGGAGTGATATCCCAAAGCTGATAGCGTTTGCTGCATAGGTGCAGCAGAGTTTATTTCATAGGAAGTGCATGAATTTTTTGAGCGGAAGCTCTCTGTGTCGGGGCAGATGCCAGACGTCTCGTTAGTTTCACGGAACACAAAGCAGAGTCTTTTAGATATTTGCGTTTATCCAAGTCGCGAACTTAAAAATTGTTTCTCTCATATTTTTCCGTCGAATATTAAAAATTCATCTTCAAAAACCAGGCTTAGATAAGGCGAAGACTAATCATCCCCGCCTACGTTTCTCCCCATTTTTATTTTACGGCATAAAATAATTCTGCGGTAATAAAGCCGTGCTAGTGTGCGTGGCCCAATTCCGTCGGTGGCGGCAGTGAGCCTGAAGGGTCGTGGAAGGAAAGAGCCACTATTCCGGACGCTGTGGCTCTACCTCGCAGCCTTTCGCACGCCCCCGCGTCTAGACATCAACTTTGGTAGCTCAACCTTAGATACATAATTCGCCACTCCCCTGCACGCACCAAATATTCCAAATATTAGGTTAACTGTTCGACTTTGTTACTTGTTATGATTCATAGTCGGTATCAGAGGTCGCAATTGTCGCAAATTCACATTAGTTACGCTCATTTGCCCTATCCTTTGAATTAGCTGAGAGATTTCTGTGGAATACGTCGTTGTCTTTGTTCGGTGTTATGTAAAGTATAGTGTTTTGGTATTCCATTTAAGACGGTAACCTATCTGAAAAACAAATAATAGACGTAATTGCAAAAATTAATTAAAAAGCAATTGATAAATGCCAATTCTTAAAATCAGCGTTTTGTGTTTATTTTATATTAATTTATTGAAAGAACACAAACGTCACTTATATTATTATAATAAATCAAATACAATGCGTAAAGTATTCTCATCCTCTCATCCATATATTTTTTGTGTACATTCACATTTTTCTGTAGAACATAAAGAAAGAAATATTAAAAATGGTCACTTAAGGTAAAAAATAAAAAACAGAAATTAGAAACAATAATAATATTAAATAAAGTTAACAGTAAAGTAATATTTTTATTTTTCTTGCATGCCCTACTCCTCAGCTACGTTAAGTTGGGTGGTTTTTTCTTCCTCTGTGGAATACAAGGAATTTGATAAATGATAATGATATCTAATAATCTAGTGTCATTAACACAAGATTATAGCGTAAATTCAGTCTTGTGGTGCTTAATATCTAAGGAACAGCGTGATGAACTAGTTAGCATCATCGCCATGGATTGATAGATAATTAGAAAATACTTTGTTATACCACACAAAAAAGGGATCAATAGAAACAGATATGCTTAAAGTATAGGAGGTATAGGTAAAGGGCATGCGCATAGTATGAGCGATCTCTTCCAAACAAATTTGGTATGGACTGGATATGAAAATAGACGCAATCGAATGACTGGAATTGAATGGTTTCAAATATGTCACTTAACCCTCCCGGTGCTTTGCTAAGGTCTAATTTTTTTTT
This sequence comes from Eupithecia pulchellata, assembly GCA_963931895.1. Taxonomy (NCBI): domain Eukaryota; kingdom Metazoa; phylum Arthropoda; class Insecta; order Lepidoptera; family Geometridae; genus Eupithecia; species Eupithecia pulchellata. Next base: position 7,333,441 of record OZ007535.1, read on the forward strand.
AAATAACCGGTGTATAATGTTGAGATAAGTACCTATGTTCCATTGTCAACGGCCGCCGCCGTATTGAAATGAGGAAGGTAAGCGTGAGGTAGACCGAGTAGCTATCAACATCTTTTGAATTCTGTGAGTTATCTTCATGACTTTGAATTATAAGTTAGGTATGGTTGATAAGCATGGGGTGGGCCGAGCAGTTAACCAGTTATGATATAAGATTTTTTAATCCTCTGGGCTTAGCCATTGGTTAGCTTATCTTAATCGTTTTGGTAGAGTTTTAACGTTTTAATTTTCAATAACCCACCCTTTTAGTTTTGTATTCGGACGTTAATGATCCGAGGAATGATTTGGACTGCTGATGGTTTCTGTCACAGCTTACTTTATTGTGGCTGCTTGTCTGTACTAATATTATAAAGAGGAAAGAGTTGATTTTTTGTTTATATTGAACAAACTACGAAACTAATGGAACAATTAAAATTGATTCACCATTATAAAAAAATTGATTCACCATTATAATCCTAGATAACCCCTGATGAGCATAGGCTTTACAATATTTATTCAAAAAAGTTAAGGTTTCGTATCAAATCTTCTCTTTGGGTCGAGTACGTATCCAGGGGTCTACTGAAGTAGACTCCCGGAAACGCACAATTTTTAAAACCCCGAAACACAAAAAACCCGAAATACAAAAAATTTAGGTTTCACTTAAATTTTTTGAAACTCTTTCGATTTGCTTTCTCGTTCCGGTCCCCTTCCTAAAAGATACTCTCTTGTTTTTTAATCGCCGCTTTTTATAAAGCTCTATGTATCGAACTTTTGCATACATAGAGTCTATCAAAAGACAGAATAAAAACTGAACAAACTTTGCTGTTTTTAAAGTACCTTTTGCCGTTCTAATCTTCAGTCTTATCTCTATAGGCCTGAAATTACAACGAAACATCGTTATGTTTTTAAAATCTGCGTATGCCAATTGTAAACTAGCGGTTTACACCCCAGCTGTATGAAAGGGGTGCGTTGCGGTGCACGCAGGGTGGCTGGCGAGGGTAGTCTGTCTAGACTGCGCCCTACACGACACTAATTAATATTACCACCGTCCGTCTGCCTGTCACACGGCTGGGCTGCGGCTCTACAAAAACACGCACCAAATGCCCTTGTAACAGCGATTGTAAAAATACGGATGTATAGGAATCGTTCGAAAATGTAGTTTGATATTTTTTAAAATATGGATAAATTTACTCTGGAAGTTATTTTCGATCCGAATAAAACATGATATTACCTATTGATACTTAGAGATTAAGATATGAAGGAGTTTCTGAGATAGTTTAAATATAACTCTACAGCTCTAGAACTATGAGTTCAAAACTGAATAGAAGATGATAATTGTAGAGATGTAATGGATATTGTTGAGGTGTTAATTAAACATAGGGTGATGTTACAAATTAATACGATCATCGTTGTCTTGTTTGACGAATTAACTAAGTACCTACAGTAGTTCGTTTCGTGTTGCCGCGAGATTCAAATTGTTATTGGTTTTAATATTTTCTGCGTTCTATAAGGAACAAAACTTCTATTGAGTACCTTACTACTAAGAAAAAAAAATCATCTCAGTTGTATTTTTGGATAGTTAAGAGACCTTGGGACAACTCAACATATTGCCAAATGCTCCCAAAGTACGATCGAAGTTGGTATTATCGTTTTAAAAATTAATAAATAAATAATGCCGGACAATCCACACACCATCATCTAATGGTTTGCAATTTACGGCAAATTACTTTACCGTTAGTTTTACGCAAACTTTTTTGTTGTGTACTAAAACGCAGAAAAAAATGCAGTAACTTCTCGCAGCTCGAGCGATTAACCTAACGAATCAACGATAACCATAGAAAAGCGATTATGACCGCCATCAATACTCAATTCTCCAAAGTCCAATAATACACGATGTAGTTAATAGACTGTGACAAACCAGCCAGCATTAACCCAGCTTTTATAGTGTCAGGATTATTGACATTTTAGCACCAAGACAATTTGCAGACACTTCACTAATCGGCCGATCTAAAGTCTTGCTTCGCCCTCTGCAAAACAACTGTGGAGTCGAACTGCGATCCCTAACCCGCATGCCCAGTGGGGATTATGGGCAATAACCTCCAAATGATCAATGCTATGGCGCTCATTATGTGAAGCCTATGATGATGATGAAAGTCTTGCTTGACTTTTAATCGGTCGATTTTTTAAATCTGCCGCTTGTTTGCCGAGAACAACAAAACGTGCTTAGCAAACCATTAAAAGTCCCCTATCGATTGCGCCTTGACAACCGATTACGCCATGAACGATTAAAATTATGTCTGCGAGGGGACTCGGTTGTGTCGGCCGATAAAAAGTTAACAGTTTAGAAGGGGTACAGAACAAAAGTTGCGTAGACGGAGGCGTAGGCAGCGGCGACGACGACGACGGACGGCGGCGGCTTAGAATGCACTATGATCGTAAAACACAGCCTTCGACTAACCTCCAGACAGTCTGTCCTCCGATACCCGTCACTTGTTTGCTGTACCTACACGTCTAGACAAGAAAACAATATTCACTTGTCTTCAAATGTAGGTTTTGTTAACAATCACCTGCAAAAACGCTGATTGCTGATCACAATGCGATAAATTGTATTTTAATAGGTGGGATAGTGTGTCTTGCTGTTGTATTTGGTGGGTATTTATTTTAATGACTTTATAATTTGAGTGTCTGGTCTAAGTCGGAGCTTTCTATCTTTTATTTGTTGGTATCAGTCAATAACCTGAGAAGATATGGGTATTAGTATTACACGTTAAACTTGAAATCGGAGTTGTAAAGGAACATAAATATGAAGTTATAATTTGTTAATTTTATCAGCGATTATGAACTTTTCTTGTTAGAATATTTTACCTTTTATCCATACCTATAGGTATATATAATTTACCTACACAGTACAACAATTGAAACATAATAAACACAATTCAATCTTGCCTAAAAGTTACGAAAGCAAATTGTGTCATAAAACGGCACCTAAAACTAAACGTCTCGTAAACCCATCTAGAAGCATAAAATCTCGCCCTGCAAAAATAAACTTTATTGCTTGATTAAAAGTTATTAGACCTTTGTTGACTTGTGTCATTGAAGGGCAGGGCAGGCTGAATGAGTCGATCCGTCTGGGTCGACATCGATATGTGCAGATAAAGATTGCCTCAGACTGCAGCGGTTACGTACAGTCACCGCTTTAAAGATTTCAACAAATCTGTTGAAATCTTAAAATTGTAAGGTTCATTCACAGACATTACAGAAGATGTGTAGACTTATTTTTTTAAACATCGAACTAAGCAGCTACGTAGATGCAACTCAGCATTTTACGTAGATACGACGATGGGACCGTACATTTTGGATCATAAACTCGTCTTTTCCGGTATTTTTAAATCTCGCTTTCATTAAAACGTGTGCAGTGTTATCCAAATTATTTTCTTTGATGTCTCCAAAACAGATGAAAATTTCCAAAACACATAATATCACACACTAATGCCCTAAGCTGCTTGATTACAAAGCGCAGGCTAAATGCTTTATATGCAAAAAAAAAACTTTAGTTGCAAATCCGGATTAGAACTCAAGAACATCTGAAAAAAATCGTGCGCATTCTAGACTTGAGCATTCAGATGCATACTAGCGTTCTTAACTCATGCTTTCCGGTTTATCGGTTTTCCGGTTTTGGTATTAGCGGCTTTAGGACGTGGCTATGCGGTTTTTGTGGTCTTGTGTGTGCTAGGAACCAAGGCCGCAAGGGGTCTATTTTAGGGGCCCCTGTAGAGACCATGCCAAGTCGAATGGACGGCCGCCACCGAATACCATTTTTCGAACCATGTAAAAAGTGTGCTCTCCCTAAAATAAGACCACATATTTGTCACCACTCCCACTCTTCCCGTGGATGTCGTAAGAGGCGACTAAGGGAAACACACCGGGTGGCGGGCAGCAGCGCCCTCTGCAGAACAACTCCACCGAACTGCGATCCCCAACCCGCATGCCCAGAGTGGGGATTATGGACAATAACCCCAAGATGAAATAACGCCACCTTTGGCGCACATTAGGGGAGGCCTATGTCCAACAGTGAACTGATTTAGGCTGATGTTGTATATTTGTCTTACTTGGTTAGTTTTACATGGGTAAAGCTATGCCATTGTGTGGTCTTGCATCCATATACATTTGAATAGCTCTTTTAGACGGCGACTGTACCTAGTACTACGTCTCGGTTCACCTTCAGACTCCGGTCGGCGCGCGCTTGCGAGCGCACTTTGTCTAGTCTAGACGAATTGCATTATGGAAATTTATATACGTAGACGCCTATTTATACAAACTGAAAGTTTGTTTGTTTTTACTTTAAAATGCTGTTTAGTTTTAACGAGTCTTTGATTAAACAATGAACAAGTTTTTGCTGTCTAGTAGATTGACCACAGATGTTCTGACGAACTTTTTGGAGAAGTAGGTGGTTACTATTTATTTAGAAGATAGGTATCTTCGTCGTGGTGACGTGTGACCAGAGAGCTGGAGAGTATCCAGATTAGCGCATCAGCATTGTCAGACAGCATGGCAATGCAGCGTCTTGGAAACGCTTCTGGTATTATTATTATACGGATCAGTTGAGAGCTAGATAGATTGTTTGAAATAGTCTGCAGTTAGCTCAGTTGTCAATTACTGATTCTAATTTGATTCTGTTATGTAATTGTAATTTTCTATGTTAATAAACTTGGTACACTATTATTATTCCAATAACATGGGCGAAGATCCCAGTATTCGCGATGCTATTCCACTAATCTGTGTTTATATTACCCACTAAAATAAGTCTTTACCGATTCATAGAACACAAAATAGACACGCACCTAATTATCAAATAATTAGGAGATTATGATTACCGTTACTTCGATAAAAATATCCTAGACACCTAAGGCAGTGATAATACAAGTACCTACCTAAAGTGGTTAGTTAGAACTACGAGGGGAAAATCATTGAGTGCCACAGTTGCGGCGCGGCGCATCATCGCCGTCAAATTTATCGACGTGGGTCGCCCCCCTGGACTCGTTTTGCAGGATTTGGGCCACTCTTTAATGGTGTAGGTAGAGTCTGCTCGAACACGGAGGGAGCTACCCCACGCGTCGCCCGTCGCCTTGTCCTATATTTTCTGTCCGTAGTTAGGGTGTTAGCTCTGCTACGAAAAATTTTGGTAGATGTTATTTATTTCTGTCTGCTTTTTGTTTTGTCACTAGGTATTCACATATTTCCGTGTTACTCTATAAATGTTTCCTTTTTAATATTTTACATAAATTTTGAATTTTTTTCTATGCTGACATATCAATTTGATTCGTTGTCTTCGCAACTTCAAACTTTTCCTAAGATCGTGCACGATTACCTATTAAAATCATACAAGTCTTGATTTACGTATGTAGGTTAAATTTTTCATTCAGGAACTGCACTTGACAACACTATTTGTCCGAAAAGGAGTTCGTACAGTTTGCCGTAATCACTCGCAGACGGCGCGCCAACCGTTAGTTATGGCCGCTCCACTTTAAACCTCATCCATTCTAATTTAGCAAAAGTGCCGACCGATAACATGGCGGAAGAACCCATATCCGCTGACTGGCGGGAACACTAGTCCTGGAACCAGACATCGTGTCACTTAGTGTCAAAAATACAGAACTGCTTTCGTTTTCAGATCGCCAGCAGTCAGAATTCTTAGCTATATGTTCACATCACATCACATCATCAGCCTATAATAATCAAAGTGATCACTTTATTTCCCATTTTTATTTCTTATTTAACTTGTATTTTGTGACGTGTCCAAGAGTCCTGTAAGGTCTAAAGGAAATAAAGCACTTTGATTTTGATTTTGATTTTGAATAGCCAGGGATCGGAATAGGTAGAGTTTTTAAGTACCAAATGACGTCATACACGCTAGAACGATAGCTTAGTATGGATATGTCTCATAATCTCGAAATTCATAAACTAAATTAATCCCGATATTCTTCAATTTATTTACGTAAGTATTTCGATTACGAAACATTTGTTTTTATTCTAAAAATATAATAATTTATATTAATATAATAAAAAAAAGTGATTGATTCCTGCACGATATGTCGGATAGCGGTTTTTGTTTCTCAACACAGCGTGTAGGCGTAGACTTTTTTATTTCTCTTTCCAATTGTGTATATTCCTTCCTGCCTTGTAGCAGGCGGGGTGCGGGGTGGACGTTGGGGAAGACCAGTTTGAAAAGAGGTTGGATATACAGGTACATTTTTGTTCACCCGTTTGTTTCGGTGCGTTGAGTGTGCTTTAATTATGAATCCACTCCACGCCACTCAAGTCACAAAACGAGGCTTTATTAGCTTTTTGAGAAATTTGAGAATTTGAAATATCAAAAATACCGATTCAGGGATTAAAAAGGCATATCCATGTTATGTTATCCTTGGCTTTTTACGTCATTAGGTACTTAAAAACTCTACCTATTCCGATCCCTGATAATAGCCCACTGCTGGACATAGGCCTCCTCTAATGAGCGCCACAGATTGACAGACAGGCATTATTTATCATTTGGGGGTTATTGCCCATAATCCCCACGCTGGGCATGCGGATTGGGGATCGCAGTTCGGTAGAGTTGTTCTACAGAGGGCGCTGCTGCCCGCTCCCCGGTGTGTTTCCCTTAGTCGCTTCTTACGACACCGTTGCATGGGGATTATGGGCAATAACCCCCAAATGATAAATACAAAAATACAAAATAATTTATTTACCAGAAAATACAAACTAAAACAAAAATACAAAATAATTTATTTAACAGAAAATAAATTATTTTGTATTTTTGTATTTATCATTTGGGGGTTATTGCCCATAATCCCCACGCTGGGCATGCGGATTGGGGATCGCAGTTCGGTAGAGTTGTTCTACAGAGGGCGCTGCTGCCCGCCCCCCGGTGTGTTTCCCTTAGTCGCTTCTTACGACACCCACGGGAAGAGTGGGGGTGTGGCACCTCACAGCTATGTTATTTCTTTTGAATGAACACCTGTTCATGTCTCGGGATGTAAAGAACTCGCAAACCACAGGAATACCCTAAGGGTTCCATATCCATCACGTGTAGGGAATCAGCGAAGCACAAACATCCTGCATCGCAGCACAGCAGAAAATAAAATACAATACAATAAAAATGCTTTATTGTACACCAGAAAAAGAAAAAAGGAAAGGCATTACATAAGAGAAGTACAACGGGCGGTATTGTCCCTAACAAAAATGAGAATTTAAATAAATTTTCCTATCCTCATTTTATACCATAAGCTATCAAGTGGTACCTACTTATCTAACAAGCGTGTTTTCCACAACGTTGATTTAATTTGATGTCAGTGCCTTGTGTTTGCTGATGAAATTAACTTGAATGACCTCTGCTGAAGCCATTGTTATAAAGAGAACTAGGTTTAAAGGTATGGCACTAGTATTGTAGTCGGCGTACTTAATCTCAATCGGGGTCTTGAGAACCCGGCGCTATTGTCTGTTCAAACAATACCTACATAATGCCGGAGTGTCTGGTTGGACCTGTCTTGTCTATACTGACTGACGGACAATGCCGTGGTTTGAGTCATATGGGTAGTAATTGTTACTGGATGCGTGCTTACATAATGGCCTGTTGGTGTCGTGTGGCGCGACGTTATGCTATTAATCCCGCTTCCCTTTACACGAGGTGCCAGGTCGCGTGACGTCATTTAATAGCATTTCGTCTGAGACGTCGGACAGTCTGCCCGTGCCAAGCTACCGGTGTCGGTTTCCTGACCGATTTCCGAAGTCGTTCGGAGCTCTCTATCATACGACGAAGAATGAGTTTGAGTGGGAATGGGATAGGCAATATCTCCCGCCGTTCTATAATGAGGCGGATTTCCGCCCAACCTCTCCCGCTCGCCCTTAGAGCGTTATTCACAGTCTATGCGCCGCTAAACTGAAAGTATTTTAATTTTAGGTAGCATACTTCATATTTATAAACTACATATATGTAGTTACAGATGACTCAGTCAGAGTGCATCGTTTGTTGTGTTTTACGTATTGAGTTAGAGCAACGTTATTTTCGGTGCCTATACCTACAACATAGAAAATAGACGATAACTTCCTACAACCCGATTTTAGCTACGTGTACAGGCTTCTAAATTCTTGTGCTTCAATCTCTCTGTAAATGGAATTTAATCATAATAAACCGCATAAATCCTATCATCGGTTTCGCCTTTTGACACATTTAATTACAAATTAGGAACCCATTTTGCGTAGCGAAAGCGTTGATTAATTTGTCTCGCTGGATGAAGCCGTGGTATCACAATCTGTCTGCATGTTGCAGGGCCAGGGCTTTGATTGTTATCTGACTAGGTGCGTGTCGGGAGTTGGGGTGGCCTTAACCTTGAACGCCGCCGTCTGGCCTCAGCCGGCGTCATCGCCCACCCCACCCCTGCACCCTCCAGACCCCTTGCCTTCCCGTCCCTTCCCGTCTCGACTCACACCCGATAAATGAGCCTGAAACTCGTGTTAAATGTACGCATTAAACGTATACTCTAACTTGGATGGACGCAGATAATTAATTCTGTCTTCAGTTGATGCTACGCAGAATTCTGAATGTGTCTGCTGAACTTATACTGAACTACAAGTTCTTCGAAGGACAATAATGAGCGGTTTTCGATTTGCATTAAAAAAAACAAAGTTAGTTCCAAATTTTTCGATTGGTGGCAGGGCCTCAACTGGAAATTGTCAGGGACAATGTCAAATAAAAGGAAAACCAACTTTTTCAACTGACTGTTGCCAATTAAAATTTTTTTGTTGTTTTCTTTTCTTTTCTGACTTTTATGGAAGTCTATTTATATAAGAAATAGTATATAAGTAATGGTGATCATTGCCGAAAAAAAAATTGTTACATAATTTACTTCAATATAATGCATGTTTGTCGGTCAGTTAAGACTCATACTAGTTTGAGAAATGCTCTAAGAGTGAGTCAATACAAAACAAATACAGTTTTTAAAACTAATGCGATCTAAACACATTATATTTATCTATGGGACTAATATTATCAAGAGGGAAGATTGGATTGTGGGTTTATATCAATTGAATAGACGGTGAAACTACCGGACCGATTTGTACAATTCTTTTACCATTAGAATCCAACACTACCCCTGATGAACCTGTATATTATTATTCATTTATTTAAAATCAAATTATGAATATTTATTTCACTATAAAAAATACAATAAAATAATAATATAAAATTATTCTACGGTAAAACGTATGTCAAGACGGTGGATCACCGGATCCGAAACTAGGCTCCAACGGCCGGTGACATAATATTATTATTTTATGTATATTAATTCTATTTTATTATAATTTTCTTTGTTACAACAACAACAACAACATCAGCCTATATCAGTCCACTGCTGGACATAGGCCTCCCCTAATGCGCGCCATAGGTGGCGTTTTTTAATCTGGGGGTTATTGCCCATAATCCCCACGCTGGGCATGCGGGTTGGGGATCGCAGTTCGGTGGAGTTATTCTGCAGAGGGCGCTGCTGCCCGCCCCCCGGTGTGTTTCCCTTAGTCGCCTCTTACGACATCCACGGGAAGAGTGGGAGTGGTGAAATTCTATGCCGGCACCACACGGCCCGTTCTTTGTTAATAAAGGTTTTATTCGTTTATACGTATAAACCATATGTTTAAATATAGGCTTGTCTTATTGAGTAGGTAAAGGCATAGGTATACTATATATATTTTATTATATAAAGTATCTACCAGAGGTACGAAACTACTTGACCCTTATAAGATCGAAACTCGAACTAACCTTTCAAATATCTGAAGATAAAGATTGATTTTGTTTACGTAATAGGAAAAGTCTAGACAGAAACTTTCTAGAAATAGGTCTAGCTTACGCCGAATAAATTTTACAACGAAAACTTTCAAGTTTAGAAGACTAGATAGCATATAATAATATGTATATTCACAGCGAAAATAATATAAAATATTACTTAATTATTATATTCAAGAACTTTAGCGTCCAGGTAGTTTAGGATTTAAGACTGCCATAAAAATGTCATCATTTCTCTTCAATAAACACAATCAATCTTTCTATCTGTATAATAAACAAGATTTTACAAGTGCCAGGGGTTTTAAACTTTTGTCGTGTAAGTACATACATCTACATTATAGGTACCTTAAGCCCAAATCTCTGAACTCACGAACTAACTTAGGTAAGTAAGAAGATGGGTACCTACTGAAAATGTGAATAGTAAAATTTCGACCTTTTTCAAAATAGTTTAAAGAGCAGTTATAAAAACTACCTGAAACTGTTTTGGGATGTACTAATTGTACAAACCGATACCTTTCATTTGATACCACTTTTGACTTTGAAGGTCTCTTTTAAATTTTCGTTATCTTGACTTTTCATTTTTTCCTTTTAATCTGTGCAGGCGCACGAATTGTATTATTATTTCAGATTTCATGTTAATAGCTGCAGTAGTTGCTCAGTTATCAAAGATGCAAAACACCACCGAAAAAAGCCATTTTGAAACTCTAAAAAGGATGATTTTTTTATAACCATCATCATCATCATCAGACTATAATAGTCCACTGCTGAACATAGGCCTCCCCTGATGAGCGCCATAGATGGCATTGTTCATCATTTGGGGGTTTTTGCCCATAATCCCCACGCTGGGCATGCGGGTTGGGGATCGCAGTTTGGTCTCAGTTTTTTTTTTTATAACCATAGCAAATCCTTAATTGGATTTATAGACATTCATTAGAGTTCTGGATAATTATTACGATGCAACTTCAACTTCTTTACTTATGGCGCCGCTTGCTTTTCGCGACGACTCTGCCAGTATCGGTGTCTCAGAGTGTCATAAACTTCGAAAACAAAATGATCGGTATATTACGATCTAAAAAAATCACGTTTAAAAGCCGACAGTTACGCAACAGGCACAGCGGTGTCACCGTCTCGAAGTACGACTAGACTGGTCTAAACTGCAGGTTTTGGTGAGCTACATTGCTGACAATATGTGCATGTACTTTGACCTCTATGGGCGAAACGTGATATAACGTTCGCCTGCTATGCAGGAAGTTGCGCGTTCGATTTCCGCCTTGAGACAAAATGTTTGTAGGATCTGCAGGTATGATATTCAGATATATTATTAGAATAGTGACACATACTTCACCAAAACACATTAGCATGCAAAAACTTCTTAAGGAATAAAAATGACATTATAAAAGTTCTGGTTAATAGTCAAAAAATAAATGTCTATTATTTTAGGACTTGAAATTTAGAATTTATTATTATAAAATTATTGACATTTATTTTACTATCTAAATTCTTAAGTCCATAAATTCTTTAACACTATAGAAAGCTTTATCAATGAGCCATAATTTCAACTTTTTATAAGTTAGGTAAGAAATAAAGCATTATCTATTCATCTATTAATATTATTGTGTATAGTCAGCCCTCACTCTAATTATCCTTTAGAACGGCAGATTTCTTAATATTTCTTGAATTCATGTACCTACCCCATGGTATGATGATAAGGTAATTTTGTTATCAATAACACGTACTGTGGACAATTTGAGTTTCTGCATATTTGTTAAGCTAATTAAAGAAATTAGTAGGTTAATTAGTAGGTAATTATAATTCATATAAATATGTCATACATCATTAACCAGATTCAGTTTTGGGGCTGCCATCATGGGTTTCAGATTATTTTTATTTGTGTCACTCGTGCAATATATTGTGTTAGCACAAACTACTTTGACCTCTACCATTGAAGATGACAGTAAGTTCTCTTATAATATTGCTAACATCAGATTCATCATTGACTTACTATGTATATGTCTAGATGCTTTACAAATTCTGTTATTAGGATTTTTAAAGAGCCTGTGGGTAGAGGCTTTCATACCCTTTCGGGGTTCTGTTATTCGATGTATATTCTACTGATGCCTGTTTCAAATAAAACTTTTTGTTTCAGAATCTAAATTATGTCCAGACAAGCAGACTGCCTTTTACAAGGACGATTTAAGAATAATTATAAATAACCGAGGAAGGGAAAAGAATATTTTAGAAAAAATAAGACAGAGTTTCTATAGTAATGTAACAAATATAGCCAATGATCATATGCTTGAATTGAATGCATATCTTACTAAAATACAGCACGAACCCAATAATATTCTAACCACCCTGGATGATATTAAGATGAAACGAGAAAAAACTATTGTGCCACTCGTCAAAACTGCAAATTCCACATTAAATGAATTATTATCTACGAAACGTGAAGAAGTCGTAAAACAAAATGCCAAAGTGGTACAACTTTTGAGAAAAAAAAATGAAGCTGAACAATTTTGTAAATATGCTTGTGATTCTTCATTCCGTGAGTATATATTTTTACTGAGGTATGTTTCGTAAAGCTCTAACAAATTTCATGATTAATTTAGAGTTGAAATCCATTTTCAGGAGCTATTCACGTTGCAATGTCTAGCCAAGATGATTATTTGTGCTCTACATTACCTGCGGTGTTAGATAAAGTAGATGAATCGTTTACTTCATTTTTGGAACAGGAACCACAAGAGGTTGCTTATGACTTAAATCGTCATGAGGATAGAATACATGAATGTATTGATGAACTGAAAAAGAATTTATCTGAATCATCTTTGAAAATTTTGGGAGTATCCATGGCCAATGTTCTGCACCTTCAACATGACGTCATCGAGGCTACGGAATCCATTGAAGAATTCAATGCGCTACACTATAAATATATGTTTGAGGAGACAAATGCAAATCTAAGTTTGCTCGGTACGAAGTTAATGGAGAACATTATGCTATACAGAGAAGAATGTGTGAAATGTGATTCGATGAATTACCGAATGGGTAAGATCTCTTCTAAGTTTTTAATTTATTGTCAATTATGTTAGGGATTTCAGATAATGCTTGAAATGTTTACACAATTGAATCTAACAAGGCTCAAAGTCATTCAAGTTTGTATTTTTATGCTTTTGAGATCGGTTTCTAAATCTATAATGTATTTCTTTGTCTCTCTTTTGTTCAATCTTTAATACATACCTCAAGAACTACCGCAGTAAGCTCTTGTACAATTTGCATTTTAAAATAATATACATTTTGTACGCCTGTACAGAATTGATGAATCAATATTTTACGGGAAAAATATAAATATAGGTAGAAAAAACTTGTTGCAAAATGGTTAAAAACTTTGAAAATTCATGTTATTTGAAATTACATTCAAAAGAGTCGTATTATATACCAGTATTATATAGGTACCTTACTCACTTATCACCGAAGTAACCGACACTATGTGAACATAATTGATAAAAAAGTTATGTTAGTTCGAAACCCTCGGCACAATAGTTACACTCACAACTGCCGGATCTTATTTATTAATTAAGTACCCGGTTTCTTTTTGTAGATGTCACAGGGATATGGAATCGCAGATACGACGTTTTGGATTTGTTATTAGGCAGAAAATCTACTGATTGGATAATTTATATTAATGAAGAAATATCTGCAATATTTTCCGGCCTTTATAACAAACTTAATGACCAGAAATTAGTTGAGGCCATTCTTCATAAATTACAACTACTCGCGGATGATGTATCGGTGAAGACCATCCAAGAAAGAAAGGCTTTTGACGACGTGATGCAGTCTGCCCCAGAAGAAAAACGCAAGCTCCTGGCCCATTACTACCATGATTCTAAAAGTATGGTAACCACCTTAGAGAAAGCAAATAAAGAGGTGGAAGTTGAGATACATAACCTACCAAAGATATGATATGATGACCTACCCAAATCGGCTCATCAAGATTCCTTATGAAATCCTAATAAAGATATATTCATGCGATTTTTTTATTTAATTTTAGTAAACGTCTGTTATACTACAGAATAACTACCCATACATAATATTGCCTATACTCACCTAAATGTAGGGTGACAGTTAAGTACCTATGTGTCGCTCTTTGAGAGTGACTAACCAGACACAGTCGATTACCACTCAATAAATCATCTGCATAGCTATGGTGCTCAATTTTTTTACAGAACTTAATTCGGTTTAAGGAATGTTTGTTATTTACAGCCGGCTTTTGACTTCTGTTGGCTGACTTTAGAAATTAAGTAGGTAAATAAATTTAAGATTAATAAAAGTTTGAGATTTGTCATATTGGAAGGGGGCATAATTAAGTCTTCTCAGATAGATTCAAAACTCATTTTGTTTGTAACATGGTAACGCTCAGTGATCATTTCGTTGGAAGCCCAGTATGCTGGCCCACGTTGATATTTTTTTTGATTTTTAATCCTATTCTTTACAGATCGTATACGTAATGTAACTACTTACCTAAATATATATAAGCTTCATTATATTAAACGTGTGGTCGAATGCAGAAGTTTATTTACACAACGTAATTTAATATGAGTCGCGGATACAGCTTGTACATAAATAAAAGTGAGATAGAGGTAGGTACGAATAGGCCGCGAGGTAAAATTAGCGGGAACTACTTTTTTAAAACTGACAATAAGCCCCTTATAAGATTGAGGCTCACGGATATACAGGTCTTTCCATTTATAAACAAACGCAGTAGATGACCTTCTGTATGAGCTGTTTGCGGGTATTAGCACCCGACCGACGGCAAGGGCAATGCAGGGGCGTAGGGCGCTCTGCACCGGCAGCCGTCAGCTACGACCCTCAGACTTGTCTTGCTAAGGACATAATATATAATAAACTAACCGTCCGCCCCGGCTTCGGACGAGTATTAAACAAAAACTTCAGGAATTATACACACTAACACATTGGGTTTCACAGTTTTCATACGGATCCCTAACTTTTTTAGCAGCATTGGTGCTTTTGACATTGACTCGACACTCCATAACTGACACTGGCCTTAGAGAAAAAGCAAGCAGAGGAGCCATAATAAAAAAAGAAGTTGACTGTATAGCGAACGGTTTAATTAGGTATTAAATTTTCATGTGGGTCCCTGTTTTTGAAAATATTCTATAGCCTATGTTCATCAGAAAAGTAGTAGTTTCAGAGCCTATTCAATACAAACAAACAAACAATCAAATCTTTCCTCTTTATAATATTAGTATACCTAGATATAGACATACACATTATCTCTCTGAGAGTATTCGAGCCGATCTAGATACCTAAACTGTCAAGGTAACCAACTGTAAACCATTCTCATGACCTTAATTTTGGGCAGTCAGGTAAAAGCTATCCTGGGAACTTAATCTTGTAAAAAAATATTGAATTCGAACCAGATAGCCGACTTTTATTAGTATCGAAAACTTTGGACGAAACCTTTTGTTTTTATTGCTAAAGTTTCATAAGTACCGCAGTGTCTCTCAATTAATTGAGATCGAAAAGATACCAGGCAAGTCAATTAGTAGTCCAATCTAAAGTTTCAATGTGTCATACGTGTGCATAGGTGTCATAACTTTGCCTTTGAAATGTCTAGGTAGGTTTAGGTTTAGGTAAGGGTACTCTTATATCCGCATTTGGACTCCTTATTGGTCCATTATGCGTGGGTGTGGCTAGCAGAGCCAGCCTAGCTCCGTCCAGAAGCGCAGAATCCTCCTGGGGTCTTCACAGGCTTCGCGGAGTGTCCTCGGCAAGTTGAGGATTTCTGTTCGTTGTGCTGTTACGCCCACGCATTCCAGGATTACGTGGGCAGCTGATTCGTCGTCACTTAGGCACCCTCTGCAGAGAGGGCTGTCTGTCGCTCCGATGGTGAATAGGTGTTTGTTCAGTGGGCAGTGCCCTGTTAGTGTACCCACGAGGATACGTAGGTCCGGTCTATTTAGGTTTAGTAGGCGTTTAGTTAGCTTCGGTGATGTTGATGGAAGCGCCGCTCTGGTTTGTCTGCACTCGAGTAAGTTTGTCCATCTATCGTTATGCATCTCTCTAGTTTTGAGCCTTATCCATGTTTGGAATAATGAGAAAGGCAAGGGGAGGAAAGGTGTTGGACCTTCTGTGGTTGTTTCCGATCCTCGCCGTGCCAATTCGTCAGCGGCGTCATTTCCTAGTGATCCGCTATGTCCTTTTATCCATTGAAGGATAATCGTGTTATTTATTGATACATCTTCTAATGCCAGATGGCATTCGTACACGAGCTTGGAGTTGCAACTGCTCCCCTCCAAGGCTTTGAGTATGGCAGCACTGTCGGAGAGGATGCGAACACATTGGTTGTTTATGCCTCTCGTTTGTATAGCAGATGCTGCTCTAGTTATTGCTATACATTCGCATTGAAATATAGAGCTGTGTTTACCTAGTGTTTCTGATATGTTGATGTTGAGGTCCAGTGAGTGGACCCCAGCACCCGTGCCTGTAGCCGTTTTGGAGCCATCTGTATAGATTCTGACTTCATGCGGTCCAGATTCGTCCCTTTGTTGTTCATATAGTTGTATCTGGTAGTGCTTGTTTAGTATTGGTTTATTGAGCATTCTGTCACAAGGTGCGGCTATAAGGGGTTCATATTTTATGGCCCTGTTCAAGATCTGGGCGTGTGGACTGCTGGTGGCTCCCCAGAAACCCATGTTCTGTAGCCTTATAGCCGACATCGTAGCCTCTTGTTTTATGTGAAGATCTAATGGGGCTAGGTCTAGAATGATATCTAGGGCAGCGCCGGGAGTGGTCCTCATGCAGCCTGTTATGGCTGAGCAGGCCAGTCTTTGGAATCGCTGTAGTCTAGTTATCACGGTGCTTAACTCCGTTCTGGTCCACCAGACTATCGCTCCATAGGTTAGTGTTGGTCTGATGATAAGATAATATAAATATGTCATACATCATTAACCAGATTCAGTTTTGGGGCTGCCACCATGGGTTTCAGATTATTTTTATTTGTGTCACTCGTGCAATATATTGTGTTAGCACAAACTACTTTGACCTCTACCATTGAAGATGACAGTAAGTTCTCTTATAATATTGCTAACATCAGATTCATCATTGACTTACTATGTATATGTCTAGATGCTTTACAAATTCTGTTATTAGGATTTTTAAAGAGCCTGTGGGTAGAGGCTTTCATACCCTTTCGGAGTTCTGTTATTCGATGTATATTCTACTGATGCCTGTTTCAAATAAAACTTTTTGTTTCAGAATCTAAATTATGTCCTGACAAGCAGACTGCCTTTTACAAGGACGATTTAAGAATAATTATAAATAACCGAGGAAGGGAAAAGAATATTTTAGAAAAAATAAGACAGAGTTTCTATAGTAATGTAACAAATATAGCCAATGATCATATGCTTGAATTGAATGCATATCTTACTAAAATACAGCATGAACCCAATAATATTCTAACCACCCTGGATGATATTAAGATGAAACGAGAAAAAACTATTGTGCCACTCGTCAAAACTGCAAATTCCACATTAAATGAATTATTATCTACGAAACGTGAAGAAGTCATAAAACAAAATGCCAAAGTGGTACAACTTTTGAGAAAAAAAAATGAAGCTGAACAATTTTGTAAATATGCTTGTGATTCTTCATTACGTGAGTATATATTTTTACTGAGGTATGTTTCGTAAAGCTCTAACAAATTTCATGATTAATTTAGAGTTGAAATCCATTTTCAGGAGCTATTCACGTTGCAATGTCTAGCCAAGATGATTATTTGTGCTCTACATTACCTGCGGTGTTAGATAAAGTAGATGAATCGTTTACTTCATTTTTGGAACAGGAACCACAAGAGGTTGCTTATGACTTAAATCGTCATGAGGATAGAATACATGAATGTATTGATGAACTGAAAAAGAATTTATCTGAATCATCTTTGAAAATTTTGGGAGTATCCATGGCCAATGTTCTGCACCTTCAACATGACGTCATCGAGGCTACGGAATCCATTGAAGAATTCAATGCGCTACACTATAAATATATGTTTGAGGAGACAAATGCAAATCTAAGTTTGCTCGGTACGAAGTTAATGGAGAACATTTTGCTATACAGAGAAGAATGTGTGAAATGTGATTCGATGAATTACCGAATGGGTAAGATCTCTTCTAAGTTTTTAATTTATTGTCAATTATGTTAGGGATTTCAGATAATGCTTGAAATGTTTCACATCACATCACATCACATCACCAGCCTATAATAGTCCACTGCTGGACACAGGCCTCCCCTAATGAGCGCCATAGATGGCTTCATTATTTGGGGGTTATTGCCCATAATCCCCACGCTGGGCATGCGGGTTGGGGATCGCAGTTCGGTGGAGTTGTTCTGCAGAAGGCGCTGCTGCCCGCCCCCCGGTGTGTGTCCCTTAGTCGCCTCTTACGACACCCACGGGAAGAGTTGGGGTGGTGCAATTCTATGCCGGCACCACACGGCAATGAAATTTGAAATGTATTGAAATGTTTACACAATTGAATCTAACAAGGCTCAAAGTCATTCAAGTTTGTATTTTTATGCTTTTGAGATCGGTTTCTAAATCTATAATGTATTTCTTTGTCTCTCTTTTGTTCAATCTTTAATACATACCTCAAGAACTACCGCAGTAAGCTCTTGTACAATTTGCATTTTAAAATAATATACATTTTGTACGCCTGTACAGAATTGATGAATCAATATTTTACGGGAAAAATATAAATATAGGTAGAAAAAACTTGTTGCAAAATGGTTAAAAACTTTGAAAATTCATGTTATTTGAAATTACATTCAAAAGAGTCGTATTATATACCAGTATTATATAGGTACCTTACTCACTTATCACCGAAGTAACCGACACTATGTGAACATAATTGATAAAAAAGTTATGTTAGTTCGAAACCCTCGGCACAATAGTTACACTCACAACTGCCGGATCTTATTTATTAATTAAGTACCCGGTTTCTTTTTGTAGATGTCACAGGGATATGGAATCGCAGATACGACGTTTTGGATTTGTTATTAGGCAGAAAATCTACTGATTGGATAATTTATATTAATGAAGAAATATCTGCAATATTTTCCGGCCTTTATAACAAACTTAATGACCAGAAATTAGTTGAGGCCATTCTTCATAAATTACAACTACTCGCGGATGATGTATCGGTGAAGACCATCCAAGAAAGAAAGGCTTTTGACGACGTGATGCAGTCTGCCCCAGAAGAAAAACGCAAGCTCCTGGCCCATTACTACCATGATTCTAAAAGTATGGTAACCACCTTAGAGAAAGCAAATAAAGAGGTGGAAGTTGAGATACATAACCTACCAAAGATATGATATGATGACCTACCCAAATCGGCTCATCAAGATTCCTTATGAAATCCTAATAAAGATATATTCATGCGATTTTTTTATTTAATTTTAGTAAACGTCTGTTATACTACAGAATAACTACCCATACATAATATTGCCTATACTCACCTAAATGTAGGGTGACAGTTAAGTACCTATGTGTCGCTCTTTGAGAGTGACTAACCAGACACAGTCGATTACCACTCAATAAATCATCTGCATAGCTATGGTGCTCAATTTTTTTACAGAACTTAATTCGGTTTAAGGAATGTTTGTTATTTACAGCCGGCTTTTGACTTCTGTTGGCTGACTTTAGAAATTAAGTAGGTAAATAAATTTAAGATTAATAAAAGTTTGAGATTTGTCATATTGGAAGGGGGCATAATTAAGTCTTCTCAGATAGATTCAAAACTCATTTTGTTTGTAACATGGTAACGCTCAGTGATCATTTCGTTGGAAGCCCAGTATGGCAGCCCCAGGCCCACGTTGATATTTTTTTTGATTTTTAATCCTATTCTTTACAGATCGTATACGTAATGTAACTACTTACCTAAATATATATAAGCTTCATTATATTAAACGTGTGGTCGAATGCAGAAGTTTATTTACACAACGTAATTTAATATGAGTCGCGGATACAGCTTGTACATAAATAAAAGTGAGATAGAGGTAGGTACGAATAGGCCGCGAGGTAAAATTAGCGGGAACTACTTGTTTAAAACTGACAATAAGCCCCTTATAAGATTGAGGCCCACGGATATACAGGTCTTTCCATTTATAAACAAACGCAGTAGATGACCTTCTGTATGAGCTGTTTGCGGGTATTATTATATATTATTAGCACCCGACCGACGGCAAGGGCAATGCAGGGGCGTAGGGCGCTCTGCACCGGCAGCCGTCAGCTACGACCCTCAGACTTGTCTTGCTAAGGACATAATATATAATAAACTAACCGTTCGCCCCGGCTTCGGACGAATATTAAACAAAAACTTCAGGAATTATACACACTAACACATTGGGTTTCACAGTTTTCATACGGATCCCTAACTTTTTTAGCAGCATTGGTGCTTTTGACATTGACTCGACACTCCATAACTGACACTGGCCTTAGAGAAAAAGCAAGCAGAGGAGCCATAATAAAAAAAGAAGTTGACTGTATAGACGATTACCGACGATTTAATTAGGTATTAAATTTTCATGTAGGTCCCTGTTTTTGAAAATATTCTATAGCCTATGTTCATCAGAAAAGTAGTAGTTTCAGAGCCTATTCAATACAAACAACAAACAATCAAATCTTTCCTCTTTATAATATTAGTATAGATATAGACATACCTACACATTATCTCTCTGAGAGTATTCGAGCCGATCTAGATACCTAAACTGTCAAGGTAACCAACTGTAAACCATTCTCATGACCTTAATTTTGGGCAGTCAGGTAAAAGCTATCCTGGGAACTTAATCTTGTAAAAAAATATTGAATTCGAACCAGATAGCCGACTTTTATTCGTATCGAAAACTTTGGACGAAACCTTTTGTTTTTATTGCTAAAGTTTCATAAGTACCGCAGTGTCTCTCAATTAATTGAGATCGAAAAGATACCAGGCAAGTCAATTAGTAGTCCAATCTAAAGTTTCAATGTGTCATACGTGTGCATAGGTGTCATAACTTTGCCTTTGAAATGTCAACTAAAGGACGGCTGCGTCATCATCGGTATGACCACTTAGCGAGACAAAAAACGTATACCTACCTTTTTGACTCAGTGCAGTTGTTATTTGCTTTAACAGTATTATAATTATTATGTAGGTATATGTATATAGGGTATAGGTACAGTGCGCGTCACATATAAGTACCCCTCCCTATCTCAAGTATTTGGGACACAATAGTTGTTATTGTTGGGAATTTCAGACTTTGAGTATTATGGAAGGGCAGTTGGATCCTGAGCGGCAGCCTGATAAATTTTTGCATGTGAAAAGTTATGACAAGTTACAAGGGAATTAGAAGTAGTCGAAAATAGTTTGTATACAAGGGGGGTACTTAATTCTGACGCGCACTCTACATACTTAAACAATTATCATATCAATTAATGTCTCACAGGATGTATTTTACGGTACCTAGAGGTAGGTATACAAACGACGAAATTTGTTTTTGCTTGTGAGCCAATAAATTGCTTTTCTTTCTTCTTTCGAAAAGGCAAATTTTCATCTTACCTGACGAGCAACTCAATCCTACCCTACTCAATAATCTAATATTCAATTTCAATCAAAACTACAATAATTCTCAAAGGTCTGACATCCATCAATGTGCCTGGCTAGGTATATTTTATAGTACCTTTTTTGATCTCAAAAGGATGTACTTAAAGGTTAATGTAAAGTCATGCATACATCCAGCTCGAATCAAGGTGAATCGCAAGCTTTCATACACGACATCGTACAGTGGGATGCAGGAGACTCATCTTGGATGTTATTCTAATTTGCGGGAAAGTGTATCGTATAGCTGCACCACCTTTTGAGTGCCACCTATTTACCCTCATACCTTTATCTAAGGGATTAGCTTGACGCATTATCCTGTGAGAACTATTAGGAGGACTGGCGGGAAGCTGCTAAGGACAGACTTAAATGGCCGCTTCTCTTTACGGATGCCAAGAGACACTTTACACGGAACCTTTTGATCATCTACCTATTGTTTTTATAGTGATGCACGCTCCATCGCGGGTCTGGATTGAGTAAAGTTGATCTAAAAGAACCCTCGCACTGCTCTAACAACGAAATTACAAACCAACTGAAGACAAATCATTTTGCTCGATCGTCTGTACCTTAACTAAACTTTCAGGTGTATCCTGGCATTCGACACAAAAGGCTAGGTATCTCTATATCCTTATGTTATGCTCTATTTCATTCTAGTCTGCATCCGGCCCACGCCGCATTTCACACGGGGCTGCCGAAACAGGACGTCTATCTTACCGCTTCGACGACGCGTTTCCTTTGCTTAGTTTTTTTGAACTTACGCGGTCATTATAAATATTCACGTGTTTAACGGTATTTACGCGATACCTTTACCTTAAAAAATATAAATCCTTCTTCTCTACTTTGTTTGGGACGGAATTCGGTTAGACATTTCCTTAAGCAACAGTCGGTTAGTTGAACTAAGATTAGCTCTGTTTTAATTAGAACTTACCAACCAATGTATCTCGTTATACATTTTTATTTAAATACATTTTTTACTTTACTTTAATTTTACATGCAGTTACCTAATCCATGGTAGCAATCATCATACTTTCAGCCCATTGAGACAACTGTTGCAGCCCTCCTTTTTCACGTCAAAGGAATATCTATAAGGTAGAAACTTAATGAAGACTTAACAAAAATAAAGGAAGCTGTGATTTCACTATATCCAGACAATTGTATAGGTATATAAGATTAAGTACTATTTGTTATTTAGTTATTTTATTTTTATTTATTTTATTGTACTCAACTAACTACAACCTGGGTCTCTCAAGACTAGAGTGAATTGGTGTCTCCGAGACCTTCGTGAATCACCGTCGTCCACATCTTCACTTTCCATCAGGTGAGATCGTGGCCAAACGGAGGTTATAGAAAAACAATTATACCCCACCTGTAAAAATGTTAAGTATATACTTATACTATAAAGTGGAAAGATTTGATTGTTTGTTTGTTGAATTGGCTACGAAACAACTGGACCGATTTGAAAAATTATTTCACCATTAGAATCATAAACTTTTCGTGATGATCATAGGCTATAAAGTATAAAAAAAAAATTAGGGTTCCGTATGGAAAATTAAATTACGATGCAACTTCAACTTCTTTACTTATGGCGCCGCTTGCTTTTCGCGACGACTCTGCCAGTATCGGTGTCTCAGAGTGTCATAAACTTCGAAAACAAAATGATCGGTATATTACGATCTAAAAAAATCACGTTTAAAAGCCGACAGTTACGCAACAGGCACAGCGGTGTCACCGTCTCGAAGTACGACTAGACTGGTCTAAACTGCAGGTTTTGGTGAGCTACATTGCTGACAATCTGTGCATGTACTTTGACCTCTATGGGCGAAACGTGATATAACGTTCGCCTGCTATGCAGGAAGTTGCGCGTTCGATTTCCGCCTTGAGACAAAATGTTTGTAGGATCTGCAGGTATGATATTCAGATATATTATTAGAATAGTGACACATACTTCACCAAAACACATTAGCATGCAAAAACTTCTTAAGGAATAAAAATGACATTATAAAAGTTCTGGTTAATAGTCAAAAAATAAATGTCTATTATTTTAGGACTTGAAATTTAGAATTTATTATTATAAAATTATTGACATTTATTTTACTATCTAAATTCTTAAGTCCATAAATTCTTTAACACTATAGAAAGCTTTATCAATGAGCCATAATTTCAACTTTTTATAAGTTAGGTAAGAAATAAAGCATTATCTATTCATCTATTAATATTATTGTGTATAGTCAGCCCTCACTCTAATTATCCTTTAGAACGGCAGATTTCTTAATATTTCTTGAATTCATGTACCCCATGGTATGATGATAAGGTAATTTTGTTATCAATAACACGTACTGTGGATAATTTGAGTTTCTGCATATTTGTTAAGCTAATTAAAGAAATTAGTAGGTTAATTAGTAGGTAATTATAATTCATATAAATATGTCATACATCATTAACCAGATTCAGTTTTGGGGCTGCCATCATGGGTTTCAGATTATTTTTATTTGTGTCACTCGTGCAATATATTGTGTTAGCACAAACTACTTTGACCTCTACCATTGAAGATGACAGTAAGTTCTCTTATAATATTGCTAACATCAGATTCATCATTGACTTACTATGTATATGTCTAGATGCTTTACAAATTCTGTTATTAGGATTTTTAAAGAGCCTGTGGGTAGAGGCTTTCATACCCTTTCGGAGTTCTGTTATTCGATGTATATTCTACTGATGCCTGTTTCAAATAAAACTTTTTGTTTCAGAATCTAAATTATGTCCAGACAAGCAGACTGCCTTTTACAAGGACGATTTAAGAATAATTATAAATAACCGAGGAAGGGAAAAGAATATTTTAGAAAAAATAAGACAGAGTTTCTATAGTAATGTAACAAATATAGCCAATGATCATATGCTTGAATTGAATGCATATCTTACTAAAATACAGCACGAACCCAATAATATTCTAACCACCCTGGATGATATTAAGATGAAACGAGAAAAAACTATTGTGCCACTCGTCAAAACTGCAAATTCCACATTAAATGAATTATTATCTACGAAACGTGAAGAAGTCATAAAACAAAATGCCAAAGTGGTACAACTTTTGAGAAAAAAAAATGAAGCTGAACAATTTTGTAAATATGCTTGTGATTCTTCATTACGTGAGTATATATTTTTACTGAGGTATGTTTCGTAAAGCTCTAACAAATTTCATGATTAATTTAGAGTTGAAATCCATTTTCAGGAGCTATTCACGTTGCAATGTCTAGCCAAGATGATTATTTGTGCTCTACATTACCTGCGGTGTTAGATAAAGTAGATGAATCGTTTACTTCATTTTTGGAACAGGAACCACAAGAGGTTGCTTATGACTTAAATCGTCATGAGGATAGAATACATGAATGTATTGATGAACTGAAAAAGAATTTATCTGAATCATCTTTGAAAATTTTGGGAGTATCCATGGCCAATGTTCTGCACCTTCAACATGACGTCATCGAGGCTACGGAATCCATTGAAGAATTCAATGCGCTACACTATAAATATATGTTTGAGGAGACAAATGCAAATCTAAGTTTGCTCGGTACGAAGTTAATGGAGAACATTATGCTATACAGAGAAGAATGTGTGAAATGTGATTCGATGAATTACCGAATGGGTAAGATCTCTTCTAAGTTTTTAATTTATTGTCAATTATGTTAGGGATTTCAGATAATGCTTGAAATGTTTACACAATTGAATCTAACAAGGCTCAAAGTCATTCAAGTTTGTATTTTTATGCTTTTGAGATCGGTTTCTAAATCTATAATGTATTTCTTTGTCTCTCTTTTGTTCAATCTTTAATACATACCTCAAGAACTACCGCAGTAAGCTCTTGTACAATTTGCATTTTAAAATAATATACATTTTGTACGCCTGTACAGAATTGATGAATCAATATTTTACGGGAAAAATATAAATATAGGTAGAAAAAACTTGTTGCAAAATGGTTAAAAACTTTGAAAATTCATGTTATTTGAAATTACATTCAAAAGAGTCGTATTATATACCAGTATTATATAGGTACCTTACTCACTTATCACCGAAGTAACCGACACTATGTGAACATAATTGATAAAAAAGTTATGTTAGTTCGAAACCCTCGGCACAATAGTTACACTCACAACTGCCGGATCTTATTTATTAATTAAGTACCCGGTTTCTTTTTGTAGATGTCACAGGGATATGGAATCGCAGATACGACGTTTTGGATTTGTTATTAGGCAGAAAATCTACTGATTGGATAATTTATATTAATGAAGAAATATCTGCAATATTTTCCGGCCTTTATAACAAACTTAATGACCAGAAATTAGTTGAGGCCATTCTTCATAAATTACAACTACTCGCGGATGATGTATCGGTGAAGACCATCCAAGAAAGAAAGGCTTTTGACGACGTGATGCAGTCTGCCCCAGAAGAAAAACGCAAGCTCCTGGCCCATTACTACCATGATTCTAAAAGTATGGTAACCACCTTAGAGAAAGCAAATAAAGAGGTGGAAGTTGAGATACATAACCTACCAAAGATATGATATGATGACCTACCCAAATCGGCTCATCAAGATTCCTTATGAAATCCTAATAAAGATATATTCATGCGATTTTTTTATTTAATTTTAGTAAACGTCTGTTATACTACAGAATTTACCCTAACATAAAGTTAAAATAATTTAGATCCTAATGCAAAGACACCTAGGTCGATAGCTGCATAAATAAAGAAATGACAGCAAAAAGTTTGTTTTATCGTAAGCGACAAAAAGTAACACTTTTGAAAATGTTGTCAACAGAGAGTATCGTAACCAGTTGTATCGTAAGCGACTTTTGTCGGTTACGATAAAATTGTGATGCTAAATTTTCTATGAATGTGCGTTTCGATGTTTCTCTTATCCTTGGTTGTTTAGAAAATGGAGATACTTTATTGAATTAGCCTACTAGAATTTTACGATTTTTAGTTGTATGTTTCCGGAACGAAACGCAGATAGCATTTCCGTTGAATAATGACGTTTGAACGGAGGTTTGAACGTCAAATTTGTAATACCTAGTGCGTATTACAAATTGTAATACATTAGTACCTACTTTTTGCTTTGTAATACATTAGTACCTACTTTAAGAAAGTGATAGCTTATGATAAAAATGTAAGTAACTAGGTACTACTATTATCTACTGCAGCATGGCCTTTACTAGGTTTTTTATTTCATTCTAACAGTTTTATCTTGCTATGCTGATTGTTATGAGATTATGGTAACTAAAGTTAATAATGGATACTTAGTTGTTAAAAGTACTTACCTACGTGATCACTTACTTATTCATGCCATTAATTTAAAACTTAGAATAAGTATGGTTACAAAAATAAAATGCAGCTAGATTATGGTGGTGACTTTTTGCATTGTTCGGGAATGAAAATTGCTCTATAGCATCTGCTCACGTTTTGCTACTGGTTTGTACATACGTTTGAATAATGCTTAACTGGAGTTCTTATTTTTATTCCCGTTTGTTAACTAAAGGTAGTACCAGATAGGCTTTTATTGTATAAACAATACATTTGCTTTTCTAATAAATCAGTTACTCAGTGAAAAATTAAAGTATACTATACATAGGATCAAGTGTACCTAATTAATAATGATAGGTCAATTCACACAAATCAGCACCTAGCCCCCAGGTGACTAATAAACTATCTTCTATCAGTTACAGATGCTCGATATTGGATTATTCTCTTATTTTGTATCCTTAGCATGAGTCTAAATTTAGTGAAATATTATCTTTTTTGATGTTGCTAGCTAGGCTGTAGCTGCTTTATTTTATGGTGGTTGGTGTTTGTAGCATGGCTATATTTTTTTAGTAACAGTTACCGAACATGGAAGCAGAAGGAGCCAGCAATGACTTTCCCAAATTGGTCTCGTACCCAGATTCAGATTCGACCTATTGTAGTTCGGTCGACGATTCAGACAAAGACTTTAGCGGATCTGACTCTGACGAATCATGGACGATCCCAATAAAGAACGACCAAGACGTTTTATTTTTTAATCTTCTGATCTGTACACGGATACTGCATCTAGCTCTACTATGACTGCGCTACACGTAGATACTGCCATTACGTCTCCTCACGTACATGTCAAAACAATATTGGTCCATTTGCGTCAAATTGGCAATGTAAAAAACTTGACAAATGGGTGCCCCACGAACTCAATGATCGCCAGCGCGAAGTACGCGTCGAGACGTGCCTTGCACTGCTCAACAGACACACAAATGAAGGAATTTTGAACCGCATTGTTACCTGCGATGAAAAATGGATTCTGTTTAATAACCGCAAGCGCTCAGCAAGTTGGTTGGATCCTGGTTCAGCACCTAAACAATGCCCTAAACGAAAACTCACCCCTAGAAAAGTGATGGTAACTGTTTGGTGGTCTAGCGCCGGTATGATTCATCACAGCTTCTTACCAAACGGGATGAGCATTACTGCAGATGTGTACTGTGAAGAACTGAACACAATGATGGAGAAGCTGGCACATATCCAACCAGCATTGGTCAATCGCAAGAACTGGGGTTGGAAGCTCTCCGTCATCCGCCCTACTCACCAGATCTTGCGCCTACAGACTACTACTTTTTCCAGGATTTGGATAACTTCTTGGCGGGAAAAAAATTCAAAACCCGAGAGGCAGTATAAAATGTCTTTGAAGAATTTGTTGCCTCCCGTCCTGCTGATTTCTCTAAGAAGGGCATCAATAAACTGTCACTGCGTTGGCAAAGATGCATTGATTGCATGGGTGATTACTTCGAATAATACAATTAAAAAATAAGTACATGAAAAAAAATCGTTTAAATTTTTTCATACAAAACGGAAATTTTATAGGTAAAGACTTAATACAATTTCAATGTAGGTGAGCAGAACTTTTTTGCGGATTAAACAATATTATATACATTTATTTCAGTCCTTTCATTTGTGATTTATTGATAAATTCCAACACGAAAACCTTATAACGTAAGCGAAAAAATGAAAAATGAACAATAATCATGCACTGATTTTTTATCGTAAGCGACACATCTCCTATTATTTAAGCGATTTTTAGAATAATTACATAATGAACAGATAGAGCATAGTCGATAACATAGAATAATTTTTCATCTCAATAACGTAGAAGCTACTCATAAATTTTAAATTAAAAAAAACGCCTCCTGTAAAATCATGTAAATGTCGGTTACGATAAATATCCGTATCAGGCTCGATATATTCATGCGATTTTTTTATTTAATTTTAGTAAACGTCTGTTATACTACAGAATAACTACCCATATATTGCCTATACTCACCTAAATGTAGGGTGACAGTTAAGTACCTATGTGTCGCTCTTTGAGAGTGACTAACCAGACACAGTCGATTACCACTCAATAAATCATCTGCATAGCTATGGTGCTCAATTTTTTTACAGAACTTAATTCGGTTTAAGGAATGTTTGTTATTTACAGCCGGCTTTTGACTTCTGTTGGCTGACTTTAGAAATTAAGTAGGTAAATAAATTTAAGATTAATAAAAGTTTGAGATTTGTCATATTGGAAGGGGGCATAATTAAGTCTTCTCAGATAGATTCAAAACTCATTTTGTTTGTAACATGGTAACGCTCAGTGATCATTTCGTTGGAAGCCCAGTATGCTGGCCCACGTTGATATTTTTTTTGATTTTTAATCCTATTCTTTACAGATCGTATACGTAATGTAACTACTTACCCAAATATATATAAGCTTCATTATATTAAACGTGTGGTCGAATGCAGAAGTTTATTTACACAACGTAATTTAATATGAGTCGCGGATACAGCTTGTACATAAATAAAAGTGAGATAGAGGTAGGTACGAATAGGCCGCGAGGTAAAATTAGCGGGAACTACTTGTTTAAAACTGACAATAAGCCCCTTATAAGATTGAGGCCCACGGATATACAGGTCTTTCCATTTATAAACAAACGCAGTAGATTACCTTCTGTATGAGCTGTTTGCGGGTATTAGCACCCGACCGACGGCAAGGGCAATGCAGGGGCGTAGGGCACTCTGCACCGGCAGCCGTCAGCTACGACCCTCAGACTTGTCTTGCTAAGGACATAATATATAATAAACTAACCGTCCGCCCCGGCTTCGGACGAGTATTAAACAAAAACTTCAGGAATTATACACACTAACACATTGGGTTTCACAGTTTTCATACGGATCCCTAACTTTTTTAGCAGCATTGGTGCTTTTGACATTGACTCGACACTCCATAACTGACACTGGCCTTAGAGAAAAAGCAAGCAGAGGAGCCATAATAAAAAAAGAAGTTGACTGTATAGCGAACGGTTTAATTAGGTATCAAATTTTCATGTGGGTCCCTGTTTTTGAAAATATTCTATAGCCTATGTTCATCAGAAAAGTAGTAGTTTCAGAGCCTATTCAATACAAACAACAAACAAACAAACAATCAAATCTTTCCTCTTTATAATATTAGTATACCTAGATATAGACTATTATAGACATACACATTATCTCTCTGAGAGTATTCGAGCCGATCTAGATACCTAAACTGTCAAGGTAACCAACTGTAAACCATTCTCATGACCTAAATTTTGGGCAGTCAGGTAAAAGCTATCCTGGGAACTTAATCTTGTAAAAAAATATTGAATTCGAACCAGATAGCCGACTTTTATTCGTATCGAAAACTTTGGACGAAACCTTTTGTTTTTATTGCTAAAGTTTCATAAGTACCGCAGTGTCTCTCAATTAATTGAGATCGAAAAGATACCAGGCAAGTCAATTAGTAGTCCAATCTAAAGTTTCAATGTGTCATACGTGTGCATAGGTGTCATAACTTTGCCTTTGAAATGTCAACTAAAGGACGGCTGCGTCATCATCGGTATGACCACTTAGCGAGACAAAAAACGTATACCTTTTTGACTCAGTTCAGTTGTTATTTGCTTTAACAGTATTATAATTATTATGTAGGTATATGTATATAGGGTATAGGTACAGTGCGCGTCACATATAAGTACCCCTCCCTATCTCAAGTATTTGGGACACAATAGTTGTTATTGTTGGGAATTTCAGACTTTGAGTATTATGGAAGGGCAGTTGGATCCTGAGCGGCAGCCTGATAAATTTTTGCATGTGAAAAGTTATGACAAGTTACAAGGGAATTAGAAGTAGTCGAAAATAGTTTGTATACAAGGGGGTACTTAATTCTGACGCGCACTCTACATACTTAAACAATTATCATATCAATTAATGTCTGACAGGATGTATTTTACGGTACCTAGAGGTAGGTATACAAACGACGAAATTTGTTTTTGCTTGTGAGCCAATAAATTGCTTTTCTTTCTTCTTTCGAAAAGGCAAATTTTCATCTTACCTGACGAGCAACTCAATCCTACCCTACTCAATAATCTAATATTCAATTTCAATCAAAAATACAATTCTCAAAGGTCAGACATCCATCAATGTGCCTGGCTAGGTATATTTTATAGCACCTTTAAGTACATCCTTTTGCGATCAAAAAATCTCAAAAGGATGTACTTAAAGGTTAATGTAAAGTCATGCATACATCCAGCTCGAATCAAGGTGAATCGCAAGCTTTCATACACGACATCGTACAGTGGGATGCAGGAGACTCATCTTGGATGTTATTCTAATTTGCGGGAAAGTGTATCGTATAGCTGCACCACCTTTTGAGTGCCACCTATTTACCCTCATACCTTTATCTAAGGGATTTGCTTGACGCATTATCCTGTGAGAACTATTAGGAGGACTGGCGGGAAGCTGCTAAGGACAGACTTAAATGGCCGCTTCTCTTTACGGATGCCAAGAGACACTTTACACGGAACCTTTTGATCATCTACCTATTGTTTTTATAGTGATGCACGCTCCATCGCGGGTCTGGATTGAGTAAAGTTGATCTAAAAGAACCCTCGCACTGCTCTAACAACGAAATTACAAACCAACTGAAGACAAACCATTTTGCTCGATCGTCTGTACCTTAACTAAACTTTCAGGTGTATCCTGGCATTCGACACAAAAGGCTAGGTATCTCTATATCCTTATGTTATGCTCTATTTCATTCTAGTCTGCATCCGGCCCACGCCGCATTTCACACGGGGCTGCCGAAACAGGACGTCTATCTTACCGCTTCGACGACGCGTTTCCTTTGCTTAGTTTTTTTGAACTTACGCGGTCATTATAAATATTCACGTGTTTAACGGTATTTACGCGATACCTTTACCTTAAAAAATATAAATCCTTCTTCTCTACTTTGTTTGGGACGGAATTCGGTTAGACATTTCCTTAAGCAACAGTCGGTTAGTTGAACTAAGATTAGCTCTGTTTTAATTAGAACTTACCAACCAATGTATATCGTTATACTGTAATAAATACATTTTTTACTTTACTTTTACATGCAGTTACCTAATCCATCCATGGTAGCAATCATCATACTTTCAGCCCATTGAGACAACTGTTGCAGCCCTCCTTTTTCACGTCAAAGGAATATCTATAAGGTAGAAACTTAATGAAGACTTAACAAAAATAAAGGAAGCTTCACTATATCCAGACAATTGTATAGGTATATAAGATTAAGTACTATTTGTTATTTAGTTATTTTATTTTTATTTATTTTATTGTACTCAACTAACTACAACCTGGGTCTCTCAAGACTAGAGTGAATTGGTGTCTCCGAGACCTTCGTGAATCACCGTCGTCCACATCTTCACTTTCCATCAGGTGAGATCGTGGCCAAACGGAGGTTATAGAAAAACAATTATACCCCACCTGTAAAAATGTTAAGTATATAGGTACTTATACTATAAAGTGGAAAGATTTGATTGTTTGTTTGTTGAATTGGCTACGAAACAACTGGACCGATTTGAAAAATTATTTCACCATTAGAATCATAAACTTTTCGTGATGATCATAGGCTATAAAGTATTAAAAAAAAATTAGGGTTCCGTATGGAAAATTAAATTACGATGCCAGGGCCGTAGCCAGAAATACTATTCGGGGGGGGGGGTCGAGCCTTAGACCCGCCCGAGACAACATGCAACATCTTTATATATGTACATACTTATGCTAGTACCCGGAGTGGTTTTCAACCAAGCACTTTCCAAAAAAAAATTGATATAAAAATAATAACCACACGTAGGCGAGCGGAGCGAGCCGCGAATTTTTTAAGATTTTTCCGATGTTTTGTAAAATAGTAGGCAAAAGTGTGACAATAGATGTGACAGCTAGCCCCAAATATTTAAAAAACTGCGGTGGTCATTTTGGAGATTGGTATGCCAGCAACAAAGAAAAAATGTGAGAAATACAAAAAATAAATAACTTCGAGTGCCATTTTCGGGTGACAAGAAGTTAGTAGTATTAGTTAAGGGGTAGGTATAACAATTCACATTATTATGAGAGAATGGCGAGCGAAGCCAGCCGCCAATTTTTTTACATATTTTCGGCAGGCTGACTGATAAAAATGATTAAATGGCTATAGAATGATCGGCGAGCGAAGCGAGCCGCCAAATTTTTTACATATTTTTGGCAGGCTGATAAAACTGACCGAAAGGCTACAGAATGAACGGCGAGCGAAGCGAGCCGCAATTATTTTACATATTTTCGGCAGGCTGATAAAAATTACCAAAAGGCTACAGAATGAACGGCGAGCGAAGCGAGCCGCAATTTTTTGTGCGACCTTTCGGATGATCTATAAAATAGAATCAAGAGTGACAAAAGATTATGATTAGCGAATCCTAAAACTTTTAGAGCTAAAATTATAACAGTGAGTGGAGTGACCGCCGATATTTTGTTGTGTTTGTGGCCGCTGAAAATTTTTGAGAAATTGTGGCATTTTCGCAAGGTTGTTAAAAAGCTTAGAATAATTCCGAATTAACGGCGAGCGGAGCGAGCCGCGAAATTTTTTGTGACCTTTTCGGCCGTTAATAGTTTAGAAAAGTATGTTATAAATAAATACATGACAGTAAACGGAGAAAGCAATTCAATTACGGAACGACAACAAAATAGGTCTATTGATTTATAAAATTAAAAGTAATGTCGTGATCTGCCTGCCTAGCTGGAATCGGCCGTAAATGAATGCGATGCGTGCACCCAGCTCATTTAAAATGTAGAGACGAACTTTGTCGAAAAACGTTTGAGTTTTCAAAAGATAATAATTTAAAGAAATATTTAAGTGCTTACATACAGTACGATGTATGTAGATACACAATAGGAATCGCATGGCATGGTGCGCGAGCGCGCCCCGTCCGCCACCGACGACTCAGAGCGCGCTGTTGTTAATCGGAGACGAAATGAGACGAATTTTTTTTTTGTGTTTTTAAGAGAGAATAGCTATTTAAAGTAAGCCGCACTTTCCACGTACGAGTACGTATCCGAGAAAATTTTACCTATTCAAGTTTGATTTTTAACGGTGCCTCAACATTTCGGGGGGGGGTTGAACCCCCAAACCCCCCCCCCCCTCCCTACGGCCATGTACGATGCAACTTCAACTTCTTTACTTATGGCGCCGCTTGCTTTTCGCGACGACTCTGCCAGTATCGGTGTCTCAGAGTGTCATAAACTTCGAAAACAAAATGATCGGTATATTACGATCTAAAAAAATCACGTTTAAAAGCCGACAGTTACGCAACAGGCACAGCGGTGTCACCGTCTCGAAGTACGACTAGACTGGTCTAAACTGCAGGTTTTGGTGAGCTACATTGCTGACAATCTGTGCATGTACTTTGACCTCTATGGGCGAAACGTGATATAACGTTCGCCTGCTATGCAGGAAGTTGCGCGTTCGATTTCCGCCTTGAGACAAAATGTTTGTAGGATCTGCAGGTATGATATTCAGATATATTATTAGTGACACATACTTCACCAAAACACATTAGCATGCAAAAACTTCTTAAGGAATAAAAATGACATTATAAAAGTTCTGGTTAATAGTCAAAAAATAAATGTCTATTATTTTAGGACTTGAAATTTAGAATTTATTATTATAAAATTATTGACATTTATTTTACTATCTAAATTCTTAAGTCCATAAATTCTTTAACACTATAGAAAGCTTTATCAATGAGCCATAATTTCAACTTTTTATAAGTTAGGTAAGAAATAAAGCATTATCTATTCATCTTTTAATATTATTGTGTATAGTCAGCCCTCACTCTAATTATCCTTTAGAACGGCAGATTTCTTAATATTTCTTGAATTCATGTACCCCATGGTATGATGATAAGGTAATTTTGTTATCAATAACACGTAGGTACTGTGGACAATTTGAGTTTCTGCATATTTGTTAAGCTAATTAAAGAAATTAGCAGGTTAATTAGTAGGTAATTATAATTCATATAAATATGTCATACATCATTAACCAGATTCAGTTTTGGGGCTGCCATCATGGGGTTCAGATTATTTTTATTTGTGTCACTCGTGCAATATATTGTGTTAGCACAAACTACTTTGACCTCTACCATTGAAGATGACAGTAAGTTCTCTTATAATATTGCTAACATCAGATTCATCATTGACTTACTATGTATATGTCTAGATGCTTTACAAATTCTGTTATTAGGATTTTTAAAGAGCCTGTGGGTAGAGGCTTTCATACCCTTTCGGAGTTCTGTTATTCGATGTATATTCTACTGATGCCTGTTTCAAATAAAACTTTTTGTTTCAGAACCTAAATTATGTCCAGACAAGCAGACTGCCTTTTACAAGGACGATTTAAGAATAATTATAAATAACCGAGGAAGGGAAAAGAATATTTTAGAAAAAATAAGACAGAGTTTCTATAGTAATGTAACAAATATAGCCAATGATCATATGCTTGAATTGAATGCATATCTTACTAAAATACAGCACGAACCCAATAATATTCTAACCACCCTGGATGATATTAAGATGAAACGAGAAAAAACTATTGTGCCACTCGTCAAAACTGCAAATACCACATTAAATGAATTATTATCTACGAAACGTGAAGAAGTCGCAAAACAATATGCCAAAGTGGTACAACTTTTGAGAAAAAAAAATGAAGCTGAACAATTTTGTAAATATGCTTGTGATTCTTCATTCCGTGAGTATATATTTTTACTGAGGTATGTTTCGTAAAGCTCTAACAAATTTCATGATTAATTTAGAGTTGAAATCCATTTTCAGGAGCTATTCACGTTGCAATGTCTAGCCAAGATGATTATTTGTGCTCTACATTACCTGCGGTGTTAGATAAAGTAGATGAATCGTTTACTTCATTTTTGGAACAGGAACCACAAGAGGTTGCTTATGACTTAAATCGTCATGAGGATAGAATACATGAATGTATTGATGAACTGAAAAAGAATTTATCTGAATCATCTTTGAAAATTTTGGGAGTATCCATGGCCAATGTTCTGCACCTTCAACATGACGTCATCGAGGCTATGGAATCCATTGAAGAATTCAATGCGCAACACTATAAATATATGTTTGAGGAGATAAATGCAAATCTAAGTTTGCTCGGTACGAAGTTAATGGAGAACATTATGCTATACAGAGAAGAATGTGTGAAATGTGATTCGATGAATTACCGAATGGGTAAGATCTCTTCTAAGTTTTTAATTTATTGTCAATTATGTTAGGGATTTCAGATAATGCTTGAAATGTTTACACAATTGAATCTAACAAGGCTCAAAGTCATTCAAGTTTGTATTTTTATGCTTTTGAGATCGGTTTCTAAATCTATAATGTATTTCTTTGTCTCTCTTTTGTTCAATCTTTAATACATACCTCAAGAACTACCGCAGTAAGCTCTTGTACAATTTGCATTTTAAAATAATATACATTTTGTACGCCTGTACAGAATTGATGAATCAATATTTTACGGGAAAAATATAAATATAGGTAGAAAAAACTTGTTGCAAAATGGTTAAAAACTTTGAAAATTCATGTTATTTGAAATTACATTCAAAAGAGTCGTATTATATACCAGTATTATATAGGTACCTTACTCACTTATCACCGAAGTAACCGACACTATGTGAACATAATTGATAAAAAAGTTTCGTTAGTTCGAAACCCTCGGCACAATAGTTACACTCACAACTGCCGGATCTTATTTATTAATTAAGTACCCGGTTTCTTTTTGTAGATGTCACAGGGATATGGAATCGCAGATACGACGTTTTGGATTTGTTATTAGGCAGAAAATCTACTGAATGGATAATTTATATTAATGAAGAAATATCTGCAATATTTTCCGGCCTTTATAACAAACTTAATGACCAGAAATTAGTTGAGGCCATTCTTCATAAATTACAACTACTCGCGGATGTAGTATCGGTGAAGACCATCCAAGAAAGAAAGGCTTTTGACGACGTGATGCAGTCTGCCCCAGAAGAAAAACGCAAGCTCCTGGCCCATTACTACCATGAATCTGAAAGTATGGTAACCACCTTAGAGAAAGCAAATAAAGAGGTGGAAGTTGAGATACATAACCTACCAAAGATATGATATGATGACCTACCCAAATCGGCTCATCAAGATTCCTTATGAAATCCTAATAAAGATATATTCATGCGATTTTTTTATTTAATTTTAGTAAACGTCTGTTATACTACAGAATAACTACCCATATATTGCCTATACTCACCTAAATGTAGGGTGACAGTTAAGTACCTATGTGTCGCTCTTTGAGAGTGACTAACCAGACACAGTCGATTACCACTCAGTAATATCATCATCTGCATAGCTATGGTGCTCAATTTTTTTACAGAACTTAATTCGGTTTAAGGAATGTTTGTTATTTACAGCCGGCTTTTGACTTCTGTTGGCTGACTTTAGAAATTAAGTAGGTAAATAAATTTAAGATTAATAAAAGTTTGAGATTTGTCATATTGGAAGGGGGCATAATTAAGTCTTCTCAGATAGATTCAAAACTCATTTTGTTTGTAACATGGTAACGCTCAGTGATCATTTCGTTGGAAGCCCAGTATGCTGGCCCACGTTGATATTTTTTTGATTTTTAATCCTATTCTTTACAGATCGTATACGTAATGTAACTACTTACCTAAATATATATAAGCTTCATTATATTAAACGTGTGGTCGAATGCAGAAGTTTATTTACACAACGTAATTTAATATGAGTCGCGGATACAGCTTGTACATAAATAAAAGTGAGATAGAGGTAGGTACGAATAGGCCGCGAGGTAAAATAAGCGGGAACTACTTGTTTAAAACTGACAATAAGCCCCTTATAAGATTGAGGCCCACGGATATAAAGGTCTTTCCATTTATAAACAAACGCAGTAGATGACCTTCTGTATGAGCTGTTTGCGGGTATTAGCACCCGACCGACGGCAAGGGCAATGCAGGGGCGTAGGGCGCTCTGCACCGGCAGCCGTCAGCTACGACCCTCAGACTTGTCTTGCTAAGGACATAATATATAATAAACTAACCGTCCGCCCCGGCTTCGGACGAGTATTAAACAAAAACTTCAGGAATTATACACACTAACACATTGGGTTTCACAGTTTTCATACGGATCCCTAACTTTTTTAGCAGCATTGGTGCTTTTGACATTGACTCGACACTCCATAACTGACACTGGCCTTAGAGAGAAAGCAAGCAGAGGAGCCATAATAAAAAAAGAAGTTGACTGTATAGCGAACGATTTAATTAGGTATTAAATTTTCATGTAGGTCCCTGTTTTTGAAAATATTCTATAGCCTATGTTCATCAGAAAAGTAGTAGTTTCAGAGCCTATTCAATACAAACAACAAACAAACAAACAATCAAATCTTTTCTCTTTATAATATTAGTATACCTAGATATAGACATACACATTATCTCTCTGAGAGTATTCGAGCCGATCTAGATACCTAAACTGTCAAGGTAACCAACTGTAAACCATTCTCATGACCTTAATTTTGGGCAGTCAGGTAAAAGCTATCCTGGGAACTTAATCTTGTAAAAAAATATTGAATTCGAACCAGATAGCCGACTTTTATTCGTATCGAAAACTTTGGACGAAACCTTTTGTTTTTATTGCTAAAGTTTCATAAGTACCGCAGTGTCTCAATTAATTGAGATCGAAAAGATACCAGGCAAGTCAATTAGTAGTCCAATCTAAAGTTTCAATGTGTCATACGTGTGCATAGGTGTCATAACTTTGCCTTTGAAATGTCAACTAAAGGACGGCTGCGTCATCATCGGTATGACCACTTAGCGAGACAAAAAACGTATACCTTTTTGACTCAGTTCAGTTGTTATTTGCTTTAACAGTATTATAATTATTATGTAGGTATATGTATATAGGGTATAGGTACAGTGCGCGTCACATATAAGTACCCCTCCCTATCTCAAGTATTTGGGACACAATAGTTGTTATTGTTGGGAATTTCAGACTTTGAGTATTATGGAAGGGCAGTTGGATTCTGAGCGGCAGCCTGATAAACTTTTGCATGTGAAAAGTTATGACAAGTTACAAGGGAATTAGAAGTAGTCGAAAATAGTTTGTATACAAGGGGGGTACTTAATTCTGGCGCGCACTCTACATACTTAAACAATTATCATATCAATTAAAGTCTGACAGGATGTATTTTACGGTACCTAGAGGTAGGTATACAAACGACGAAATTTGGTTTTGCTTGTGAGCCAATAAATTGCTTTTCTTTCTTCTTTCGAAAAGGCAAATTTTCATCTTACCTGACGAGCAACTCAATCCTACCCTGCTCAATAATCTAATATTCAATTTCAATCAAAACTACAATTCTCAAAGGTCAGACATCCATCAATGTGCCTGGCTAGGTATATTTTATAGTACCTTTTTTGATCTCAAAAGGATGTACTTAAAGGTTAATGTAAAGTCATGCATACATCCAGCTCGAATCAAGGTGAATCGCAAGCTTTCATACACGACATCGTACAGTGGGATGCAGGAGACTCATCTTGGATGTTATTCTAATTTGCGGGAAAGTGTATCGTATAGCTGCACCACCTTTTGAGTGCCACCTATTTACCCTCATACCTTTATCTAAGGCTAAGGTTCTCAACCTTTTAGTCATGCGGGACCATTTTACCAAATGTTTGTCTTGACGGGGACCACCCAGTTGGTTTTCCTAAATTAAGGATTGTTTGATAAAGAAAACAAGCACAATTTTATAATTAGCACTCATTTATTTATTATTTAGCAAAAATTTTAAAGTTACAGATTTTAATTTAATGTTATTTTTGTGACTGCATACTCTTTACTAACTTCTGAATTCTTGGTTCAGTGCTACTCAAAGCTAAACGCATGTCGGCAGTGGCATCCAACCGATTTCGATGCATGTTTTTAATCATCAAAAGCGTCGAAAACCCCTGCTCGCATAGATACGTCGATGAAAATAAAGTTAGGTAACGCATAGCAATGTCTCGAAGCTTTGGAAAAGAAATTGCTTTTTGGCTCCAAAATTCCTCAAGATTTATTCCTGTTTCGATGTATCTTTTAAGTTCGTGTCGTGTTGCATTTCAATCACTTCTTCTTGAATTTCATCAGAGACTTCGGAAACATTGAGAATGAAAGGATTCCGGATCAGTTTCTGAATACTTTTCAAAAAAAAAAAAATTTAATTATGTCAAATGGAGCATCATGTTTTTCTGAATTTCTTCTTTAATATCTGAACCTTGTCCGTAAATAATTTGGTTGAGCGTATCGAATGCGGAAAAGTTTTTTCTTTCGACCCTATTAAGCCATAGCTCGATTTTAGCAATAAACGCCCTGATTTTATCTTCATATGCAAATATGTTGCTCATGCCTTGCAACTTCAAATTTCCTGATCCTTGCAGTTGAAGGTTCAATTTATTCATTTGCGCAAAAAAGTCAACCAAATAAGCAAAACGTAACTCATTACGTCA
The DNA here is from genome assembly GCA_963931895.1 of Eupithecia pulchellata. Lineage (NCBI taxonomy): Eukaryota > Metazoa > Arthropoda > Insecta > Lepidoptera > Geometridae > Eupithecia > Eupithecia pulchellata. The sequence continues at coordinate 7,373,844 of OZ007535.1, forward strand.
CGCCACATATTATTAGGATGGCTTCGCGGACCACTTGGAATGCCTCCAGGGACCACTAGTGGTCCGCGGACCACCGGTTAAGAACCAATGATCTAAGGGATTAGCTTGACGCATTATCCTGTGAGAACTATTAGGAGGACTGGCGGGAAGCTGCTAAGGACCGACTTAAATGGCCGCTTCTCTTTACGGATGCCAAGAGACACTTTACACGGAACCTTTTGATCATCTACCTATTGTTTTTATAGTGATGCACGCTCCATCGCGGGTCTGGATTGAGTAAAGTTGATCTAAAAAAGAACCCTCGCACTGCTCTAACAACGAAATTACAAACCAACTGAAGACAAACCATTTTGCTCGATCGTCTGTACCTTAACTAAACTTTCAGGTGTATCCTGGCATTCGACACAAAAGGCTAGGTATCTCTATATCCTTATAAAAAATATAAATCCTTCTTCTCTACTTTGTTTGGGACGGAATTCGGTTAGACATTTCCTTAAGCAACAGTCGGTTAGTTGAACTAAGATTAGCTCTGTTTTAATTAGAACTTACCAACCAATGTATCTCGTTATACTGTAATAAATACATTTTTTACTTTACTTTACTTTTACATGCAGTTACCTAATCCATGGTAGCAATCATCATACTTTCAGCCCATTGAGACAACTGTTGCAGCCCTCCTTTTTCACGTCAAAGGAATATCTATAAGGTAGAAACTTAATGAAGACTTAACAAAAATAAAGGAAGCTGTGATTTCACTATAATCCAGACAATTGTATAGGTATATAAGACTAAGTACTATTTGTTATTTAGTTATTTTATTTTTATTTATTTTATTGTACTCAACTAACTACAACCTGGGTCTCTCAAGACTAGAGTGAATTGGTGTCTCCGAGACCTTCGTGAATCACCGTCGTCCACATCTTCACTTTCCATCAGGTGAGATCGTGGCCAAACGGAGGTTATAGAAAAACAATTATACCCCACCTGTAAAAATGTTAAGTATATAGGTACTTATACTATAAAGTGGAAAGATTTGATTGTTTGTTTGTTGAATTGGCTACGAAACAACTGGACCGATTTGAAAAATTATTTCACCATTATAATCATAAACTTTTCGTGATGATCATAGGCTATAAAGTATTAAAAAAAATTAGGGTTCCGTATGGAAAATTAAATTACGATGCAACTTCAACTTCTTTACTTATGGCGCCGCTTGCTTTTCGCGACGACTCTGCCAGTATCGGTGTCTCAGAGTGTCATAAACTTCGAAAACAATATGATCGGTATATTACGATCTAAAAAAATCACGTTTAAAAGCCGACAGTTACGCAACAGGCACAGCGGTGTCACCGTCTCGAAGTACGACTAGACTGGTCTAAACTGCAGGTTTTGGTGAGCTACATTGCTGACAATCTGTGCATGTACTTTGACCTCTATGGGCGAAACGTGATATAACGTTCGCCTGCTATGCAGGAAGTTGCGCGTTCGATTTCCGCCTTGAGACAAAATGTTTGTAGGATCTGCAGGTATGATATTCAGATATATTATTAGAATAGTGACACATACTTCACCAAAACACATTAGCATGCAAAAACTTCTTAAGGAATAAAAATGACATTATAAAAGTTCTGGTTAATAGTCAAAAAATAAATGTCTATTATTTTAGGACTTGAAATTTAGAATTTATTATTATAAAATTATTGACATTTATTTTACTATCTAAATTCTTAAGTCCATAAATTCTTTAACACTATAGAAAGCTTTATCAATGAGCCATAATTTCAACTTTTTATAAGTTAGGTAAGAAATAAAGCATTATCTATTCATCTATTAATATTATTGTGTATAGTCAGCCCTCACTCTAATTATCCTTTAGAACGGCAGATTTCTTAATATTTCTTGAATTCATGTACCCCATGGTATGATGATAAGGTAATTTTGTTATCAATAACACGTACTGTGGATAATTTGAGTTTCTGCATATTTGTTAAGCTAATTAAAGAAATTAGTAGGTTAATTAGTAGGTAATTATAATTCATATAAATATGTCATACATCATTAACCAGATTCAGTTTTGGGGCTGCCATCATGGGTTTCAGATTATTTTTATTTGTGTCACTGGTGCAATATATTGTGTTAGCACAAACTACTTTGACCTCTACCATTGAAGATGACAGTAAGTTCTCTTATAATATTGCTAACATCAGATTCATCATTGACTTACTATGTATATGTCTAGATGCTTTACAAATTCTGTTATTAGGATTTTTAAAGAGCCTGTGGGTAGAGGCTTTCATACCCTTTCGGAGTTCTGTTATTCGATGTATATTCTACTGATGCCTGTTTCAAATAAAACTTTTTGTTTCAGAACCTAAATTATGTCCAGACAAGCAGACTGCCTTTTACAAGGACGATTTAAGAATAATTAAAAATAACCGAGGAAGGGAAAATAATATTTTAGAAAAAATAAGACAGAGTTTCTATAGTAATGTAACAAATATAGCCAATGATCATATGCTTGAATTGAATGCATATCTTACTAAAATACAGCACGAACCCAATAATATTCTAACCACCCTGGATGATATTAAGATGAAACGAGAAAAAACTATTGTGCCACTTGAAATCCATTTTCAGGAGCTATTCACGTTGCAATGTCTAGCCAAGATGATTATTTGTGCTCTACATTACCTGCGGTGTTAGATAAAGTAGATGAATCGTTTACTTCATTTTTGGAACAGGAACCACAAGAGGTTGCTTATGACTTAAATCGTCATGAGGATAGAATACATGAATGTATTGATGAACTGAAAAAGAATTTATCTGAATCATCTTTGAAAATTTTGGGAGTATCCATGGCCAATGTTCTGCACCTTCAACATGACGTCATCGAGGCTATGGAATCCATTGAAGAATTCAATGCGCAACACTATAAATATATGTTTGAGGAGATAAATGCAAATCTAAGTTTGCTCGGTACGAAGTTAATGGAGAACATTATGCTATACAGAGAAGAATGTGTGAAATGTGATTCGATGAATTACCGAATGGGTAAGATCTCTTCTAAGTTTTTAATTTATTGTCAATTATGTTAGGGATTTCAGATAATGCTTGAAATGTTTACACAATTGAATCTAACAAGGCTCAAAGTCATTCAAGTTTGTATTTTTATGCTTTTGAGATCGGTTTCTAAATCTATAATGTATTTCTTTGTCTCTCTTTTGTTCAATCTTTAATACATACCTCAAGAACTACCGCAGTAAGCTCTTGTACAATTTGCATTTTAAAATAATATACATTTTGTACGCCTGTACAGAATTGATGAATCAATATTTTACGGGGAAAATATAAATATAGGTAGAAAAAACTTGTTGCAAAATGGTTAAAAACTTTGAAAATTCATGTTATTTGAAATTACATTCAAAAGAGTCGTATTATATACCAGTATTATATAGGTACCTTACTCACTTATCACCGAAGTAACCGACACTATGTGAACATAATTGATAAAAAAGTTTCGTTAGTTCGAAACCCTCGGCACAATAGTTACACTCACAACTGCCGGATCTTATTTATTAATTAAGTACCCGGTTTCTTTTTGTAGATGTCACAGGGATATGGAATCGCAGATACGACATTTTGGATTTGTTATTAGGCAGAAAATCTACTGAATGGATAATTTATATTAATGAAGAAATGTCTGCAATATTTTCCGGCCTTTATAACAAACAGCCTTAATGACCAGAAATTAGTTGAGGCCATTGTTCATAAATTACAACTACTCGCGTATGATGTATCGGTGAAGACCATCCAAGAAAGAAAGGCTTTTGACGACGTGATGCAGTCTGCCCCAGAAGAAAAACGCAAGCTCCTGGCCCATTACTACCATGAATCTGAAAGTATGGTAACCACCTTAGAGAAAGCAAATAAAGAGGTGGAAGTTGAGATAAATAACCTACCAAAGATATGATATGATGACCTACCCAAATCGGCTCATCAAGATTCCTTATGAAATCCTAATAAAGATATATTCATGCGATTTTTTTATTTAATTTTAGTAAACGTCTGTTATACTACAGAATAACTACCCATATATTGCCTATACTCACCTAAATGTAGGGTGACAGTTAAGTACCTATGTGTCGCTCTTTGAGAGTGACTAACCAGACACAGTCGATTACCACTCAATAAATCATCTGCATAGCTATGGTGCTCAATTTTTTTACAGAACTTAATTCGGTTTAAGGAATGTTTGTTATTTACAGCCGGCTTTTGACTTCTGTTGGCTGACTTTAGAAATTAAGTAGGTAAATAAATTTAAGATTAATAAAAGTTTGAGATTTGTCATATTGGAAGGGGGCATAATTAAGTCTTCTCAGATAGATTCAAAACTCATTTTGTTTGTAACATGGTAACGCTCAGTGATCATTTCGTTGGAAGCCCAGTATGCTAGCCCACGTTGATATTTTTTTGATTTTTAATCCTATTCTTTACAGATCGTATACGTAATGTAACTACTTACCTAAATATATATAAGCTTCATTATATTAAACGTGTGGTCGAATGCAGAAGTTTATTTACACAACGTAATTTAATATGAGTCGCGGATACAGCTTGACATAAATAAAAGTGAGATAGAGGTAGGTACGAATAGGCCGCGAGGTAAAATAAGCGGGAACTACTTGTTTAAAACTGACAATAAGCCCCTTATAAGATTGAGGCCCACGGATATACAGGTCTTTCCATTTATAAACAAACGCAGTAGATGACCTTCTGTATGAGCTGTTTGCGGGTATTAGCACCCGACCGACGGCAAGGGCAATGCAGGGGCGTAGGGCGCTCTGCACCGGCGGCCGTCAGCTACGATCCTCAGACTTGTCTTGCTAAGGACATAATATATAATAAACTAACCGTCCGCCCCGGCTTCGCACGAGTATTAAATAAAAACTTCAGGAATTATACACACTAACACATTGGGTTTCACAGTTTTCATACGGATCCCTAACTTTTTTAGCAGCATTGGTGCTTTTGACATTCACTCGACACTCCATAACTGACACTGGCCTTAGAGAAAAAGAAAGCAGAGGAGCCATAATAAAAAAAGAAGTTGACTGTATAGCGAACGGTTTAATTAGGTATTGAATTTTCATGTGGGTCCCTGTTTTTGAAAATATTCTATAGCCTATGTTCATCAGAAAAGTAGTAGTTTCAGAGCCTATTCAATACAAACAACAAACAAACAAACAATCAAACAATCAAATCTTTCCTCTTTATAATATTAGTATAGATATAGACATACACATTACCTCTCTGAGAGTATTCGAGCCGATCTAGATACCTAAACTGTCAAGGTAACCAACTGTAAACCATTCTCATGACCTTAATTTTGGGCAGTCAGGTAAAAGCTATCCTGGGAACTTAATCTCGTAAAAAAATATTGAATTCGAACCAGATAGCCGACTTTTATTCGTATCGAAAACTTTGGACGAAACCTTTTGTTTTTATTGCTAAAGTTTCATAAGTACCGCAGTGTCTCTCAATTAATTGAGATCGAAAAGATACCAGGCAAGTCAATTAGTAGTCCAATCTAAAGTTTCAATGTGTCATACGTGTGCATAGGTGTCATAACTTTGCCTTTGAAATGTCAACTAAAGGACGGCTGCGTCATCATCGGTATGACCACTTAGCGAGACAAAAAACGTATACCTATTTGACTCAGTGCAGTTGTTATTTGCTTTTACAGTATTATAATATACATCTATATGTAGGTTATAGGTACATACTTAAGCAATCAGCTTATCTGTTAATGTCTGACAGGGACAGGATGTATTTACGGTACCTAGAGTCGTCGTGACTTTTGGTACATGGCCAATAATTATAGGCACCTGTCATCGTTTTTGAGGTTGTCAAGTATTACCTACTTCAGTTAGTTTGGTAACACTAATAGCGCCTGGCAACACCATTTTTGTAAAACACGATTGGACGAGACTCGCTAGCCAATAAGAGGCACGTCCAATCGCGTGGAAGTTGCGATATTTGCCGCCAACGAGCTATGATGGAAAATCACCAGCTAAAAAGCAGCCACTTCGGTCTCGAGCAAACCGGCAAGTTGTCTCAAGCTTTAGTAGTATTGCTAAAATTAAATTAATATCAAGTGCATAGTGATTCACGATATTTCAGAAGTGGGATGAACCCAGGTATGTTTAAGTTAATTACCTCATAATTATTTAGAAAAATATTGCTATAGTCCTTGGCCAGACTGCCTAGTCTGATTTAATTGATTTGAATGCGGGTATCTTCCGCAAATATTCCAATTTAAATAGCTGTTCGCACGAATGGTCGGTAATAAACCGAGACTATCCAGACGTGATAACGCTTTTTATGGAAAAGTTTTCTGGTAGATACCTGTTCTTATATCAAAATTCATGACGATAAGTTCATCGTAAATATTTTAGGAAAATATTGAAAAAGTTCTAGGCCAGATTGCCAAGATTAATTTAATTGATTTAAATGCGGGTACTTTCAGCACACATTCCAATTTAAATAGCTGTTCGCACGAATGGTCGGTAATAAACCGAGACTATCCAAACGTGATAACGCTTTTTATGGAAAGGTTTGCTGGTAGATACCTGTTCTTATATAAAAATTCATGACTTTTATTTATTGTACAAGCCAATCATTTCGTATGGAATTTTATGGAAAAGCGGTCGGTATTGTACCGAGACGATCCGTTTATGCATGAATCCTTTCGATTTGCAATGGTAATATTCAGATCATTTTGTACAAAAAAAAATACAGTATTTCATGTGTTGATTGCTAATCTAGGCAAAATGTGCCTAATGCGTGGTTGGAGCAACTCTCTAATCGTGTTAGCATATTGTGCCACTGTACGATCGTCGGTGGTTGCAGGAATCTGATCTGATCAGGGCTACTCTCTGACAGAAAGATTTTTGTAGCTGCTGCTGATCGTGTGTGGTTCTAAGTTTTCACCATGTGTTTGGAATTTCATGAGCACCTGCGTAAAGTGTTGCGTGGCCAAGAACTTTGAATCATTAATAGTATTGTTTTTATGATATCACCATTTGCCATTGTTTGATCCATTGCAAAATGTGCAATAATCAGTGTCTTAGATAACCATTTGCGTTTAGTTTCCAAAAGAGCATTAACAAAGTGTTCTATTGCAAAGTGTGCTATAATCAGTGTCTTGGAAATCCATTTGCGTTTAGTTTCCAAATGAGCAGTAACCAAGTATGTTCAATTGACAAGCGTGCAGTAATCAGTGCCTTAGAAAACCATTTGCGTTTAGTTTCGAAATGAGCAGTCACCAAGTGTGTTCAATTGATAAGCGTGCAATACCTAATCAGTGCCTTAGAAAACCATTTGCGTTTAGTTTCGAAATGAGCAGTAACCAAGTGTGTTCAAGTGACAAGTGTGCAATAATCAGTGCCTTAGAAAACCATTTGCGTTTAGTTTTGAAATAAGCAGTAACCAAGTGTGTTCAATTGCCAAGTGTGCAATAATCAATGTCTTGGAAAACCATTTGCGTTTAGTTTCCAAATGAGCAGTAACCAAGTGTGTTCAATTGCCAAGTGTGCAATAATCAGATTATGCGGCTATGTATGTGACCGCAGGCTAAGTATGCCAAGAGTACAATATTATAATCAGTTTAAGTGACTATTTATGTCACGCGCAGGCTAAGTATGCCAAGTGTATAATAGTATGATAAGATAATGTGGCTGTATAAGTCATGGGCTAAGCAAACTCAGCGCCCAAATAGTAAAAGTCGGGCACAATTAAGCACACTTAGTTAAAGTCTAGCACAGTTAAGTTAAGCAAAGTTAGTGCAAGTCGAGCAGAGTTAGTGCAAGTCGAGCAGAGTTAGTGCAAGTCGAGCAGAGTTAGTGCAAGTCGAGCAGAGTTAGTGCAAGTCGAGCAGAGTTAGTGCAAGTCGAGCAGAGTTAGTGCAAGTCGAGCAGAGTTAGTGCAAGTCGAGCAGAGTTAGTGCAAGTCGAGCAGAATTAGAGCAAGTCGAGCAGAATTAGAGCAAGTCGAGCAGAATTTAATTAAATCTAAATTTAGCTCAATACGTAAAAGTCGAGCACTAATTAATTATGAGAAAAATTAACTTCTTTCTAATTTTCTAAGAGGTAATTAGTTCATATTGTAAATTTCATTGAGTAAACGTCGAGCGAGTAATAAAAAAAGAAAGATAAATGAGTTTCTGCATGATGTTCATAAATTGTTTGAAAATCAATTCAAATAAGTCGATGTCAATTAAAGTCGAGTACAGTTGGAAAAATTCCAATTCACAAAACTCAGTTAAAAGTTACCGAACAAAAACAATTGAATTAGTTGAGCGCAGTTAATAGTCAGTTATTGTTACAAGTTAAGAGTGCACTATACAACGTTAAGAACTCCATTTGTGCGCAAGAGCGAATGTAATACCGTTACCCAAAGACGCATTCCTAGTATTATTGTAGTAGATATGAGCTATAGAGCCAGATATAATATATAGAGCCGGACCGAGCTTACTTTTTTGAAAAGGCGTACGCGCGATTTCAGTTTGTTGTTTAAAAGAAAGCCTGTTAAATGCAATGTAATTTAATTTTCATTAAATTACTAACACAGGGCCGCGGTGCACATAACCTATTAGTTATTTAGCGATGCAAAAATAGCAGCAGTTGAGTATGATTGTTTCAGTAGCACATAATTTGTTCTACTAGTAGTTGTTTACAACATGAGGTAACATTTTTTTTTACGATTGATTAACGTTAGTTACAGTTGAATTAAATAGTTACATTCGTTGTTCTTTAATTTAGTACTACCTTGTTGACAATTTATTTAGTTATGTTTCTCTTTTCTAAGGGATAACTGACAATCACACTTAGTAATAAATTAATAATTGCCACACTAAGCTACTTAAATAAACTTATTTCTCAAAATGTAACCGGCTCAGTTATCTGCAGGTTGCTATAGAGAGGGGTGGTGATGTAAACATTAGACAGCGTAAAATTTTGTAAATTAATAATAATCTTTTACTTGATATTTGCACTTATCAGATGACATGATAAGGTTGATGGCTTTCTTATACGATGCATGCAGCTAAAGTAGCAAATAGAGGAATTTTAGAGAGGTCCTTATTAAATGCTTTTTCATTCTATGATGTGTAGCTCGCATACCTCCGGACGCTATTTACGCACATTTATGGATCTCTCTAGTTGACCGGGAACAGTATGGTACATGTTTATAGGTTTGGCTAAACTATTACAGTGAACTTGTTATGACAATTATTGTGTGATAGGGGTTGATCAAGGAGCAACCTTTGCTGCTTCAGTATTTGTAAAGTATGTGATCATATGAGCACCTGGAATGGAGGTGTTATTAATTTGAAGAGGCTCTCAGAAATTACTAAATATGTATAGAGAAGAGTAAGCACACATATTTGCATAAGAGAGTCATACATAAAGCTTACAAGCTTTATTAACTATATTCTCAATGTGAGCACAAAGTGTAGTTTTGAATCAACTGATATGCCTAGATCCTAACCTTTAGATAGGAACCTTTTCCAACGGAGAACTACATGAAGAGTAGGTTAAGCCGTGTGTGTTAGTTAGTTAAATTTATGAACTTGCGATTAGGAAAGCCTAAATGTAATTTAGTCTTAGCAGTTTGTAGTGAGGTGGTAAAAGTCTTCCTGTAACAAGTGCCAGTTCTGCACTGAAGTGATTTTGCGATATATTTTAAGATAATCAGCATAAAGTAATAATTAGGTACGCTTGAAACACAGTTTGATGTCATTGATAAAAATAATAAATAACAAGGTCCGAGAATAATTCTTGAGCAACGTCGGAGCTAACTTTTATAATCTTAGAGGAGGTGCCATTTATGGCAATAAGTTGAATTCTGTTCCAGACATAGGAGGAATACCACCATAAGTAAGTGTCCTATTGGTATTTCGGGGTCTAGTTTTTCGAATGCTTTATGACTACAATTTATTGAACTTGATAACAATTACTTAATCGTGGCAAAGTTGCAGTTGAATACAATTAATGCGGATAATTTATAAATTGTTACAGTTAACTTCATTAAATATTTATTGATTACAATTATTTACAATTGAATACAACTACTTATAGTTTGCTACAATACGTTAGTAATCTACAATCGATCGGGTATAGTTTTGTATAAAGTACAATCAACTTACAGTTGAGTATAATAATTAGGAGTTTACTATTAAAGTACCTATGCACCTAACACTTGTTCACAAATAGTAACAGTCAAGTTAAATTAGCCCATTAGTAAAAAGTGAGATTGTAGTAATATGAAACAGTTAATTACAGTGAGTATACAAAGTATAGTAAAATATTATTTAAAGCAATCAGCTACAACAAATTAAATATTTAAGTTACACTATGCAATACCTTAGTACAATTAGTCCAATGTGACGTCAGCTTGTTAGTGATATAGGTACAATTATTTCCAGATTTGATTTTAATTAGAATCAGAAGACTACAACAACTTTCAGCAATTTAATTCAATTTATTCATTTATTTGAAGGACTATAGGCCTATTTGATAAATTAAAATAAATAATTAACAACAAATAATAATAAAAAAAAAAATAAAAATATTGTTTATTTGGAACACAGTACATAGGACATAATTTTGTGAAAACGATAATGCACGCAGTAGTTATTTAACTGTGTCGCGAGCATTAACGCCCTCCTCCGAATTTAAAATTAGAGTTCCTTAATTACTATTTTTAATAACGAAAAACTTTAAGACTACTTAAATATGAAACAAAGAATTTAACTTATTGAAACAATACAAAAATACACAAAATAAAGCAGTGGCTTGACAGAAAAGTACATGATGGAAAATTACATCTTGTGGTGCACTATTTCATTAATTATTACAAAGATAGAACTAGTAGGTACATATTATGTTTTCAGTGCTCATAAGAGTCAAGTAGGTCTAGGATAGTTATAGTAAGAGGGACGAGTTGGGGATGTTTGAGGATCAAAGAAGATTAAGGGGAAAAGGGAGGTTTAGGAATTACGACACATTAGAGCTTCTGTAGATTCGTAGGTAAGAGTTAAAAGCCATTGACGGCAGACCAATTTAAATTTGTAGCGGGGTAGTGGGTAAATATTAATTTGTTTGTTGACTTTATTGTAGAGCAAGGAGCTTATAAAATAATGATGACGACTCGCCATTACGGTACGCCTCTGTGCGATAGTGCACACCTTGTCCGTTCTGCGCCTGGAGGTAGTAAGAGTAGGATTATAGTGTAGTTGACAGTGTTTACGAAATAGTGTTTGGAAGATGAATAGTTGGCGGACTGTGTGAACTTGGCAAAGCGAGTAGAGTTCTGTTGTAGGAAACCTAATAGGTTTACTTATTATTACTTTTAAAACAGCCCGCTGAGCGCGTTCTAATCTTAGTAGCCGTGTTTTTACACAGCCTCCCCAGGAAGTGATGCAGTATGATAAAATTGATTGGGCAAGTGGAAAGTAGATGGTTTTAAGAAGGTTAAACGGCAAGATGGGTCGAAGATTTTTGAAGACCAATATAAGTTTACGAGTACGGGAGACAATGGATTCAATTTGTTGGTTCCATGATAAGTTACTGTCAATCATGACGCCGAGATACTTTAGACAAGAAGTTTGATCTATGGATAAACAGTTGCATGAGTCTGTTGCAAGAACTGGTGAGCAAGTATGGGCACGAATTTCGAAACTAGATTGAGGTTGAGTAGCGGAGTTAGGTGAGAAAGGAATGAACTTAGTTTTACCTAAGTTAAGTGTTAGTAGGTTGGAATTAAGCCAAAACATAACATATCTAAGAGCGTTTTCGGCATGGGTACCTACTTCCTGCCAAGACCGACCGTGAACAAGTAGAGCTGTGTCATCCGCATAAGTAATAATTTTGCAGTTTGAGAGGGTGAGGTTACATAATTCATTAATGTATATAAGGAATAAGGTAGGGCCAAGGACACTACCTTGTGGAACACCAAAAGTGATAGGCTGTTCCTTACTTCTATTATTTTCAATTACGACAGATTGTGAGCGATCAGATAGGTAACTTCGAAACATACAAAGAGCAATGCCCCTGATACCAATATTTCCATTTTGTTGAGTAAGAGAGGAATTGAGACGGTATCAAATGCTTTGCTGAGATCCAGGAAGATTCCGAGAGTCTTATTCTTAGAATCGAGATTCCTTATAATAGAATCTGTTAGTTCTAAAACTGCATCCTCTGTAGATCTACCACTCCTGAAACCAGATTGATGAGACGACAGGATATCATTTTTGTTCAAGAAATTGACTAATCGAGAGTTAATAATTTTTTCGAAAATTTTGGAAAATACTGAGAGGACCGATATTGGACGATAGTTCGAAACGTTTTTTTTTACAAAGGAGAAGGTTGTCATGTGCCAAGGGCGATAAATTCGACAGAATGTGATGTCGGGTCCGCTAGGCTGTGGAGGACATTGACGATGCATATATACTGAGATTCAGGATGGGCGAAAGGAGTTCTTGCACAACAAGGCCGAAGGAAGTTGCAGCAAATAAGGTATTGAAAGCTTAATTATTTCATCTCCAAGGCATCACTCGGAACTCAAAATTCAAACCCGGTAACAATAATCCAAAGTTCATTAATACGAGTAGGTATCTTTCTAAGACTTTAATCTTAAACAGTACTTTAATGCTATCAGTGGATAATAGAATAATAGCCTATAATTTTATATTGCATTACTTTTTATAATGTGCAGATGGTTTCCCTAATATATTCACAGTTCTGCACTCGGGTGAGATAAACAGCTTTACAATCTTATTTCTTCAATTGTATACGGACCATCGTGAATTATTATACTAAATCGTCGTATCCTACGAATACGGTCACAGTTGCAAAACACCAACTTTACAGGAGACGGTTTTTTCTGATTATTTCGCAAAGTTTCTATTGAACGAGTGTGATTTTTTTTCCTAAAACGTTTTAACATATTTTCTGCTAAATTATCATAAAGGTTTCATAAATAAAAAAAACCTTTTTCCCTAGTTTTTGTCCCTTAGCACCTTGTTCCACGTGCAAGTTTCAAATCGACGTTATACTCAGCGCCATTGTGACCGTTTTCCACGCAGATTTCGCTTCACGTCCTCAACTAGGGGGGTAACAAACGTCTTTGTAAACTTATTCGACGGGATTATGATGGACAATTACACATTTTACGAAGGTCATAGTTTATTGTCCTTCATAATTTGGTTTTGTACCTTGATAATTTGCTTCAGAAATTGTTTATTCATGCTGTACTTAGGATGCGCTGTACACCCAGAGAGGATATTAAATGTATTTAGTTTGTCTAGCACTTAATTGACGACCTGTATGGCGCAGCTGCTGGCGAAGGCCTTTAAGGGACTTCGTCGCTGGAGGTTGTGGGTTCGATTCTCGCCTTGGGAAAAATGTTTATACATTTATTGCCGCTGATTTGTCACAGCTGGTTGGTAGGTACAGCTAAAATGCAACAAATCATTCGAAAGCCAAAACCGAGTTCGTGTAAAACTGTGCAAATTTTGCTGACATACTAAACAAAATGTGTTTTCGTAAACTATGTAAAACTCGTCCTAGGGTTTATTAAGGCATGATTTAATGTAATGATTGGAACTAATTTTTTAGTTATTATGGTAGGTAGGTACTCAAATAAAAAGGTAATTTTATAATAAATAATGTAGTTTTCTGGCCACAACGCCAAGCCTAAACCGATGAAGCTAGAAAGCTGAAATTTGGTGGGCTGGACCTTTAACTACATAAATACCCGCTAATTAGGGTTTTTTTTCTTATTCCACCCATAATGAGGTAAATGGGGGTTTTTGGTGTTTTTTGTAAATCTGTAACCGGTGGTTCGATTGGTTAGATACTTACATTGAATTACTAAACACACAAGAATAATGATAGAAACAAGATAACTTGTTTCAGGATTTTTCAAATATTCCTTAAAATTTAGTGAAACTGGTAGTTTAAAGTTTGAGATTTATAATTTCATTCTGTATTAAAATATCTATAACTTTCTAATGCAAGGTGCTATTGGCTTCAAATTTCATTATGTAATGATAGAAAAGTAAATTAAAAAGGCAATATTATGTGATTTATTTTAAGGAAAATTGCTAAGAACAATTAAAATACAAAACTATTCAACATGTGTTTCAGGATTTTTGAAAATATTTCCGCAAACTGTAAATACGGTTATTGAAATATTGGATTTGTAATTTTTGGTAACGTATTTAAATGACTGTTACTATTTAACGTGCGCTGGTAATGCCCTCAAATTTTATTTATGTATTGAATATACATTAAATAGTTAAACATGTTTTAAGGTCTATTTTCATATCTCTAAATTAGGGTAGAGAAAGTCAAACTTCCCGATATTAAGTTTCAATCCGATTGGTCTTGCATAAAATCTCAATTCACTAAATTAATGAAATAATAACAATGAATGAATGTTTGAAGATTTATTAAAACTTCTCTCAAAATGGGCTAAGGTAGAATGTTTGAAGCATATCGTATGACAAGACTGCTTCAAATTCACTAAATAAAAAAATATACTGGAAACTCTAAAAAAAAAAGAATACCTACTTAATTAACGGACATAAAAATGATATCATAAGCGTCTTTCCGATTTTGGTGAAATTCCGATTTTTTCTTATAATAGGGAATTAGCTGATTTCGTGAAAGTGTTTTACCCTAAACACGTCCAAGCCAATGAAATTACAAGCGAGTCAGCTAGTTGTCATTAGGTACATTATACGAGCATTCATTACATGATTATTGTCATAATAGATTGATATCAGAGCCAAGGGCATGGCGTATTCATCGATAAATTTTTTTGCTGTTAATTTTCTAACCTATTTAGTATTTAAATGCTATGTCTATTAATAAAACAACAAGTAACGGAATTAAAATTCGCAGATGTTTGTAGGGAGTGTTCTGATTGATTTTTATGTATAGTAAAAACAAATGATATCTATAAGGTCTATTGTGTTAAGTCATCTGATAACCAAAACACAAGTTTTAGTGGATTGTTCAGTATTTTATTTATTCATCCTATTAATCTCGTTACTGTATCCAGATTAGAGAACTCGTCAATAAGCCTGTCTGAAGCCAACTACTATGTGGTTGCTCACGTTATAATATTAAAAAGAAAACACATATTTATTTCGCTGTTTTGTACTCTGTCGTCTGATGACCTTATTTGTAGAAGTCGAAAAATCCTGAAATTATTGACTTCTCTTGAAAATCCTTAAAACCTGTTTCTCTTTATTTTATTTTTCACATTGGATTGGACAAGCAAATAGTTTAATATGTTTAGTCGTCAATGGAATATCGGGAACTCTGGCAACTTTTACATTTTCTAATTTCCAAGTGATTTTTATACAAAAAGTCAAATAGTTGTAGTTTAAAGCACCGCATGTAAAAAGCTTACAATCGATTCAATACTTTAGTAAATACAAAACCAATACAATTATTCAAATAATTTTAACCTATACTAAAATCTTTTAGTTTGGTTAAATTGCTGATTTACCAAATGTCAAAAATATTTTTAGAATTCGAACAACTGTTGGTTTATAGTTCAAACAAATTGTGTCACTGTTCTCAGTTCTTATTGAGAGACCTTTATAAAAAAACCCTGAAAGGCGTATGATAATTTCATAAATATTGATATTCTATATTAAAAAGTTACAGAGAATTCAAAACAAAACCCAACTAAGTATCTCAAACATGTATAACCCGTTCCAGTCCATTTTCAGGAGTATTTTAAAACTTCCTGAAATAAATATTCATTTATTTATATTATTAAGATTTCACAATGGAATAGGTATTCCTAACAAAATAATATAGGTACTTCGCAAATGAAGTGATTGTTTGCATCCGCATTCGCGAATGTGAAAGATTTACATATAAAATCTATACTAATACTGTAGATACGAAGGTCAGACCCTGTCTGTCTGTTTGTTGCTTTAACGCTTTAATCGATTTAACGATGAAATTTTTCTTCACACAGAAGAAAAATTAACAAGAAACTAGCAAGATATAATTATACCTTAGTAGGTTGTTAGAACATAATTATGTATGTACACGTACCTACTCGCATTACATATAAATTTAGCATTTTCCGTGCTTTCATTACCAAAGACAATTCATGTGCCTAGCCAAACTATTAAAAATGCAGTTCGTAGTCGAAAACAGTGCGGTAATCAGCGCCTGCGCGCCATTTCGCCCGCGCTACATGGTTACTCTGGAGTATGTAACCGTATTCGCCGGGAAATACTTGTGATCTTTGCGTTTTTCACGTGGAAGAAAGTGCCAAAGCTATTTGTTAACTTTTTCGTCGGGCTAAATCCATCAATGCAATTGTGACCAAATTTTAAAATCTTAATAACTATTTTATTTTCAGTTTTTTTTAATTTTTTTTGAACTGGTATGATGTAAATCATAATGGAGATTCCAAAAATGCAATAAAAATAAAAAGTCACACTGGCGACTGTGACCCTATTCGTAGGATACGACGAAATATTGAAAAAGGTTGCAATCTTAATTAAATTGAAGTTTGTAGTCTTAATTGATCTGAATGTTTAATTAACCAATAACTTAATAAAACCGAATGTCGTGATAATTGAATAATTCAGATTTGAGATTTGCAATGCCTGATTTGCGAGACGGAGAACAGATTTATTGATCAGGTTATAAAAATTTGCTTTCTAAAATATAAGTTGATAAATTCACACAGCCAGAGTGTTTATAGTCAATACTCCGCTTGAACTAATTTCAATTCCTAAAATGATACGGTTTTTTATTTCATGGTTGTCCATTGTTCAAAAACTTGTGACAAAATAATATATTAGGTTCATTTTATAATTAAATTGAAATTCTGATATTTCGGTTTCTGATCGCTTGAAAAGTATTTACTATTAGAAATGTAAGTAAATTTTGATCGCACGCCGGGAGGATCGTACGATGTCGTATGGCCGAATGTCGTGACTTTTGGTACATGGCCAATAATTATAGGCACCTGTCATCGTTTTTGAGGTTGTCAAGTATTACTTCAGTTAGTTTGGTAACACTAATAGCGCCTGGCAACACAATTTTTGTAAAACACGATTGGACAAGACTCGCTAGCCAATAAGAGGCACGTCCAATCGCGTGGAAGTTGCGATATTTGCCGCCAACGAGCTATGACGGAAAATCACCAGCTAAAAAGCAGCCACTTCGGTCCCGAGCGCCAAACTGGCAAGTTGTCTCAAGCTTTAGTAGTACTGCTAAAATTAAATTAATATCAAGTGCATAGTGATTCACGATAGAGGTATACAAACCACGAAATTTGTTTTTGCTTGTGAGCCAATAAATTGCTTATCTTACTTCTTTCGAAAAGGCAAATTTTCATCTTACCTGACGAGCAACTCAATCCTACCCTACTCAATAATCTAATATTCAATTTCAATCAAAACTACAATTCTCAAAGGTCTGACATCCATCAATGTACCTGGCTAGGTATATTTTATAGTAGGTACCTTTTTTGATCTCAAAAGGATGTACTTAAAGGTTAATGTAAAGTCATGCTCGAATCGAGGTGAATTGCAAGCTTTCATACACGACATCGTACAGTGGGATGCAGGAGACTCATCTTGGATGTTATTCGTCCAGAAATTTGCGGGAAAGTGTATTGTGCACCACCTTTTGAGTGCCACCTATTTATCCTCATACCTTTATCTATGGGATTAGCTCTTGACGCATTATCCTGTGTGAACTATTAGGAGGACTGGCGGGACTGGCGCGAAACCATTTTGCTCGATCGTCTGTACCTTAACTAAACTTTCAGGTGTATCCTGGCATTCGACACAAAAGGCTAGGTATCTCTATATCCTTATGTTATGCTCTATTTCATTCTAGTCTGCATCCGGCCCACGCCGCATTTCACACGGGGCTGCCGAAACAGGACGTCTATCTTACCGCTTCGACGACGCGTTTCCTTTGCTTAGTTTTTTTGAACTTACGCGGTCATTATAAATATTCACGTGTAGTATTAGTATTTTACCGCGTTAATTTTCCTTTACTTTAATTAAATAAATATAAATGGTTCTTCTCTACTTTGTTTGGGACGAAACGGAACTCCAATGGTGTGTACCAATGGTATTAGTTTATTGACGTCATAAAATTCTATTCCTAACGAATTCCAAATTTGTAATCTTTAAATGATTTTCCAAATCTTATCCCAAAATAAAACTATTGATACAGTCACAGACACAATTTATTTTGTTTTCAAATAATTCAATACGACTATCTTTTTTATTAGAAACAGTCAATTAACGTAGATTAGTTCTATATGAATCAGAACTTACCTACTCATGCAGTTACCTAATCCATGGTAGAAATCATCATAATTTTAGCCCTTTCACACAACTGTTGCAGCCCTCCTTTTTCACGTCAAAGGAATATCTATTAGGTAGAAAATTAGGGAAGCTGAGATTTCACTATATCCAGACCATTTTACTAAGCTAACTACCTACAACCTGGGTCTCTCAAGACTCCGAGACCTTCGTGAATCACCGTCGTCCACATCTTCACTTCCCATCAGGTGAGATCGTGGCCAAACGGAAGTTATAGAAAAACAAATATACCCAACCTGTAAAAATGTTATCTTTATCTATAACTATACCTACTAATACTATAAAGAGGAAAGATTTGATTGTTTGTTTGTATGATTGAATTGGCTACGAAACTACTGGACCGATTTGAAAAATTCTTTCACCATTAGAATCATAAACTTTTCGTGATGAACGCTATAAAATATTTAAAAAAAATTAGAGTTCCGTATGGAACATTAAATTTTTGTTAAATACCCGTGCAAGGCCGGGCCGGGCCGCTAGTTTCTATATAAATGAATAAATATTCAATTGGTATTAGTGAATTACCATGATTTATTGAAGCATAGCTATTTCTGATCAACTCTGAACGACATTTATCAAAGAAATATTCAATAGTGGAATTTGAAAAATATGCAAATTCCCATCCACAATGGAATACAAAATGTGATGGTAGCTCATAATAGAATGCACTTCAACCTTTGTGAAACATGCACAAATGTATAAAACCACTGAAAACCCGTCAGGGAGGTTGTTGACCTCGGGTTTGTCCACTGCATTCACTCTTGAAATGAGGATATTACGTGCTCTCTGAGTCAAATACTGATATTTTTATTATTGTTACGGTTGATGTAAAATGATGTCTCGCAGTGAAACATTATTTTGCTGGATGGTTTTATAGAATATAAAAAAACTACAGTAAGAGATATCGAGCATGTCATATTTAAAGAAAATAAAAAGAATATTCTTTTAATATATTTTTTCTATACACATTATATTCTCTTAAAATATAGGTAGTATCTTTATTTATTTTCATTTATTAAAGGAACTATCCTTCATAATATTCCTTTCATGCCTATATTTTTTTACATAATAGGTATGTACCTACCATGTACCTACCTACTTCTTTTAAATTAATGATTACCGAAGAAATAAATATCAAGCTCCTTATAAAGAAAAGTGACATATTTTGTAGGTATAAACTTTATAAAAATTCATATAATTTATTTAATTAGAATTAAAATATTGATATAAGTTTTCACCATTATTTTATCAAATGTCAAACCATAGTAAAACCTACACCTAGGTAACTAATATGTAGGTAATTTACCCTATTCGTTCTGCATTTCTTTACAGGTCTATGTCTATATAAAGCCAATGTTGGGAACATTGACTCTATCAATATTGAGAGTTTTATTAATTTTAGAGAAATTTTACTTTAGCAATGAATCGCATTATTATGTGCATTGAGAAATTCATAATAGTCGAGCTTATAGTTGCAAACTATGTCAACCATATGTCAACAGACAATAAATAAATAAATAATTATTATGCTTGACAATTGACAAAACAAACACAGCATCAGCTACACTCGACATTACATAATATGTACACTCGACGTATGAGCGAGGTTCTGAACACCATTCATACTTCTATACTAATATTATTGTGCACGACGTAGTTTAACTTAGTATAAGATAGATATTAAGTTAGAAATAAGGAAAAATGTATATAAGTAGTTTAAGAGAAAAATTGTAGAAAATTGAATAAAGTTTGCTCGTCGCAGCGTATGGCGTCGCGGGGATTAGAATTGTATAAAGATAGGCGATTTTGAGTCGAAAGAGGTCAGTTTTTTCAGTCAGTTTTCCAAGTGTTTCAAAGTGTTTAATACAGTCAGTAGTTCAGCCGCGATCCGTGCGAGGCCGTAGAAAAGTCCAGTGACTCAGTGTATAGGGAACCCGCGCCGCCCCTTTGCCTCGCTTCTTTGTGCCGAGCAGTGAAAGTGTGATCGCCTCTTTTATTTTCCCTGCCTGTTAGTTCCCATTCCCAGAAGATGAAACAAGATACAGTCCACAAATCGATAGGAACAATTATAAAGAGGAAATATTTGATTGTTTGTATGTTTGTTTGTTTGTTTGTTTGAATTGAATAGGCTCCGAAACTACTGGACCGAGTTAAAAAATTCTTTCACCATTAGAATCCTTAATTTTCCGTGATGAACATAGGCTATATAATATTTTCAAAAAAGTTAGGGATCCGCATGAAAAATTCAATAATTGAACCGTGGGCTGTATAATTATGTAGTCAGAATAGAAAAAGAGGTTGTATAGCGCACGGTGCTTGCTTTTTCTCTACGGCCAGTGTCAGTTTTGGAATGTCGAGTCAATGTCAAAAACCCCAAAGCTGTTAAAAAAAGTAAAGATCCGTATGAAAACTGTGAAACCCATCGTTTTAGTGTGTATAATTTCTGAAATTTTTGTTTAATACCCGTGCGAAGCCGGGGCGGGCCGCTAGTAATACATATTTTTATATCATTATAGGTACATATAAAACGGCCAGATCAATCTGAACAAATATCTGAAGAACGTACAAATATTTGTCCCTAGGGGGAACCGAACCCGCAACCTCCATCGCCTATCTATCCATCGCTGAAAAAGCTTTTATTCACATGCTTGGAGTCGAAATATATACCTATTGTGTTGTGAGTATAATTATGCTATTTTTGAAGAAAGGCTTTTCAATCAACTAGTAGATTAGATACCTACTACATATTGTGTTCACAAATCACATTTAACATGCAGTTAAAAATAACATTAGTAGATATTTAAACAAATCCAATAATGTAGGTAACATCCCAAGAGTTTTTAAGTATGTTTATTTTCTCTACCATCACACTTTCCTTGTTAAACTTACAGTAGTGTAACTTTTAACAAAAGTTTTACGTAATTCTGTGAAATCTGTTGTTTATTTTCTAGAACGATGACATTGTAAATATACCTGCGTTACACGTGTCGCTCGCGTTGTTAGGATACCGCGAAATGTGCACTTATATGGGTTTGGATAAATTCACTACTTTGTAATATTATTTATTTATTTACAGAGTTTTAGGGCAACTTACAGCTAGGTATTGAGAATAGGTATTTACATAATACACTCGAGAGCAATGAATCCGGGTCACTCAAAGAATCCAAAAAATCTCGGAAAGTAAGAATGCTAGGTTAATGCAATAAATTTTTCTCCGACGAATCAAAATTTATGCTCTACAAGCACGATGGAAGACACAGAGTGTATAGAAGACCAGGAGAAAGATTCAAGCAAGCATGCATCGAAGAAAAAGTAGCCTACGGTGGTGGGTCTGTACTTGTGTGGGCCGGAATTTCCTCTGAAAGTCGCACAGAGCTGGTGATCATAGAAAACGGCTCTTTAACTAGCGTAAGATATGTGGAAGAAATCCTCAACGAACACGTTGGTCCATTTATGGTCAATTTGGGTGAGGATGCTATATTTATGCATGACAATGCCCGACCTCATACAGGTAGGATTGTGAATGACTACCTTCAAGAGATGAACATTACTTGTATGGAGTGGCCAGCGCGCAGCCCGGATATCAACCCGATCGAGCATGCTTGGGACGAGCTAGGGAGATGCGTAAAACAACGAAACCCTCCCCCAATCACGCTTCCTGAGCTCAAAATTGCTCTCACAGAGGAATGGGAGAATATTCCCCAAAATCGTATAAGGAACTTGGTGTACAGCATGCCAAACCGCGTAAACGCAGTAATGGAAGCACGAGGAGGTAATACGAAGTATTGAAATTCAAGAAAATCGTCATAAAGTTCAAAAATTTCATGTTTCCTATTTTTGTTTTAAGGAGAGATCAGCAGTATTTTTTCTTTATGTAATTTTGTGTAAATAAAATGTATGGTGACTCATATTTTTTTAACTTTCATTTAAGGAGTATTAAATTGTCTATTAAATACAATTTATTGCATTAACCTAGCATTCTTACTTTCCGAGATTTTTTGGATTCTTTGAGTGACCCGGATTCATTGCTCTCGAGTGTACATGCCGGTATATACCAGCGCATGTGCTGAGGGCCAATGATGAAGTTTTCGCAGATATGTACTTAAAAAAATTAACTAATGATGCACAGTAAAAGTAGAAGACTTATAGAATAAAAAAAATACAATAGGAAATACACAACACAAAGCGAAATGCATGAAAAAACATTTTAAAGAATTCTTTGCTTAGCAAGCATTCAAGCTTACTTGCAGATGTATTAAATAAATCGATATCAATGTTTCTATTGGCCAATGAGTTAAACGATTTGCTAGCTCGTATTTAAAAAAATGCATGTTTTCTTTATAATATCCTCTTGGAGTCGACACCCTAGGTCCGTGTGTTAGCGAGGCCCTCCGAGCAGTGATCGGAATTGGGTAAGCTAAAATACCTAAAGTTCAAAGAACAGAGGCAAAAAACAAAATGGAGACTTCCTTACTACAATAATTTTATTGGACCCAATTGGGACGAAATTGAATAATTGTCGCAGTTAGTAAGTATATTTAATATTAACGTTTATAAAATATTACGAACTAATTCAAATCATTTTTAACCATCCAACCCAACCAACCATCTTTTTAACCAACTGCAATAAGTTTCATATTTTATAACTTACATTTCTAATTGTTATTAACTCAGGTAAAAAACTGAATCTTTGTCATACTATAAATATGTACCTATAAATTCAGTTGATGTTGAAAGGTCCTTCTCTACCTATAAATGGATCTTAAGTACAAAAAGAAATCGTTTAAAGATTGAAAATATGGAAAAACTCATGATAATTTATTTTAATACTTCAGACGAAAATACATCTGATGATGACAAAGAAAACTCCATTCCTTATGGCGATGAAACATTTAGTTATTCAGACTGACTAATTTCTACATCAACTTCCTCTTGCCTCTCGGCTCTTGAACTGTACGGACGTATCGTCGGCTGTCTCGGAGATTCTGTAGGACTTCGCCGCTGGTGCCGTTGCTTTTTGTTCCTGGACCGGCGCTGCGCCCTCTTGTCACGGGGAGCCCCCAAAGGTCGCGACGAGCCGCGCGGTGAGTGCTTGATATTGTAAGCTGAAACCGGCGACTCTTGCCATTCAAGAGGGGTCTATTCCGCCACTACACCACCAGAGCATTGGGTCGCCGCGCCGAAATTATAGAACCCAACCGCACACAAGACCAGTCTTCGGATACCGGTGCAGTCTTCGGATATTCGAGCCGAAATACACTTTTTGATATTTTATATGGTTTTATGATTTGCTTACTTGCAAATAAAACTACAAAATAATATCTCACGAAAATACTTTTCCAAAAAAATACACCAAGTGCCCTAAAGAAATAAAATCCAGTGCCTGAAATTTTACTGCGAGCAGTCCACAAAACCAACTTGCATTTAGAAATTAAAAGTTAATCCTTTGCGACTTAAAATAATAAGGATGCATCGAACACCAACAAAACAAAACGAAATGGAACAAGGACAACAAGGTACGAGCCTTTCCGAAACGGATCAGGAAACTGACGGTAATGCCAATTACCGACGTGTTAAACGAAGAGCTCTACGAAGTCCAGAACTCGTAAACTCATTTAAGTTAGAAGGTACATTGAATGCATTCCAACAACAGTTTACGGACCATATCACACAACTATTTACTTCATTTAAGAATGATCAAGACGCTAAGTTTGCAGCTCTTATGTCGGATATCCATCTCATTAAGGAGGAGGTACAACAAATGAAAAACTTCAAGGAAGAAACGAATACAAAAATTATAACTCTGAGCTCAGAACATGAGAACCTCGCAATCAAAACCACCAAGCTGGAACAAGAATTCGAAAGAAACTCTAACAAAGTGGTTTTCTTAGAAAAAAAACTAGAGTCTGTAGAAAGGCAACTGTGTCAATATAAAATTGAGATCAGAAACATACCCTCGACGGCTCTTGAATCTAAACAGGAACTTCGACAGATGGTTCACCAGTTACTTAAATCATTGAGTCTAGAAGCACTTGGTAGCGAAATCCGCTGCATAAAGAGACTACCAGGAAGGCCAAATGCTCCTAGACCTATCCTCCTAGAAGTAACTACTGCTGATGCTAAGACTAGCATCATCCAAGGGGCAAAGCGTTACAATCAAGTAAACAGCTCTGAGAAGCTAAACACCACCCATTTGTCTTTATCTGTCCCACCGCAACCTATATATGTTAGTGAACACCTTACATATAAAATAAAGGGATTGTTTTATAAAGCGAGAGAATACGCAAAACAAAATAATTTTGCCCATTGCTGGACTTCAAACGGACAAGTATGTTTGCGGAAGGAAGAAGGTACCAAAATCATCTTTATTAATAACGAAGAACAACTACAAGCAATGGGAAATAAAGCATGACTAGGCTTTAACAGATCAATACTCCTTTGTAAGTTAAGAAAACCTATAACTCTATTAAGTTGCTTTTTATTTAGGTCTTTTACCAAATTAGTTGTAAAAAATATCATTCACACTATATTTGCTATTGTTAAGTTATGTTGTGAATTTTGTATAAGAAATATTATAGCCCAGAAAACCTTGTATTCATATGCACCGCCATCGCCATCTGCAATTGGTTTGCCTAGCTTTGTTCACAATGTAAGAGCTATGCCAAGCCTATGTCACAAGAGGTGGAATAATATTATAAAAGAATACCTATGTAAGTGCTCTACCAGAATCACTTATACCCTCCCGAATGCACACACCAAAAACTATACTAATTCATTAGCATTTAAAATTTGGAAGCAAGTTATCCTACACTGCATGATATTACGCAGTGTAATCAACATTATTTTTGTGCCGTAAAATGCATAATAATATAGAAAAATTATATGATAGTATAGATACGGTGTCTGTATCGGAGGCTTATGTGTGTATCCCTGAAAAATGTCTTAAATTTTTAAGAAAAATAAAAAAACAAGTTACTGTTATTTGTCATAATATAAGAAGCATTTCAAAAAATTTTAACGAATTCTTACTACTTGTTAAGCGCATAAATACATCACCAGACATCATTATTCTAACAGAATGCTGGCTGTATAAATGTACCAATATACCTGTAATAGAGGGTTACGTTTCAACAGTGACTACGAATCATGCACTTCAAAATGACGGAGTAGTAGTATATGTGAAGACAGATATCGCCACCCTCTCGTACGAACCTACTTTTCTGAATGCGAATTGTCTAGTCTCTATAATTAATAATGACACTGCCATAGTATCGTTGTACCGTTCTCCTTCATACGCAAATTTGGATTTATTTCTACAATCATTGGATAACGTCTTGTGCCAGTTGTCCAAATACAAAAACGTATGTGTTATTGGTGACATCAACATAAATATAATAGACAGTGAGGTGACAAAAAAATCATCAGACTACCTAGATTTATTGGCTTATCACGGCCTTTTACCAACGCATAATTACGCTACTAGAGAAACCAGCTGTCTTGATCATATATTCCTGAAAACAAAACACTCATCATTAACTTTAATTATAGAAAGCAGCATCACAGATCATAGTCCTATTTTAATAGCACTTCAGAACAATAAAACATTATCTACTCCACAAATTATAACAAAAATAGACTATAAGGCTATTAAAGAGGACATGTCAAATATAGATTTTACATCAGTGCTTTCTTCTACTGACTGTAACCGTGCCACTGACGAACTTGTTCATGTTCTGCGTGACTTAATTACCAAGCACACGAAATTGTCTAAACAATCCCGACGCAAAACACCTATTAAGCCATGGGTTACACCCGGCTTAATAAGGTGCATGAGACATCGCGATAAACTCCACCAAAAGCTCCGAAAGTCACCGGAAAATGAAACATTACAAATTGTTTATAAGAGATATAGGAACTTTTTTAACGCACTTATGCGTAAAATAAAACTCAAATATGAAAAGGATCAGTTTG
The DNA here is from genome assembly GCA_963931895.1 of Eupithecia pulchellata. NCBI lineage: Eukaryota > Metazoa > Arthropoda > Insecta > Lepidoptera > Geometridae > Eupithecia > Eupithecia pulchellata. Next base: position 7,400,257 of record OZ007535.1, read on the forward strand.
AGGAGGCTGGCGCGGATGTCAAAAAAATATGGAAAGTCATTAATAACGTCACGAGCTTTAAGGCGAAAAAGTTTTTACCGCAGGAGCTTTTGCAGGGACCAGACCCTCATACAACTTTGAACTCAGTAAATAAGTTTTTTGTTAGAGTCGGGCAGGATCTGGCGAGCAAAATAAGTACAAACCCTTTAAATGAGCTTGAACTAACGTCTAACATCTCAGTGAATTCCTTTGGGTTAATAGATATTCAACAGTCAGAAATACGTAGTCTCATAAACTCTCTGAAAATAGACTGCTCGGTAGGTTGGGATAATATTTCAACTAAAATAATAAAGCAAAATAAAGAACTCTTAGTTTCACCACTCACCCATATTTGTCACCTTGGTTTCCAAACGTCAGTCTTCCCTAAGTCGTTTAAGAAATCTATTATTCTACCAATACATAAAGCAGGTGACAAAAGTTTAACGAGTAATTACCGGCCTATATCTATATTACCGGCTCTATCAAAGATCTATGAAAGAGCAATGAATAATAGGTTGGTGGAATACCTGGAAAAGTTCAACCTTATTTCTAATAATCAATTTGGCTTTCGGAGGGGACGCTCAACGGCTGATGCTGTTACGGAACTGAATGATTTTATCGTGGACTGTCTGGATAAGGGTGATAAGTGTGTGGGGGTATTTCTGGACCTTGCAAAAGCCTTCGACACGGTCTCCATTCCCTTACTCTTAAATAAGCTGGAAGTTCTCGGAATACGGGGAGAACAACTGAAGTTATTTGCTAGTTACCTTTCCGATAGAACTCAAAGGGTAAAGATTGGTGATTACACCAGCTCGGAACTTCCAATAACATATGGAATTCCGCAGGGTTCCATAATTGGTCCGACTCTATTTGCGCTCTACATGAATCAAATATGCAACATTCAAATAAAAAATTGTAAAATTATTGCGTTTGCTGACGATACAGTCCTACTATTTCGAGACAGAACTTGGCACGGACGGTTTTGATCTGGTCTCACAGTATCTCTACCGAAACATTCTCACTCTAAACGCCACTAAAACAAAATGTGTCACTTTCTCACTTCGCAAGCCAGGACAGCCAAGTAGTTCGGAGTGCAAAATAATAGCACACACTTACCATTGTCTCGGAGAAAGAAGTAAAAGCTGTAACTGCCCTATCATTGAAAGAGTTTCCAGTATTAAATACCTTGGTGTCACAATAGACCAGCATCTGACGTACGATCATCACATCAGATTAATAACGGGTAGAGTACGCAAGCTTATTGCCGTATTTAAACAGATAAAACACGTAGCATCGAATCAGCAACTAATAACCACGTATTTTGCTCTTTGCCAGTCTCTAGTGTTATATTGCATAAGGTCTTGGGGAGGTGCCGCGAAGACGCATCTCCTCCCATTAGAGAGAGCACAGAGGGCGGTGTTGAAGGTGGCTTTTTCCAAACCATATAGATACCCTACAACCCAACTGTACAAAGACATCCATATTCTCTCGGTTAGGAAAATTTTCATCCTACAACTCATCCTTCAACAACATAAAAAATCACCTGACTTCCAAGTTTCGAGCAAAAGAAGAAAAAATAAAATTTTCCTTACGAAACCGTGCAAAACATCATTTGCTCGCCATCACTCTCAGTTCTTAGGACCATATCTATATAATAAATTAAGTAAAGAAGTAACTCTACATCAGACAACTAAACTTGAATGCAAACGTTCTACTACACGCTTTCTACAAAACATAGACTACTCTCAGGTGGAGCACTTATTGGATATTCAATCTTAATTCTGGGCTATATTAATTTATGCATAATTATACTCCTCTTTTTTTGTTTTAATTTTCTCGTCTTTGTAATAATTTGTTAGAGATTTTAGGTTTATTTTATAGTAGATAATATTCTTATAATATTCTAATAGGTAATTAGTAACGTTTTTTCATGTTTCACTGCTTTATTTAAACCTCTACCATATAAGATATTTTTGTGATTGTGAACCGAAAAGAAGCCAGAGGATTGAGCCCTCGTGTCTAAACACAAGTTATCAAACTTAGTTAGAGCGAGGTGTCATTGTCTTTGACCCTGTAAGGTTTACTACAAGTAGGTTTGTTACGAAACCAATGAGGAAACACCATTAGAATAAAATACATAATAAGTCCCTACTTGTAAACCCATTTTTTTGGAAATAAATATTTTTTATTATTATTATTATTATTAACTGAAATAATATTCTTCTGTCTCTTAACTTTTGGTTACTTTCATAATTTTTACGTTGATTCCAATGATTGTACAACATGAATAAATGGTGTGAAAACTATAAATTTTATTTTTAACCACTAATATTATAAATGTGAAAGTTTGGATTGATTTTTGTTACTTCTGGGACGAAAAAATAAACGGACGAAAAATTGGGACGAAAAAATATTTAGTCCTAAGGCGTCTCCATTTGGTCTCTGTTATTTTTCGAAGTTTAGGTATTTTAGCTCACCCAATTCCGATCACTGCCTCCGAGTTAAAAATATTTAAGCGTCTGGTCGAACCGACGTGTTACCTAAGACCAGGAATCTGGCTCCACGCATCAGTATGTTATAAATCAGTTGTGTTAAAAATAATAACAATAACACACAGCATCATCTAGCCCCTGCTAAGCAAAGCTTGGTGGGTACTAGAAGACTGATATATTTAATATAATATATTACATAAATAGATATTTTTTTATTACAAATAGATAACGACTAGAACACCCTGAAAAAATATCTGCAGATCGTACAAACTTGTCCCAAGGCGGGAATCGACTACATCGCAGGCGGACCTTCGCCCACCGCGCCACAGGTCGTCAAAATGTTCTATTGTTTCGCTCTGTTATTTAATTGCAATTTTATTTGTTAACTAGCGGTCCGCCCCGGCTTCGCACGGGTATTAAACAAAAATTTCAGACATTATACACACTAACACGATGGGTTTCACAGTTTTCATACGGATCCCTTACTTTTTCTAAAAGCATTGGGATTTTTGACATTGACTCGACACTCCATAACTGACATTGGCCATAGAGAAAAAGCAAGCACGGTGCGCAACCTCTTTTTCTATTCTGACGCGCCATAATAGAAAAAGAGGTTGAATATACAGCGCACGGCTCAATTATTGAATTTTTCATGCGGATCCCTAACTTTTTTGAAGATATTATATAGCCTATGTTCATCACGGAAAATTTAGGATTCCAATGGTGAAAGAATTTTTCAAATCGGTCCAGTAGTTTCGGAGCCTATTCAATTCAAACAAACAAACAAACAAACAAACATACAAACAATCAAATCTTTCCTCTTTATAATATTAGTATAGATAAAAAATAGTGTGAATATTAAGTTAGAATTAGTAGTTGGTGAGAAAAATTAGGATTACTGCTTTTTGATTGATCTGAGAGATATTTCGTCTCAATAAATGTTTAAATATTTACTTATATACCTACCTATTTCGTTTGAGCACCTTAAGCTACGTGACGGTGTGGCCAATTATGATTTCAATAACTTAATTTCATTAGGCTTACAATATAAGGATTTAGAGAAGTCAAATTTCATTCAATAAATTATTATATATTATAATATATAAGTAGTTTTTTTACAACAGTCTGCAGTTAGCTCAGTTGTTTCAATTGTAAATAGCTAGCTCTAATTTAGTAATATAATTGTAATTTTCTTTGTTAATAAAGGTTTTACGTCTAGATGTCATTCACCTTCATTTCAACTTAATGTGTGGAAAAGTGTAAAACAAAATCGTTAATTGAAATGTTGTACAAAGATCTAAAATCACCTTCAGTCCTAAAGAGACAGTTTAAAATTATTATTCTTGTATTTTATTGTTAGACTGGATATTTTCTCTAGTGAATTCCATTGAAATAATGCATTTAAAATAAAAGGATTTTATAAGTGCAAGGAGAAGGCAATGGCCAGCGGAGACGAGTCCTCGGGTGCATCAACACTGCATCGATGCACCGAGCGTCGCCCTCCCCTGCACCCGTCACCCCCCGCACCCCACTGCATAGGGATGTGCCGGGAGGTAGTTACGTTTTTATTTAATATCGAGCAATTTTAATGTAATCATTTAGTATCATTTAGTAGAATATCACTGGACATATCTTAATTTAAAGAGCTACATTGTATGTAACATTTATTCTTTCGAATAACCGAAATATTTCATTTCATCATAAGCTGTTTTGGGTAAAAGATGACTGATATACATAATACGATAAGTGACATAAATATATATTTTTTTTCACTCTACATAAATGACCAGAAAACCCTGAACGTGTTTAGATAGTAGCATTATTTATCACGAGCGGGAATCGAACGCGCAAATCGACATCATTATTATAACAAAGTTATTAAAAAAATCACTATTTTGTATGACACCCTTTAATTATTTTTTTTTGTTTATTGCAAGAGTCATCCACATTCTGTGGAAATTTAAACTGTCTACCTTTCATGAGATACATACAGACCGCTGACAGACGGACGGACGAAACAGACAGATAGACTGCGGAGGGTTAGTAATAGGGTCCCAAGAAGGGTTTTCACCCATCGGGTTTGGATATAACCCTAAAATCGGAAGAACGCCTATAAAAACATATACATATTTTTCTAAAAAAATATTATTATATTATGCACAATCAATCATCAACGATAGGCGAGCAACATCCAAATTGTCCAGTGACAGATCCTGTAATTCTACTTTCAAAACTCATTAAACACCAAATATGTAAAAAGTACTAAAGTCATTTATGACGGGACATTGACTATTCACCATTATGAAAAAAAACTAACGTTTTACCTAATTCTAAACTTAAGTTCATATGAAATCACTATTATGGTAGAGCAATGCTCTACAAATACCTCTTTATTGATTAGAGCTTAAAGCAAGTCCTACTATTGCTCACTTTGTTGATTGCTTGAATAAAATGTAACAGTTACATTGCTTGAACAACCCTACTGGTACATCAATTCACTGGCTCTCGAATAATCCGTGCATCGACGTGGTTGCACCCATACCCCGAAGTTTGCACTCGGAGCATTGCATTATGCATATGACAAGCGAGCGTTGACCACCTTATTTGAAAACTTTTACGATCTCTAAAACTAAATGATAAACGGATGAATATAAAAACGGAGTATACATTTGCATTCTAACGTGGTCGATGCGGAATTTATGTGTCGTTTGTTTTGATGAAATAGCCGGATGATTTGCAAAATGTAAAATTGTGAGATTGGAAGATCAGACTGATTTCATATTAAGTGGGGTAGCTAATTTATTTACTTTTTGTATAATTTCAGTAGTACATTATTCCAGTACCTTTGAGCAACTGATTTTTTACATAGTTATTGTGTGTCATCATCATCATCATCACCAGCCTATAATAGTCCACTGCTGGACATAGGCCTCCCCTAATGAGCGCCATAGATGGCATTATCATTTGGGGGTTATTGCCCGTAATCCCCAAATGTAAATAAGTGTGTAGATATCTAAATTTGTGTTAGCGAAATTTATCATCAATTTATTTTTATCGTGTTCAATAGAGAAATATTTTTATATACATTAATTTTATTACTAGTTCCAATACCCAATATTTCGACAAACATTTGCTTGTGAATATATAAAACTGAAACTCTATTGACGTCAGCTTTGGTTCAGTTGGCGATGCCTAGAGGGCGCTGGTAATAAGAGTAAGTTTTATTATTATTCTTTATTTTACTCCAACTGCCCGTGGCTTTACACGCGGTCAATAGCTGTAGCTGATTTTGACGTTCGTTTCTCCCGATGATAACAAATACAATTAAAAAATAATATCCAAAATTCCACCCGTTCACGCGTGATGTCGTCACAAAGGATTCATATTTATATGTATAGATTTGTTTTATAAAAAAATATCCGGCGAATCATACTTCTGCTTATGTGAAAAGAACATGATAACGAAAAGAAATGATATTCGTTAAAAGTACCTACGATCAGCATTCCTCTGCCAGGCGAGGAGTTTATGGCAAAACCGTTGTCCCGAGGAGGCACGTTCTATAGAAAACGGTAGACTAAGGATAATTATACATAACATAGTATGTGTACTATATAATTATTATATAGTACATTGTAAAATATATGATTTATTATATATGTATATAATAAATCTAACAGGAAAAATATGTTTACTAATTTTGGTATGTGTGTCTTAGAATAATTAGTTAAGGAATACATATAAGTACATTTTTATTTAAGTATACCTAAATACCGCCATCTTGATCTCCCGCTTTTACCTAAGTAGCGAAAGACTTTTAATTCATCACGCTTTGAGCGATAGGTAATTTTCATGGCCTTTGTTTAAGATAAGTTAATGAAATACTGATTTTATTTAGACGGTTATGAAGCAACATCTATCTACTCTAGTGTAAACCAAAATGATTTACATAGAAAAGACATCAACGCGCAAATAATATTTTAATAATGGTCCATCTTTGAGGTAGAATATAGTACTTTCTTATTTTGTACAATCGATTGAAACCTATTGCATCATACATTACCATTTTTAGTATTCAATCCAAAAGAAAAACGTGTTCACATGCTTATGTTGGCAGACTACAATGGCCTACATAGTGTGTGTGATGAATTAGAAAATAATGTAATTGTGCTGCGATTTTCTGTCTAGGCCTGTATCGATATATTGCTTAGAGAGAAACAGCTTATTCACTTAATAAACAAATGGAAACGTTAGTTATTTAAACGTATTTATAGAATTCATGATCATTGCCATGTTTGTGTGGCCGCTTCTTTGTCAAGTCTTATGCTGTAATCTGAAAATATTAGATACTAGCGGTCCGCCCCGGCTTAACACAAGGATTTAAGAAAAAAAAATTTTTCATACGGAGCCCTAACTTTTTGAAAATATTCACGAAAATAATAACAAACTTCGCCAAAGCTTATTTGCAGTTTCGCAGCGAAATAAGCGCACCTATAACGCATATCAAAAATAAAAAGATATACTAAGGTGCCACACTTTAGTATTTGTCTACTCTCGAACCATGTGGCCTGATGGTAAAAGGCCTGACGGTGTCCTTCGCACGTAATATAAAAAGAGCTTACGAAGCTACTTTACTTATAGAGTCCATTGCTGATCGGAATGCTGGCTTTAATTTCGGGCAACGAATTAGCATCGCCATCCAACGTGGCAATGCTGCCAGTATTTTAAGCCCTGTGCTTTCTGGTGACGGTTTAGATTCTTAGGAAATAGATATAAGTGTAAAATCAACTACCTTCGTTGTTATTGTTTTATTCTGTTAAGAACTGTAATTTTCTTTATTAATAAATACAATCGCTTTAGTTTATTCAAAACTAGTCAACGTCTAAACTAATTTATTATGGGATATTTTCTTTGAATTGTGTATAAAGTTTTTTTTAAAGTATAATAATAATACTAACTTTAGAATTAGAATTAGAAACTCTTCGCATCCCACCGTGCCTGCTCACCCCGCCGCGTCCTAGCCAGTTTGCATTTTGTAACTGTTTCCATTCTAAATGACAGGTATGTACGGCGCATGCACTGATCGCAGATGGCATGTATTATGATTTTTACAGCGCACGCAGATGGTCGATGTTTTTAAAATATATATATATATCTGAGTTTCGCAACTTATCACTGGCACGACATATTCATGAAGTGACCCACGTCTCATGCAGTTGCACGTGCAACATGTATGTACCGAGACGCGACCTTTGTACGGCGAAATGTGCGAGTATCCGGTGCATGACATAAGCTATCTTAAAAAAAATCTAATACTGCGACGAAAGTTACTAATAATAAAACCATCACATCATTTGAACGTCTGCACAGATTTCTTTCCCATCTTCTTTACCTGAGAACACTCACGCTGTTTTAAACAAACATCCTTGACATCCTTGCCCGAAGGAATGCCATACGAAGGAACTCAACAAAAATTAAAATATTTGTACTAATCTTGACATACTTTTCCAAAAAAGTCACGTCGTCGCCTGTCTGTCTACTCTACGAATAAGGAACGCGCGCCCTGCCAAAAGGCCACACGTTCTCACATTCTACATCCAAATCAGTTTATCCGCTTGGTGCCACACAATTTGTACCTGCACATATGAGGCACATAGCAGACATGCACACAGATCCTATAACACTTGTTTTGGTCAAGGGGTTAAAATTGGCTTTGCAAGTGCTTTATTTCCTTACAGGACTCTAAATTGAAGATGATTGGTCTTTCTCGGCGATTCCTGACATTTTTTTAACGATTTAATTACATTTATAATTAACAAAGAAATGTACAAAAAAATCTAAAATTATAATTTATTTACACGCTTTGGGTTACATTATTGAAGTTTTTATACGAAACCTTAACTTTTGGAAAAAATCTACATTGTAGGTACTTAACAGTAACAACTTTCCAAATACAGTTGTATAATACACTTATTTACCTATTTTCTAAAAATGCAAGCCGTCACCAAAAGGCAGAGTGCTCAGAATTCTGGCAGCATTGCCACGTTGGTGGCGATGCTAATTCGTTGATAGAAATAAAAGCCGGCATTTTCTTTATTTTTTCCACATTGTAGATACTGAAGAACCCAGCTGTTATAGCAATAAGCTGAGTAAGCAATCAGCGCGTAAACTTGCGTAATTTACGCACTGCCTAACATAATGGTGGGAGTACGATTTCACAGTGATCAGGCGAGTGCGTCCATGCACGGTGCAATGCTATAAACAGGTACTTTAGAAATAGTTTGTGCATAAATTATAGCTGATTAATTTCAATCAATCAGTAGGAGTATTTTCTTCCGGTACGTTACACCCCCGATACTCACTAATTGGCACACTAATTGGTGGTTGCCATTGGTAAATATTCAGTTTTCCCGACTGTTATTGGGTTTGCCAGTAACAGTAGGGAATAATTTATTATTATGATTTATATAGAGATTTATGAATAATTTATTTTATGTATTGTTTGTGTCTAGTACACGCGGGTTGATCTTAATGTATGTGATTAAGCCGGAAGACAGGGTGCTATGGCTCTCATTAGGGGAGGCCTATGTCCAGCAGTGGACTGATATGGGCTGATGATGATGAAGCCTGCAGCTATTTCGCACATGACATTTTATAATGAAACAAGATTGCGAGGTGTAAGTTACTTTTGTTACTCAGTTACGATAAAAAACTTTTATGATGATAATCAAGGTATATTCTGAGTCCAACAAACATCCAAGTTACCGGAAACCGCAAGTTTCAGACTTGTGGTTCCCTACAAGCTTTGTTAAAGAACCTTTACGTAATTTTTTTGTTCTCCAGGATGTGGCTCTTGGTAATCGAAGTGGAACATTTTATAAAATTAAAATCCTCGATTACCAAGTTAAATACCGACTTAGAAAAAAGACTGGTCTGGTTCCATCACCCTATATTTTTAGATTTTGTCTGACTACCTTAACCTACGGGTACTGATTGAAATATAAACATATTTTTTATACGATTTTTATAGTGTTGAAACGACGTATTAACTAGTATTTAAACACTACGATTCACTGCGAACCTATGTTATCTACATTTCGTAGTAAAAATAAAAAAAATAACGGCACCTACCTTAAAATGTTTCGCGATTAAAAAATATTTACAAGGTAACGTCAATGAATAAAACAATTAAATAATAAAATGTATATTCCTCCATATTACAGTCAATGTTTTGCATAATTTGTGAAAGTCCCGTAAAAAGGTTATCAACACTGAACGAAATACAAACGTTTTGTCTGGTACTTATTCCTTGACAGTAAATCGCCCTATTGCGTACTTCGACACCTCTAAGTACCTTCAATAAGTAGGCACCTACTTACTGAACTTACTCCAGCCTTCCCAGCGAGCCTCTTTTGCGTCGTCGGCCTGTCTAGACGTCTGGCGCCGAGCATCTGTCGCAATCAACACGACGTCGACTGGTTTCTCAAATTGTTTTAATAACTTTAAATGTCACGATGATATTTATCTTGTATGTATCAGCTGCAACACGGACGTGGAAAGATGGCTTATGTTTACTTAAATAGACTACATTCTAGACTTTAGTTATTTATTTTATTCAAAAAGCAACAGTAATGATAATCAAGAAATAATAAAGATGATCTTAAAACTGAAGTAAACAGAAAATCAATAACTCCTTATTTCTCTTTTACACATATTTTGTATGCAATTCAACTTGTCTAAGTGCTTATTTTGAAAGCCTAAAGAAATAAAGAAGTTATTGTAATCTGAAATTTGAGACTTGCCAGGATATTTTATATCAATCTATGTATTAAGCATTCATCTAGCACCCATAATACAAACCCTGCTTCACTTGGGGCTAGATGATGCTGTGTGGAATCTCCAACATTATACTATTATTTTCTGAAACGTGACGTTTTCAGATTCAGCTCAGATCAGAGTTTTTTCTTAGACGAAACTTTAAATTTGTACTAACTTATCTGCTTATAAATTTTTGATTTACATCACAAAACAAAACCAAGATGGAACGAGTATGCAGCATAAATCAATCATGCGAAATTGGTTATCTATATCCATAGAGCAACACGCGTTGCTCTATGTCTATAGGTAACATTAAAATATTTGTCATATCTTCTAGATCACTAACTGTATCACCCATAAAATTATTAAATTATTTTCTTTGTAAAATAAAACGGTGCAAATGTGTAATTTAGAACGGCAGTAAAAACCACATCGTTATAACTATAATTTATAAGCTAAGGCAGGGGAGCTTATAAGTCCGAATACCACTAGCTGCTATTTTGTTGTGGAATCTAGAATGGAGTTTCCCATTGCAGGATATCAGACAATGGTCAATTTACAAATATTAAATGCAGGAAACCATCGCGACCAATTATTCCTAAACAACTCAAATATCAAAGCGATCAAAGATTATCATGACATGACTCGTGGACACGTCACAAAACACAAATTACATAAGTAAAACTGGGTAACTCAAACAATTGATCACTTTGATTTTTGGTTAACTTTGATCTTTTTAGGGAAAAAAAACAAAGCGAACAATAAACCTTTACCTTGTTTAAGTCTTTTTGCAGGAATATACAACATATTTAGATGTACTCGTGTTCGGTAAGATTAGGTACCAACCTACTATGATACGGAATTGGTTTCAGCGTCACCCAATCGTGAACGTACGGAAATGATACGTTATCTACTTTACATTTATCTATATCTCAATTTGAAAGAGAGGACCTATAAAAATAAATGATACTAGAAAAACCACATAGCCAGTCAGGGATCCGTATGAAAACTGTGAGACCCATCGTGTTAGTGTGTATAATTTCTGTAATTTTTGTTTAATACCCGTGCGAAGCCGGGGCGGACCGCTAGTATTTAATAATAATCAAATTAGATAGGTGAAGTTAGTTAAAAAATCTCAATAATTTATACACGTTACTGTTACAATAAAATATGATTTTTAGGGTTTTGCCATCGGTTGCAAAACCCTTATGAAATCGCTTTGGGTCTGTTTTGTGTTTTGAATCCTTAATATCTCAGAAACTACTGCAGCTATTGACTTGAAATTTGAAATAATAATACATTTTGTGCGCCCGCACATATTTATAGAAAAATAAATGAAAATAAATGAATAATCAAAATGAAGATTTTCCATACAAATTTTGAAATCGAAATTTTAAATGGAACGTACAAAGTCGAAAGTGGTATCAAATGAAAGGTACTTGTTTGTAGATTTCAAAATAGTTTTTGAAATTTCGGTAGATTTCATACTTTTTAAAATATTTTGAAAATGGTCAAAAAAATGACCGTTCCCCCCCCCCCTATCTCCGAAGATTGCAGAGCGATCGACGTGATGTGTACCAAGTGTTTGTAGGTATTGATCTATATTTTATAGGAAAAATATAGAGAAGTCTGTAAAAATAATACTTTTTGAAATATGGTCAAAAAAGGGTGAGAAAAATTTCTAAAGGGGTGACTACCCCCCCGAGTTGGGTATCAAATGAAAGGTATTGGTTTGTACATTCCAATGCAGTTTTTGAAATTTCGATAGATTTTATACTTTTTGATATATTTTGAAAAAGGTCGAAAAATTGACCGGTACCCCCCCTCTATCTCCGAAGATTGCAGAACGATCGATTTGATATGTAGCAAGTTTTTGTAGGTATTGATCTATATTTTACAGGAAAAATATAGAGAAATCTGTAAAAATAATACTTTTTGAAATATGGTCAAAAAAGGGCGGGAAAAATTTCTAAAGGGGTGACTACCCCACCGAGTTGGGTATCAAATGAAAGGTATCAGTTTGTACATTTTAATGCAGTTTTTAAAATTTCGATAGGTTTTATGCTTTTCGAAATATTTTGAAAAAGGTCGAAAATTTGACCGTTCCCCCCCCTCTATCTCCGAAGATAGCAGAGTGATCTATATAAAATGTACTAAGCGTTTGTAGATATAGGTCTATATTTTACAGGAAAAATATAGAGAAGTCTGTAAAAACAATACTTTTCGAAATATGGTCAAAAAACCAATTTTCATACAATGGGGGCTATTTCATTGAGAGCAATATCAAATCAAAGGTATGGATTTCGACAATTCAAAACAGGTTTTAAAAATCGTCTAAGTTTCATACTTAGTGAAATACGTAGAAAAAAGTCGAAAAAATAATTGTAGGTACCAACCCACTTACCTACCCACTAATCTCTGTAGTAACTGTAATAGTAGGTAACTGCAGATCTTACAAATATTAGTCCCGAGGCGGGAATCAAACCGCAACCTCCTGCGTTGTAAGCCCACCGCGCTAACAGGTCGTCAATATACGTACCTACCTAAGCGACAAAAGTTCAAAACCCTCGGCGCGCGAGTTACACTCGCACTTGTCGTACTTGTTATTTAATAAGATCATATTATTTCAAATCTTATAAAACCTTAATAGACATATAATTTATTAAAAATACAAATACGTTTTTAAATTTCAAATCCGAAGTCTTATAACAAGTTCTTCTAAGTAAAAAATCATTTAATAACTTCTTGAAACAGAAATTATTCATTACGTTCAAAACCACAACTAATTTATATTTAATAGTTTATATTTAAAAGAAGAAACAACCGAATAGGTAATACCAGAGTGTACATTATAGACAGTGTGGAAACTACCTACAAACGCTCGAAACGGCTCACTCACACAAGCATGCGCATCTACGAGAGCTCTAAGGGGTTTTCGCAGTGCTGTCAGTAGCGGTTGGCGCGTCGAGACGAGACGAGCGGTCACGCGCAATTCTATTTTTGAAAAATGCCCCGTTCTTTTTGTATTGCATACGGCTGTATGAACTCGGCTACATCAAAACCGGAGCTTTTATATTTTAAACTCCCTGGTAATATTGAAAGGTAAGAATAATTTATAATTTAATTTGTTATCGAATAATGTGAATGAATTAATTTATTTGTAAATCCAAAATGGCGACGGTTTTGAGGATATTGTGTATGAAAATAAAACTCATGATGTCATGAGTACATATATTATATTTCCATGCTGTCAAAATGTTAATCCAAGATGGAGACTGCTATAAATTATCAACTTTTCCGTCATGGGTAAATACTAATTATACTGAATATTTACAATTGAAGCAGTTGACCTAACTGCAGACTGTTGTAAACAATCTACAGGTAGCTCAATTGATCCATCAATAGCTGTTGGAAACGTCCCTAAGGCGCTAGCTGCATTGCCTCGCTGTATCTCAAGTGATACGCCGCGCAAGATACCTACTCACCAGCTCTCGGATCACTCGTCGCTTCAACTAGACGATTTTTTTTAATATTTTATGTATGACAATATCTGTCAGCTGGTTATTTCAATTCCATTGATTTAATAACAACAGAAAAAAATACTTAATTTATAAAGTATTTCTCTAAAACAAGCAATGTGACAACCCTAGTGCTATAATGGAGCGTAGGTATTTATTTCTTCAACTAGGCTTAGTTTCGATACTGGTCCATATGTATACTGTGGTAATACCATAAATTTACTTGTTTTATTTCTCTTATTGTAGTTTTTAGAAACTTACGTACCTACCTAATTAACGAAAAATCCCTAATTTGCAATCAGGGCCTAGATTCTCAAATTTTCACTTACTTGTATTTGTATAAATTCAATTTGCTTTGTATAAAAGTATAAAGAACTAGATTAGTACTAAGTCTAGATCTTGATTATATTGGGGTGTCGTATCTGGGCGATATGAATGTATGCCGGTGACGCATCAATAAAATCCGCGACGAGACAAGGTCGAAACGAGAGGGCGCGGGCCGAGTTCGACACAACACAATACCGCTAATGGTAGACAGCGCGTGACTCAACCAGACGTCTGCTGCCGCGACGCACAATCAAAATACTCGCTTTTCCTGCTTCAAAATCGATACTTGCATTATAAATGCGAAAATTTTCATGACCAGGAAAATAAAGGGCTGATATTAAATTTGGCGAGTATTGATTAGTGAGATGACGTACCCATATATAATATCCAAAATCTTCCTATAATTGCCTGTTAATACGAATTTTTCACCAATATTTGTATTTGTATATATTTAAAACTTTACGTCTTTATATACTGTCTGTAAATACCAAGATTGTACGCTGTTAGGTATAGAGCACACTCAAAGAATTTTATAAAGATAATTTTATGTGTTGCATTTTGTTTTGTCCATTATTATGGACTAAGTGATACTTTTTTCAATAAGTGACTTAGTTATTACTCCAGCAGGCACATACATTTGCTTGTTCAAAATATTTTGGTCATAATTGATTAAAAAACTCACCTGCAACCAATAAGCTCTACCGGTGTCAGAGCCATGTGTGAGTTATTCGCTAGACTCCCATGCCATTCACAATACTGGTAGGTGCCTTTTGTCAGGCAGACAGTTTGTGACTCAGCCACATGTCTGGGCGTCTATCGTTGCCTCAAAGCTAGCTTATACACTTTTCCTGTATAGAAAAGGTATTAGAAGCTACACGGTCAGTCGACACTTATGGCACCTGTTCCCCTAGTAGATTAAAATTATAAACTTTCCCTTCCGAAAGCTGCGAAATCCTCCGGCTTCTCCTTTTGGAAGCCGAACATTCACGTCGTCCAAGAAAGTCTACGTTTTATTGCTCTTTGTTCTCTTTGATTTTTTATCTTCGTAGTCTACAATATTTTTGACGTAAAAGGTTATAGCCCGCGACATAAACATTCGTAATCAGTGGAACAGCTTTCTTCGGCCAGACAGAGTTTATCGTAAACCGTACGCAAGGTCGTGGGGCCAGACTTTCCTTCCTCTTAGGTGTGATAATATTCAAACTGAAGTTTCATTTGTCTTTATATCAGAGAGCTTAATTAACTATTCCAGGCCGTACAAAAAAGTCTGGCAATAAGCATCATTTTATTGTATGAAATAAAATTCTGTTTTCGTTTCCGCTTACGTAACGCAGTTGCGGAGTGTGGGGGCCCACTTTGCAAGTGCAATTATTCGCATTTTATAAAGGCGATGAAAGTTTCGTCTGTTACATGTCCAAAAGTATGTACCTACCTTTGAATTAATGTGAGCTATGTGGAGCTATGATGCTTTAACATAATGGCATATACTGTGATATAATTTTGGTATGAAATTGTACCTTTATAGGTACCTAAGCTTGTCCGCTCGCGATTTTATTCGCATGGACTTTTGAGTAAAAAAATCTTCTCGAGAACTAAAAAATCTTCAATTAGCTAAAACCCGGCGTCTAAAATTCTTGAAACACTTTTTCAATATTTTTATACTTACACGAGATTTAAAGGAATGTATCCTTATAGGTTTAATGTACTCCAACACCGAAAAGAGAAGCAAAAATTCGAGGCGGAGAGTGAATCACTTGTAGTTTATTTTTCTATTACTCAACGGATATTAGATACCTAAGATATTTTGAAAACTATATTAAATAGTTCTAATATTATCTGAATCAAAACTCCCAGTCCCAGCATTAAGCTTGGCTAAATTTCCACAAATACGAAATGCCAGGTGTGTGTCCGCTCCGATATCTAGAGTAATCCCCATAATCCTACCAATCTCGGGTCAGCCCGGCCTATTGTGTACAGCACCTATATGTACAGGTCACTAGGTGGGTATATATATTTAGTGTTGTTGGCTGATAGGCTATCAGAAGCGTCACGGCGCGACGGGACGTTATCTATACGGCTGATAGCAGTTGATACGGTTCGCTTGTACACTGTTTCAACTTGTCTGGACAAATGTTAGTTTAGTGATGTTATGGTCTGTCTGCTCGCTAATGAGGTCATTTCCACTTGATACGCTTATTCATGGAAAAGTTCTGAAATTGAGTTGATGTCACATAAACGTTAGATTACGTCACAGTTAATCTGTAATGTCATTTATGTGTTTAAAGCTCTGAAAAACGATCATATGGAATTGTTGTAATTGTCGAATTTGACACGGAAGCAATATTGGACTACCAGTCTCTTTCTCACAACAGTGGTTTAACGTTAGGAAAAATCAATACACACTCTTTTTATCAGCGCCCTCTTCCTGGTTTCATTGTCACGGATGTCATTCTATTCAACGGGTTTGTTTACATGTCAGGAGAAGTCATTGTGAGATTTTTATGTTTTGCCCGTGTTTTCGACTTATTTATTGAGCAAAACTGTAATATAAATTGAAAATCATATAGAAGAGGTACCATGAAGTGTTCTGTAGCAGGCTGAGGCCTATGCCAAAGCAAAAACAGGCCGAATCTAACCTTACACCGGTAAGTGGTAACATTTCGTTAAATTGGTGTCTATTGTACATTGTATTTTGATATAAAGTGTGTAAAAACCTATTATTTTGAATCATCTTTATTGTGAGCTGTAGAAACCCGCAATATTCTCAATATTTCATTCACATCGCAGACATAAAAACCGGTGCTAGTGTTGAACATCATCGAACATCGAACGTTATCGATAAATTAGGTAAGGTCAGTATGGGTACCTAAGTATAACTATTGGGCAAGTGTAGAGGACTTTTTTATTACGAAAACCATTTGAAAACCATTTTTGGATTCAAAATAAACTTTGACAAAAATATGACACACTGCCCCGTGTTGACACACGTGTGCACCTCTAAGAGGTGCAAGTCCATCTTAACGGACTTGAACCTCTCCACACAAGACCACCGGACACAAAACCACTGATGATGTGTTGACCTTAATAAGTTACGTATTTTTTCTTGTTTTAGTTTACCAAGAAACGAAAGCCGGCGGAGGGAATCGTAAGAAAATATTGGCTTAGAAAATATCCGGCCAGGAACTCAAGACATTCATGTTTGCACATCGCACTTTGAAGAGAGTGCATTCAAATCAGAAAAGCTTCCAAAACGTCAGGTTATAACAAAATACAAAATATACGCGATCAATACAGTTAAAACAGTGTTTTATTACATATCCTGCTCCTGCTTCACTTCCAGTAAACTCTCGGATCCAGCTCCAATTCCGAAAATGAGGGTTTCCTTCGATTTCTCCGGGATCCCACCATCAGATCCTGACTTTCTTCCAATGGGACCACTTCAGAAATGCGCTCTTCATAACATAGGTAGTATAAAACAAAGTCGCATCCCGCTGTCTGTCTGTCCATAGGGAACTATGTATGCTTAAATCATTAAAACTACGCAACGGATTTGGATGCGGTTGTTTTAAATAGATAGTGATTCAAGAGGTAGGTTTACATGTATAATACATGCATAATATAGTAGAGGAACACTGACAATTTAAGAGGTTTCCGTGCAAAGCCGGGGCGGGTCGCTGAATCGCTTAAAAATGTATGTAAATATATTTTCCCGTCGCCTATAAGTACTTCGTTCTGACCTTACTTTACAGTGGCGCCAACTGGTGAGTACAAAAACGGTAGCCCTCATTGATACAAAAAAAATATACAGTTGAACATAGAACCTTTCCTTTTTTGATGTCGATTAAAAAGACAAGCTCGTCCATCGATATAATGTTATCGACTAGACGAACAAGTGAACATCCCTAATCCGCCATGTTGTTCTACCGATTTGTTTACATAGGTATCCAAGGAAAGTACATGCTTAGGGCACTTCCATAGACAATCGTTTTTCTGAGGTTTAAAGTGAATTGAATTGAAAAAGAGACTATTCACAGGAGCAGATTTGTTCCTTTAAGATAAGGTTATGACTATAACGTATTATATAGATCTAACAGTTTTGTATAACTAGGTCCGCCCTGGCAACGCACAAGTATTTTAAAAAAATTATAAATTTTTATACACACATACTACAGTGGGTTATATTATTAAAGTTTTCATATGGATCCATAATTTTTTCCAAATATTCTATAACCTAACGTGCCCATAGACTATCAGGAATAATGTAGGATTCTAATGTTGAAAGAATCTTTGAAACGGTTCAGTATTTTCGCAGCCTACTCCATAAAAATAAATCCAAATAAATAAAGAATAAAATCTAACCTTGTACTTGGCTAGATCCGTTAGTAAGTTCAGTTCACACCTGCCTAAATTAACTTTATTATAGGTAGGTAGCAATACTTTTACAATAATTCTACCTATGTAGAATTATTGCTACCTACCTATAATAAAGTTAATTTAGGCAGGTGTGAACTGAACTTACTAACGGATCTAGCCAATAGATTTATTTTAAGGTTTTACGAGTATGACATAAAACCTCAACCTTCTTGTACAAGCCCTAAAAGAACGCATTTCAAGCCACAACCAAGGAGGTTAATACAGAGCCTTGTTTAAAAAGAGAACGGGCGGAGGATTTCAACCTTCCTGGAGAGCCTTCAGGTGACGTTGTTTCGTCTAGACGTCTGGCGCCTACCATGTGTCGCAATACGCGAGTCCGACCGCATTCACGTGTCTCCATCAACAGATGGACTACTCTTGAATGTAAAGATGCCTTGTAATTTATAGCTTGCAAAATACGACGTGGATACTAAACAGATTCTGAAAATAGAAGTGGACTCTGAAAAAATGCTCGATAGTGTTGCTTGTTAAGATGAAACTATGTTAAATTTGTAACACTAATCGTGGTTTCTAATGCAATAGGTATACATATTTTATTTAAATCTGTACCTGCCTAGTTTACTTTACTAGTTAGGAATAAATAGTTCATACTTTATAAACACCAACGTTGTTTCTATTGCAACATCATTATGTTTTATGTAAAATCTGTCTACTATATTATCTGAGAATATATTATATAGTTCACATCTACTTGATATTATTGTACCTAAGCTTTATGCCACACTTCAAATCTAATAGTACCTAACGTAGTCGAATTACGGTACTGGTGATTCTGAGTATCAAGAAGTTTCTCTCTATCACCAATAGTTATAGAATAGAAATAGAGCACTGACAGTAAAATTGTTTCGTATAACATATTCTTTATGATAGATTTATAAATCTTCCTAGACAAAAAGAGTCATGAATACATTATAAAATTACGATCCTCAAGCAACAAATAAGAACAGGTTTCACTCGCAACTAAAGAATATCCATAAATCAAGTGGAATAAATAAGTGCTATAAATTACTAAAGTTAGTTTCCTATACATATCTGTATGTAATCTCTGTTAGGAAGAATTTATTGCTAGATAAGTTAAACTAGGCGAAGATTTTATTGCAAAGATAATATCCGATGAGGAATCCGAATCCTGTTTACAAGCCGTTAGTTGGAATCTAAATAAATAAACTGAGCCTTCGTCACGTTGACGTAAACCATTAATAAAATCCTACTCATTTACTTTAGAATCTCGGCTTTCAATCAGTTCTCAGCTCTAAAGAATAATTTATTGAATATTGAAACTTCTAGACCGGGGACCGCACTTTTCTCAGTCAACGAGGCGTGCCTTTCCGAACTCATATAAACACAGACGGGCCGAG
This sequence comes from Eupithecia pulchellata, assembly GCA_963931895.1. NCBI lineage: Eukaryota > Metazoa > Arthropoda > Insecta > Lepidoptera > Geometridae > Eupithecia > Eupithecia pulchellata. The sequence goes on from OZ007535.1 coordinate 7,420,219, forward strand.
AGCATACGTTAGCTTGGTTGGCTACCGTCTACCTCTCGTGTATACCAAGCTAGTGGATTGCGGAAGGCAACCCATCTACCGAGGGACTGCAATTCTAGCGAAGGTCGTAAATTGCTGCGCTAGACTTTTATTCTTCCTACAATGGGAAAAACAACTGCCCAGTAGCCAGTAAAGCCATTTGTTGTACCAACTTCTTGAAATGTTAAATTAATGATTGTTTCTCTTAGTGATAATAAATTCAAAGCTGTTCTTCATTGATGAAGCGGGATCCGATTATATACCCATTCAACGTGAAAATACTTTATGTATGTTCCTCGTAACGTGAAAAACGTTAGGTGTGTACCTACAAATAACATTCAAGAAGATATCTAGTTCGTATTAGGTATACAATTTGATTCACAAATGAATTCTAGGAAACCTTCAAACGAATTCATTCAGGACCGGGTACAGCGTCATAGATTATACAAGCATTTCGGTCATGTTGCGCAATCAAGTCATGTTGGTTCACTTGTGTCATGGTAACATCCACTACCCGCTTATTAGGAGTAAGAATGTGAAATGAATGAACGGACGTGCGTAACGTTATCTCGGCCACGGCCGCAGCCTTTGGCATTTGACAATTTGACCGTGACATTCGATTTCGTAAGCCGATCGTCTCTAACCACAGAACCCCAGACAGACCTGACCAAGCGGATCGACCTGCAATAACAGCGTGTCCGTTTTTACATTTAGATTATATTATATATATTAGATTATTTACAAGTACTCCTACGAGTGTGTCTCACAGGAATTTAATGTTGTTTAAATTTAGATTGATGTCCGTTACGATCAATAGGTTAATTATAAATGCAGCATGCATTTTAATGTTCAACCATGTTCAACCTTGTTCATTAACTGTTTTATAACTACGGCGGTGAGTCTAGACAGGTGCGTCCGTTTTCTTTAGACACTTCTGATGCAAGCGTGAATGTTAAATTGGCCGCGACAATAAAATTCAAAGAAATACGCGATCTTTCTAATGACATTTGTAGACAACAATTTATAAGTTTATTACCCGATCGCCGGCGGAGGGTAATTAATTAGTTATACGTTTATCGTTTCAGTTTCTAACCAAGTTTAGAAAAATTTTATGAATGTGGGTAGGTAGGAATTCAAAAGATAGTCTGACACACTTGGACCTCTAATACAAATTTGTCTGGAGTATAGATATGTTGACAAAGGTAAAGAAAATGTTTGTGAATTACAATCCTAAATCACGCATCCAAAAATAGACTTCTTCATTTAGCTCCTATTATGAATACACTGAAACAAAATGAGTTCTCAATATGTACGTAAACACAAATGTTAAGACCCAAGGCCGGACTAGTTAAACGAGCGACTAAAATTACTTGTCTCATTGGGCATTTATCTGCTGTTTGCTACCTGTTTTGACTTTTGATACCTAACGAGTATAAGAAATCTTAAATGCAACCGTAATGAATTCGCACTGATTAGTTTTCTGAACCTAATAGATGGCTTGAACTTCGTATCAGCAACATTTTTTCCCTCATTTTTATCTTTTTATGCCAATACATGGGATTATAGCAAACAAAAAAAAAATATTGAAATCATTCAAGCCTGTCTAGGATTTAGCTAGATTACGAGCAGCAATATGTTTTTATTAGTAGTATCGCATTAAGACAGATTTGTTTCGTGTGTTTACATTTACAGGACTGTGTAATGCCTAATTTCAAAGGACTTACCGAGACCTTTCACGGTGTTCATAACATATGGAAGCAGTGTCCAGCTCAGCGAATTTGAGTTGAATCATTCAATGTTCACTGAGCTTACATACATGTTGGATGTCACTCATGTGGGTTCATTTCGGTGGACATCACATCGCCGCCCCCACCGAATAATATGGTTACCGACTATTACGATAGAAGTGTTTTTATTTGAAATAATTGTTCCTGAGGTGCGATTACACCTTGTGAATTTTTTTCAGGCAAATCGTACGAGTAGTTCTTGAGATAGGCTTTTTGTAATGGATTTTACTTTATTATTAAACGAAAAATAAAAACAACATTTTGATCCGAACAACATTGCAACAGGTTAATACTCAATCCTCGGTTTCTCGCTTTTTGTTGTAAGATGCGATTGCGATTTTATTCGGGAAAGAAGTATAAAACTTAGTTTTCGTAAAGTAGAAAACCCTATTATTCAGGTTTTCTTTTAAGTTCTTTATGTCCAGTATAGTTTATTACTATATTTAATTCAAAATATCTGCAATGGTTACATCTATTAATGTATTTTTAATATAAAAAAGCCATCGTAATCTATGTAGAGATAGTAGGTTGCGATGATTTACTCACTTAATGACAGATTATGAAATCCCGAGATGTGGCTTTGGCAAGCTTATAGTAGCCAAAGCAACGTCTTTTAACATCGCTCTCATTTCGTCTTAAGTAAAAAAAAGTGATAGCACATGACCCTCACCCAGCATGAGCTAACGTCCAACGATGATAATACTGTGCTCTAATTTAGAAGCCCCCATTGTTTTCTACTCTTTGCCAAGATTTCGAGTGCTTGATATTAAAATCCTAACCACCAAAAAGTATGAATACCGCAGATCAAAAACAAAAGCGGTTACTGCATAACAAAACGACGAAACACACTCGCAAGGGCTACAGAATCCTACCGAGATCTGTACACGAGCCAAAATAATGTGCCAGAGACAAAGCTGCTGAAAGCTGATGAAGATAAGGTACCTATCGACAATATTTCCAAGAGAGGAGTAAGGTAGGATCTAAGTTTTTTTAAACAAACCACCCGGACCCTTCTACACAAATGAATTCTTTATAGCTACCAGAGAAGCAATCATCACAGTTCTCACAATGATATTCAATGAAATAATAAATATTATATATATATATATAATAATAATAAAAAAAAAAAAAAAAAACTGAATCATTATCTTATCCATACAAAGAGGATTAAAATTCCACAAGTAATTATTGGGCAATCAGCTTGATGACAAGCATATACATTATAAAATATTTTCCAAAACAATTGTTGGCCGGATACCAAGCCTTTAAAACCCTAGAACACAAAAAAAAAGTATGGCATGGTGGTTGCTAAGGCAACTAAAGCATTTAAAATACAAGGATCATTAGAAACATTTACAAATTTAGCTCTACAACCGTCAAACTGGAAAAGAACGAAAGCAGATCTTGAGAAAATATTTCAAAACCTCAATTGGTAGAATTATGGCCTAAAAATAAATGTAGATCATATTAGCGAGTTCTTCAGGCTTATTGGGCCGAATTATCAGATAATCGGCAAACCTCAAATATGTTAGTATAACTAACATATTTGAGGTTTGCCGATGATACAAAAAACCTCAAATATGTTAGTATAACTAACATATTTGAGGTTTGCCGATGATCTGATAATTCGGCCCAATAAGCCTGAAGAACTCGCTAATATGATACAAAGAAAGTGGAAAAGTAGGGCATCTACATATTAATAGTCTGAAAATTTAGTTTAACCAATAACACTCAATAACACTCAGCACAATAGAGTCGGTATGTTAAGGAATATACTTATCTCGGAAAAATCCTTATCTGCTATAACTTTACCTCACCAAATTATCTAACAACAAAATAAATAGAAACAAGAATAGATAATGCTTGAAAGAGATACTGGTCATTTAATAAATCATAAAAAACAAAGAGCTTTGTCTGAAAATTTAAAGGAAACTTTAAAATAAATGTATTCTTCCAATGTTTTAATTTAAGAAACCAAACATGGGACCTGAGGAAAGCGCATAATAGAAAGTTGGATGTTTGTCAGATTGGTCGGTGATAGGTCTTTGGAGAGAAGTTTGCTATGAATACAATCAGGCAGAGTATAATCTTTCTTTCTTTCTCTTCTATACTATGTTATTTTTATAGAAAAATAACTGTAGATCGGTCAAACTTTAAGAAGAACTGAAAAGTCGAATAAAACTATTACCTACATTTACGACTACATTACCCAGGAATCAAAATAGAAAATTTGGACGACCTTTCAAAAGGTGGAAATAAGACATAAATAAAATCCATCACTGGAAAGACAAGAATTGCCAAGGATAGAAACGAATGGAAGAAGCTAGAAGAGGCATGTGTAAACTAGGGCAAACAGATAACATGTCCTAGTATATAAGACTTAAGAAATCATTGTACGTTATCTGCATAAAGGTTTTTCATTATTTTATCTCATTTCCACGATCACGGGCCATAATATAGAGTCTCGGTCCTTTGGGAGGCATGCGTGGGGCCGTAGCCAACAGGACAGAGGCCCTTTATGAGAGATAATTTTAAAGGCTGGGCTACATAGACCGGGTATAATCCTCGTTTGCACAATATGATATACTCGAAAATGATATCCATGATATCTTTCAGGTGTAGAGACTATAAGCATAAAGAAATAAAATGAAAAAAAGAATTTTTGGGTCTGGGAGACAGTGCGGACGCCTGACATAATTGAAAACTGTTAAAAGTGGCAGACTGTGGCTTGTCGAATGTCGGATGGATTACTCAAAATATAGGCTTAAATGCCGGATATAAACAATTCCTGCAAAAACCTCCACCGCCGAGTCTACACCTTAAGATGCATCTCTTGCGACTCCATTCAGAACGGCCAATGAAGCGCAACCAATAAGTGTGGTTCTGGTTCTTTTAGAATACCACAGCTTAAGGTTCACGTCCAGATTTACGTCTCCGCAAGCGGAGACGAGCACTAGAACTTCCCTGGGAGCACTCGGTATCGGTGGTTATCACAAAAATCTTTTAAATATCTGTAATAATAGGATAACTTTTGTATTTCCTTCGATTTTCTTTTAATACCGATTCCCAAAATGCAAATAATTTTACAGTAACCTATTTTCACATTCACTAAACTTATTATCTTCTCCAAGGAATATAAACGTATTGCAAATTTACGTTATTCATTTAAGCTTAATTGAGTACCGAACAAAATGGTAACATTGCATTACCGATACAACCAACATCACTATTTTGAGTTCAATAAGATCGCGAAGACCTATTACTGTACAGGCTATTATCGACAATTTCCGCGAATAAAATTGTAATGTTACTTTACGGTGTAAAATTATGGTCTTGATTCTGGTAAAACATATTTTTATTTATTACTCTGCATTCGTAAACACAGTTATAATTTAAATTATATTGCATATACAAAAAAAATATTGCTATCTTTTGGTATTAAAATGAACCCGATAAGTAAAGTATTTTAGGAGTTATTAAAAAAAAAACGGTTTTTTTATTTTTCCTGTAAAATTTTGTTTTTTTGATTACGATTTTATTCGGTGGGGGCGGCGACATTACCTTTTACTGAAAATGTTCTGTGCTTTTCCGGGTTGGTACATTTTAGTATCACTTTAGTACCTACACGATTATGCATTATTACAACATTATTTTTAGGTAGACAGTTTTTTTAATTAATAACCCTCTGGTTAGGGTTTTCCGATGTAGGTAGGGATTAAGTAGAGGCTTTTTTGGAAATTGACAGGGTAAAGGGGTTTTTAGAAAATTTCAGATTTTTTTGTGAAATAAAATTAATATAAAGGCATTGTTAGAGAGTTAGAGAAGAATTTTTATAACAGAAAAATATACCTACTTATAATGCCAGGGTAACTATGCGCAAAATATCCCGAAACACTTTTCACTTTTTTATAACTTTTTAAGCCAACGCAATAAAGAAATGAAAGATAAATGCGTAAAAAAACTCCATATTTTTTGTTGCCGTGGTTCGAATATTAACTTGGCAAATTTGTGGACGGCCAAAACAACAAAATAATAACATAATTTCCAAATAACTGAAAAAACCGTTTTCGTGCTCCGTCCGCATGCCGGCATGGCAACATTAATGTTTGTAGGTACTTTTCGTTTTTTGCCCACGGCTAAAATGTCAGGATATTTCTATAGATATGTGAGATATGTATGTCAGGCATCTGATGTACTGTAGGTGAACAATAAAAACTATTTCATTGTGTTGCACACTGAACATCACAATTTTAATGCAATTTGGAAGCTATTCCGATAATTTTAATTAGGTTCATTTTGCAATTAAACTGCTTTATTATGAAAACAAGAGCTGCAGGTAAACAAAGGGCATTGCTGAAATTCCTTTGCAGGAATTGTTCATACCTACTTAAATATTCATAACATTTGAGCGCAGAATTAATTTAAATTTAGGACTTCTGGCCAAAGAAAATAACGAAAATTATGAATCAGAACCGACATAATAATATACCTACCGGGAAGGAAAACTACTGTTCCCATCTTGTTTTCCTATAGCACAACATTTGGACATATCCAAAGATTTCGGGTTTGCGAAGTAAATAAATAATACCATTTTGAATAACACGACACCTGAAAAGTAAAACTTCAAATAAAGTATGTAAATAGGTGCTTCAAATAAAGTGGGAAACACTTTACGAGGAAATCCACGTGCCTATAGACGTTCGAATTGTCTGTTTGTCTAAGGAATGCATCAAAGTGCAGATGCTAGTCGTGTGCGCCAAGGACTCTGGTCAACATCCGGTGAGTTCGGAGTTAGCCCGGCCCGGTACCGGTCCGGGCCGGGCCCCGGCCGGGTGCCATATTCGGTCAGTGCACATTGTTGTTTACCGGCGCGGGTATCGCGAGGCCGCGTGACGTAGCGTCTAGACGCCCCCCGCCCCCGTTCCCCGCGCCTCTCACTGCCACCCGACGACCATGCACTGTTTCGATCAGCAGCTTATCTTTACCGTAATGCTGCACTGTACCGGTGCACTCGGGGTAATATGAAATAGACTTTCAATAACGATTAGCGTTGCGAATCGACCGACGCCGACGCCTGCTGGCGGCTGGAAGCCGGTAGCTAATTAAGATCATAACGGCATAGATATAGTAGGCGATCAGTTGATATAACTTTTAAGACTATCATGGTTTAGTCAGATTATAGATTCTGGCGTTACTTTGTGGAAATTTGTTGTAAAATAATTAAGGATGATAATATTTAATTCCTAGCAATTCAAATAAAAATGGTGAAAACTTATTAGTATTAATTTGACTTGTTTATTTTCTGATAGATAAGGTACATACCTACATATATGTAGTTGCCCATTTATTTTAGTTAAAATCATCATGAAACCGATCATCTGTCTTCGGAGTTTAGAACCCTCCGGCACCGACACTGATAGAGTCTTAGCGAAAAGCCAGCAGCGGCGCCATATAATATAGAAGTTGAAGTTAGTACCCCTATTGTAGGGGAAAAAAAGAAAATGGCTGACCATAAAGAAGTGTATTTTACACTAAATTAGAGAAAATAAGATAAACGCTGGATGAACGTAAGACGAGGCATTACGGCTATAACGGCCTTCGCCTGTTCGTTTTTAAAATGAACAATGTAACAAAAACACCTATTGTAGGTGCACACATGCAGTTTCCTTATCTGACAATCGCTATCGTGCTCCACTTGCTCTGCACATGCACATTGTTTATCTAATTGTCAACCAGAAGAGATCTATACTAATATTATAAGGAGGAAAGATTTGACTGTTTGAATTGAATAGGCTCCGAAACTACTGGACCGATTTGAAAAATTCTTTCACCATTAGAATCCAAATTTTTTCTTGATGAACACAGGCTATAGCATATTTAAAAAAAGTCCTATTTTAGGGACCTTCATAAAAATTCAATTTTTGTTAAATACACGTGTGAAGCCGGGCGGACCGCTAGGATTTGATAGACCGCTAGGATGAACGTATCTGCTGATAGATAAGTAGGTAGGTACTCCACACTCGGCAGCAAGATATTTTTTTAGTTCCTGCTACTATACAACCCAAAACAAAACAAAAATCTCTATAAGAAAGCCTTTTACGTTATTAATATAGGTATAGTTATTTTACTCGATAGATTATTACTTCAATGATGTTAATGCTTGGCCAGAGGGCGCTCCATTCAATAAATATTTACATGTTACCTACATGTAAATATTAGTCGATATACCCAATATTACATTAAATATGTCGGGCCAAGCGCTGTATGAGATTCCGTTGTAGTGCAGTTCATTTCATACATTTCAGACATTTCATAAAGAAACTTATTACATTATTTTACATAACTAACAACTTTATCTATAATTTTCACAATGTTTTCGACAGAGATATCCAACGCCAACCAATCCCATGGCCATCCAATGGGGTATCCCATTGGTCATGATGAGGTAAACAGAAATTGAGAAATGAAGTATCCCTAATTTGGGTGGTATACTTAAAAACGTATAACGGAGTTACCCCTACTTTAGATTATAGGAGAGATTAAAATATTTTTTCTAGGTTTGAATTCAACTTTGACAGCGTTATGTGTTCCCATGCAAAATTACAACTTTCTAGTTCTAATAGTTTGTGCGCTAAGCCGTAGACGGACGGATGTCATTGCGATACTATACGGGTTCTTGTAGACTACAGAACCTTACAAATGATTCTCGCAAACATAGGCTGGTGATGATGATTTCATAACAACAATTACAGGGCACATTAGCAAATGAACAGGTAGGTACTATTTATTAATTTCACCGCAGTTCACAAAAAGTCACCGCGGTGCAAAATGTCATATGGACTGGTACTGAACTGGTACCTTTGTGATGTGCTCACTTAGTCCATTAGGCCAGCATCTGGTCATTACTGACTGGTCTACCTAAGTCTACAGAAAAACCAGTCATCGTGTAGTTATGACCATCAAATCGCGCAACGAGCGTACCGAAATAACAAGGCATTTCCAATAGCCTTTGTTTTCCAGTCTTTGTGACTTGAGGTTTTGCGGGGTCTTTATAAAACTTGTATCATAGGTACTAATGTTATGAATGAAAGCTAAAATAATTCTATCTGTCCGTCTGTTATGCGAAACGGCTGAATAGATCTTAATGAAATTTGGTCAAGAGGTTTGACCAAGGATGGATATAAAAAGTATTATGCGTATCACAGAGAGACGCTAATGTACCTACTTGTACTGTTGATAAAAAACGCATCGAACCAGTTGAAAACAAGATTCGTCGAGTGTGAGTGTCACTCGCACGACGAGGGTTTTGAACTTTTGTCGTATAGGTACGTATATTGACGACCTCTGTGATCTTCCATCATTATGCTGAATCAGATTCTGAATATTCAGTTGAGATTGCAAGCAGTTAGTGCGATTAGCATAAATTCCTCTTCAAAAGAAGACGTTTGCATGTGCTGTGGTCCACGAGACTACTGATCAATCTGAATTTTTAAAATGGCATGACATCGGACGGATCATCATCATCATCATCATCATCATCATCCTATGTTAGTCCACTGTTGGACATAGGCCTCCCCTAATGAGCGCCATAGCGCCCTGTCTTCGGCTTGTCGCATCCAGCATCTGCCAGCAGTCTTTCGCAGATCGTCATCCCACCTGGCCGGAGGGCGTCCTACACTACATTTACCGAGTCGCGGTCTCCACTCAAGAACACGTTTACCCCAGCGGTTATCGGTTCTTCGCGAAATATGGCCGGCCCACTGCCACTTCAGTTGGCTAATTCTCTGAGCTATGTCGATGACTTTAGTTCTCTGTCGGATGAGTTGGTTACGAATCCTATCCTTCAAAGAAACTCCGAGCATAGCTCTTTCCATAGCGCGCTGAGCGACTTTGAACTGGTGGACCAACCATATCGTGAGTGTCCACGTCTCAGCTCCGTAGGTCATGACTGGTAGGACGCACTGATTAAAAACTTTCGTTTTCAAACATTGCGGTATCGGACGGATCGCATGGCGCTATAAGGGTTTTTTGTTGACTACAGAACCCTAAATAATCTCGTAAATTGAATAGGTACTGACGAAACGAACAGTGCGCTAACATAGGCGATGATAGTGTGAGGTAAGGAACCTGAATTCCTGTACATTTCAAAATACAAGAAAACAAAATTAAATTTCAGATTTTCAATACACATTTTGCTGTCAAAATTTTAAAAGACACCTAAAGACGAAAGTAATATCATACATGTCGAAGCAGTTTTTGAAATTTCGGTAGGTTCATTCATTTTGAAATACATTTTAAAAGAGTCGAAAAATTTAGCAGAAAGTACCTGCCTATTCTTCGAAGTATATACCTATAGTATTTGTGTACATAATCATAATTTTCTTTATTTCTTATTTTTTTATGGCACGAAAAACATTAAAATACACAAAAAACATTAAGACAAAATAAATGGCAAAAGCGAGCTAAAGATAGTTCTCGTCCACCTTATTAGGAGAGAGACATTAAGTCATAAAAAAATTAGTTATAATCGTCAAAAGTTCGAAACCCTCGGCGCGCATCACACTTGACCTTGAGGGCTCTTGTTTTCGGAGAATGGCAGCAAATTCATCATGTACTCTGCAAACAACCAGATGGCTGTCCAGCCTTGACTCGATACAGCACATTTTGTAACTCGGCCAACATATAACTGCACCATTATGAATGAGGCTGCTATAAAACCTTATCTAGGTATAATAATAATATAATAAGGGGGTTTGTTTGTTTGGATTGAATAAGCACCGGAACGACTGGACAGATTTGATAAATCTTATCACCATTATTGAATCCTACATTATCCTTGACATAGTATATTGAAGTTTTATCTATATTACCTCTATATTGTATTAGTTCTAGTAGTTAGTAGGTATGTTCTATTGTAGTGAGTTTAAAAAATTATAATTATGGATTTTTTTAAATACCCGTGTGAAGCCGGGGCGGACCGCTAGATTAAAATAAGCATTGAACTGATCAGAAGTAAAACTAGTTACAGCCAAAATATATTGTACCTAAATAATAATGCTGGACGATCCACACAGCATGGTCTAGCTCAGCTAAGCAGAGCTTGTGGCTAGATGAATGAATAGTATAATATACCTACCTAGATTTTATATGACAGTAAGACATACATTTCAGCTAGATACATTGTAAAGCGGCAGCTCGCAGCAGAGTAGTAATGAATAGACTATAGTATGTAGAATGTTTGATCATGGTCACAATGATCACTCAGTCATTTTGGTGATCAAGTGAAAATTTACCCTATGTGTGTTCTTATTGTCACCACGTAGTTTGTACTTAAGCTTCTCTGTGTTTGCTTTATTGTATTGTTTTATTATGTTATAGTATTGTACTATCTTTCTATGTGTGTTTTTGGGTTTTGTCTAATGAATTATTTCTTTCTTTCTTTATTTGAAGTTCGTATTAGATCGATCATTTATTGATATTTGAATCATTTCTTTAGTAACGTTGCACATTATGTAATGTAAAGTACGGTGTCATCATGCTGAAACCTCTATCCACCAAATTCGATTGTCATCTAATGCTTACCCAACATCAGAGGAAAAAAATCTTGTTTAATAAAATATACTGATCATTAGCCTGAATATAGAAATTTTTATTTAGTTATTACTAGCTGGGTGCCCGCGGTTTCACCCGCGTAACTCCCGATCTCGTGGGATTTTCGGGGAAAAAAGTCGCCTATGTGTTATTCCAGGATACAATCGGTTTTTGCGTGAAAGAGTAACGAACATCCGTCCATCCATACTTATAAACTCTCGTGTTAATAATATTATTAGGATTTAGTTCAGGATTTTCATCCGCCTGTTACGCACGATTTGGAATCGCGCGTAACCGCTAAATTGTGTTATGCATTCGTTAGCTATTGGATAGTGGGCCTCGCGCGGCTATGTCTGACTGAACGATCACAATACTTAGTTTATATAAGAACGGCGCGGTTCGTACGCGATTCTCAAATCGCGCGCCTTGTCTGAACGTACGCTAAGGCGACTACATCAAATCGCTAATGGAACGCTAAATATCAATCGATAATGAATTACTGGCATCCTTCCTTACAAAAGGAAGGTCATTGTAAGTTGTAGGTTATTTATCATCTTTACAACATCAACAACATCATCATCACCAGCCTATAATAGTCCACTGCTGGACATAGGCCTCCCCTAATGAGCGCCATAGATGGCATCATTATGTGGGGGTTATTGCCCATAATCCCCACGCTGGGCATGCGGGTTGGGGATCGCAGTTCGGTGTAGTTGTTCTGCAGATGGCGCTGCTGCCCGCCCCCCGGTGTGTTTCCCTTAGTCGCCTCTTACGACACCCACGGGAAGAGTTGGGGTGGTGAAATTCTATGCCGGCACCACACGGCAATCATCTTTAACATCAATGGATTCTATAACAATCCATAGCTTGTTTAATTACTCCGAAGCTACCGACAACAAATGACCTAGACAGACTTATCACGTCTGTCTGGCGCATAATTGTCTGGTAGGCAATTAACTCTAGCGAAACTGCACAAACTGACTCTGGGAGTTTACGGCACTGTGGTTTCCCCTGTAAATCTCCTTTGATCTGTACAATGTATATTCTATATTTATGTCAGAACTTCCGAGAGGTTATTATCGTTTCCTTTGGGAAAACCCAAAGGAACTGATAATGGTATCGAGGCGGTTGTGTGATATAGGTACGTAGGTAAAACCCAATATGATATTGTTTGTTAGATGATAAACAGATGCTGCATACCTGATGTCGATGATACATAGTGGTTTTATTCTCTTTGATATGATATTGCAAGTTCCAAATTCCTTCCCGCATATAACCTCAGCATATAACGCGTCGACTGACAAGCGTTGTCGATTGACAAGCGTTATAAATGCGGGAAGGTAATCAATCGAAAATTCATTCCTTCAACATGCCTTCAACTTCAATAATGTACAATATCATATATCATATTATCACAGTGTGTGATGCGATGTCGTCTATTCATCTCTATGGAACAATCCCCGTGCTACGGGGGTCACGTATGTTGTGGCTGACAATAATATGGGCTTTTATATGCATCTTTAAAAAAACAATCACGCTTTTTATTTATACACTAGATAAATGTTTTAAAATAAATGACGAAATAATTTTCTGGTTTCTTTTATTTTTGCCAGATTTTTGAAATTTGAGTTTCATACAACTGCATCTATCTTAGTCTATGGCAACAATTTTTTAGTGGCACTTTGAATATCCTATATCTATTTCGGCGTGGAAAAAAGAAAATGGCTGACCAATAAAGACGTGTATTTTACACTAATTGTATAAAGAAAATAAGATAAACGTAAGACTAGGCATAATGTATATTTAGGCTTTCGCCTGTTCATTTTTAAAAAGAACAATGTAACAAAAAAAATAATTTTCCGCGTTAGTATATGAAACCATTTTTATTATTTTATATTTCAGTTTTCAGTTCAACACCAATGGTCTTTACATGCACGATGTACATACCTAGTGATCGTATTTTGTTACATAATGTAGACTTGTAAAGCCTTTAAAGTTTAAGGGAATGACAGATTCTGCCGCGGTATTGCAATACCGCGGCAGAATCTGTCACATCCCCACCCTTTGCGAATATAGGTTTTACATTACTACCTACTAGTATTATTTTATCTGTGACGTTACATATTTTATACCTATTTGACGCAGAAAACGAGCAAAACACTTGCAACAAATATCTGCAGACCATACAAAGATTTATCCCGGGTATCGAACCTGCAACATTCTGCTGTCGCCCATCGCGCCACAGAGTAGAAGGTCGTCAGTAATAAAATGTTTGAAAATGGTTTTGAGCAAGCGGCAAATAAATTGGACTATCCTACAGATACCCACAAAAAGCATAGTTTAAAAGCACCTAGAGACTGTCGATGTCGGGATGAATCCCTCGCAAGCCGCAATTCTATCGAGCTTGTGTTCGCTGTAAAAAGCGAAGAATTGCCGGCAATAAATCGCTTGATTCGAAAGGCATGCGGCTAGCCTAGGCTCTTCTCTAGCCGACCGTGCCCCAAACAATGGGTTATCAAGCAAGCCAAACCTACATGCATATTTTATAAGAGGTTCAAAAGCTAAGTGGACGGTTCATTAGGAGTTCAAGGCTTTTAGTAATGACGCCCAAATTTACGAACAGTATTATTTTGAAAGCACAATGGCACAGCTGTATAGTAAGGATATTTACAGTACGTAGATATAACTACTAATAATAAATCAGATTATTCTGTAATTAGGTATTTATCTTAGAATCTATACCTACGGGATTAAGTAAGTACAAAGTCTGTCGTTATGGATACGTTATCTTGGGTACCAACTCTCAAAGATCAGCAAAAACAAATTCGCGATGACTACTCAGTGCTAAACATTTCCAAAACAAAAACAATTTGTATGTGACAAGCATGATCGAACGTTTACGTGACCAATAGGCTGAATTAATGTGTGACGCGCACGCGTACCGATTACATACAGCCGAATTGCAATTGCGCCCGCGGCAGCGGCGGGAGAGATCGCCAGACGGCTACCGAAATTTGGGTTAGCGCTTTTTGCGCGGCGCGGGCGCCGCGAACGTGAGGTCGATGAGCCGCCCGCCCCTCCCGCCGCTCCCCCTTGCGACCAGTTCCACCATAAGGTGCAGCGGTCGCAGCGACCATCCAACCCTACATACCTACCACCTGCCAGACACTAAGCGAGTATAGGTACCTAACGTAATGAAACAGCCTCGCCTCCGAGACGCCCGCTGTTGACTTTCGAGATGAACAGGATAATGCGATGGTACCAGCCAACTTTGTACGGCTAATCTCCGCACCGTTGATTATTTTATTTTACAGGAAAAACCAGTTGGCCTTTTGATTTGATGCATAAAATTTACGAAGTGTCATTCGAATAAGGACATGCATTTTTGAAATGCAGATTCTCGTAGTTACTTGGTAGATGAGAATTGATGCTTAATATTTGATGATAATTATACAGATCGCGTCAATAATACGAGGGTAATTACTAGCAAGGTCCCGAAATATGGCAAGATATTTTTAGAAACCACAACCGAAGAAGATCCTCTTAAAATGTATTTATAAAACCTATTAAAAGACAATTAATAAAGCCTAACAACAAGCTAAGCAGAGCTTCTGCTATGGATAATTACGAAAATTTATTGCAAAAAAAATCTATTGCATTCTGCCTGTGCTTTTTGTATGCATACGTCGAGACGCAGTAGTGCCTACTTAACCTGTCTGATAACCAACAGTAGCCTCCGTCATAATAAAATATCGATCTTGGCCTTTATTCACTATAGCCAAGCCAAACTCGTTACACGGATACAAGGCATCGGCTTAGAATCGGACAAAACTGTATTTAGGTGAGGTCACACGGTTTGGGCAAGGAATCTCCCATGTCTTAGAGAATAAGGCCCGAGTACGAACTGCAGACGACCGGTGCCGGTACGTACCCGTACAAGCTTTTAATTGGCAGCTCAGTTTTTATGTACCTTCTTCGCGACTGTTGCATTTTTTGCGAACACCTTTCGAGATCAGTCTGGAGATATAAGTGTATGAATGGCGTGTCTAGACGTCCCATCCGTCGGCTAGGCCCATACGCCCGCTGTTTGTCTACCAGAATGCGACCAGCCAAATGTGCACTGAATAAAATAATCACTAGAACAATTTTTTGCTGCATATCTTTGACTTTTTGCAGTGTTCTGTCATTGTATGATGTTATGAATAAGAATAAGCGATCGTGTCTGGAGATTCATATCTTACAAGGATTTAGCTTAGATATTAAAAGTAAAGCAGACCAAGTATATTTGCATTAGTACATAAATAACATACGTTAATTTATAATTAACCTCTAACTTGAAAGCTAAAGATCATTTGCTAGTGAATAAATTTAGTAGGTCTAGGTGGGAATTTGCATTGCACAAAACACAAACTAGTTTCGTTTATACAAATACTTGATTATATCTAGTACTCTAGGTGAGAATTTGCATTGCACAAAACACAAACTAGTTTCGATTATACAAATACTTGATTATATCTAGTACTCTAGGTGAGAATTTGCATTGCACAAAACACAAACTAGTTTCGATTATACAAATACTTGATTATATCTAGTACTCTAGGTGAGAATTTGCATTGCACAAAACACAAACTAGTTTCGATTATACAAATACTTGATTATATCTAGTACTCTAGGTGAAAATTTCCATTGCACAAAACACAAACTAGTTTCGATTATACAAATACTTGATTATATCTAGTACTCTAGGTGAGAATTTGCATTGCACAAAACACAAACTAGTTTGGATTATACAAATACTTGATTATATCTAGTACTATAAGTGAGAATTTGCATTGCACAAAACACAAACTAGTTTCGATTATACAAATACTTGATTATATCTAGTACTCTAGGTGAAAATTTCCATTGCACAAAACACAAACTAGTTTCGATTATACAAATACTTGATTATATCTAGTACTCTAGGTGAGAATTTGCATTGCACAAAACACAAACTAGTTTGGATTATACAAATACTTGATTATATCTAGTACTATAAGTGAGAATTTGCATTGCACAAAACACAAACTAGTTTGGATTATACAAATACTTGATTATATCTAGTACTCTAGGTGAGAATTTGCATTGCACAAAACACAAACTAGTTTGGATTATACAAATACTTGATTATATCTAGTACTCTAGGTGAGAATTTGCATTGCAAAAAACACAAACTAGTTTGGATTATACAAATACTTGATTATATCTAGTACTCTAGGTGAGAATTTGCATTGCACAAAACACAAACTAGTTTGGATTATACAAATACTTGATTATATCTAGTACTCTAGGTGAGAATTTGCATTGCACAAAACACAAACTAGTTTCGGTTATCTACTTGATTAACGACAAAAACTTAAAAAGAGTAGATAAACTAGTAGAGTGCAAATATTGAATTACAATTGTACCAATGAAGATTTTTGAAAAAATAAAATAAATATTTTGACAGGCCAATTAAACGGAGGTGCAATAGTAAGTACCTACGTAAAATACTTAAAAACTACGGCCCTTAAAAAGTATATACCTTAATTTAACAATATAAAATAAATATATAGCCAGCCACACATAATTAAGCGTGTGTATCTAAAAGTGAAAAAAATATGGTTTTTAAAAAGTGAAGCTGGAAAAACATTCTGAGAAAGCATGAGGTTTGAAAAACAATTGCAGCAGTGTTGTTGAAATGCATCCTACAGCGGAGTCCATCGTTTCGAGAGAGCGACGACGGCTGCGACGGGGCACGTCTCGACAGTGTAAATTATCGAGGAGCTCTACTATTGGAATGTTATTATTGTAAAATTTAACAACACATCTGCAATCGAATACATTTCTTGTGCAAATCAACTAACACCTTAAATATTCTGCTTAAAATTTTCACAATACTTGAAATATGAATATATTGCGTCATGACTTCAAGTAATTTTTCTGAAGGCCACAAATAAATGCTCTCAGCGACCCGAAGTGTGTCTTAACCTTGATAATGATAAATAAAGTCACTTTTTCCTTATGAAATTAAATGACCGCCAGTCTTCGGTGTAGTTCACGCCGATCCACTTCCACCACATGTTTCGAGTACCATGGGTCATGAGCCGACAGGGCAACAGAGAAAAAGTAAAATCAAAGTGCTTTATTTTCTTTAGACCTTACAGTACAGGATTCTTGGACACGTCACAAAATAAAGTAAATGCATAAAGCCATTTTATACGTTTACCAGAACATCATGTGTGGTATCGTTTGATCAAACACCCTGCTATTATGACGATGGAAGGCTGCTATAATTACCCGAGTATTAGAACCCCATGATGCAAAAATAAGTGTCGATCTTAATGCTGGATAATTTATATCCATACACAAATTACTTTATAATATAGGGTCTAAGGGACCTGATTACTCATCTGCTTTCAAGAATACGGTAATAAAACAGAAAAAAAATTGCAGAGAACCATTCGGGTTTTGATAGTAGTCGCAAAGTGTGGACGAGAAAATTTCATTACAAGTACAGGGTCTGACAGCGCCAGCATAAAGTATGTATCTAGTATACCCTAACAGCTAGACTTGGATAAAGAGGTACCGTACATAGTCTATTATGCTTCAGACGATGCAATTTTGTTGCAACTTACGAAGTATTTTCGTTGCCTACAAAGTGAAATATATGACGACGTAGCTAACGTAGCGAGTATGGAGAGAAGAGTATTTTCGTGACGAAATAACCTGCTGATTTATAGTTACGAGATTTTTTACGGCCATAATAAATGCCTTGGAAAGGTTAAACAATGTCATTTATCTGGACGAGTGGTGCCAGAGATAACTTTATCTGACTATAGTAAATATCATTTCGGTTTCCACTTGCATTAGGGAACTATGCTTTGCTTTCATTTGCTTAATTTTATTTTAAGCCTTCGCAATTAAGATAACTACATCCGCTGCAGCAGTTTTCTGAAATCAGATTTCAACCGATAAAAAATACGTTATTTTGCATAATTTAAATTCAGACAGCAAGTTCAAGGTGAAAAATTTTAAAATCAAAATTATAGGTAATTTCTTAGACAGGTTTAAGAACAACTTGCCTTCAGCAATATCTAATTAACCTTAACCTGACATATAGATCCATAGACAAGACTGCATAGCTGTCTCTGGCCGTCTAGACAGGCCGGAGACGAATTTTTAATAATGGCCGTGTAACTCGAGGTCGATGGCGCAACACGCTCTTCAATAGATTTACAATGAAAAGGCAGGGTCACTGTCAATCATACGCCTCATAAAGCTACGTGGGTATTGACATATATAATAGATATTTGTGGCGATAATGTTCGGAGAAGGCTATGATCAGCAGTATATATATTATACTAGCTTGGTGCCCACGGTTCCACCCGCATAACTCCCGATCCCGTGGTATTTACAGGATAAAAAGTGACCCATGGTTATTCCAGGTCATAAATAATCTGCGTACCAAGTTTCATCGAAATGCCTTTATTAGTTTTTGCGTTAAAGAGTAACAAAAATCCATCCAAACTTACCAACTTTTGCGTTAATAGTAATATTAGCAGGATCTGACGCTGATTGCAAAAAAATTTTTGGTACGTTAGTGTTTTTCCGATGAGATTTGTGCTAAAATTGCACTATGTGTCATTGCAAACGACCTTACTGTGTAGCTGTTATGGGTTTGCATAACACTTTAGCAAAACGAAAATGACAGAGCTGTGTCCCAAGAGTCCTGCAAAATTTAAGGAAAATAAAGCACTTAAACACAGAATTGAGTTTTTTTGACAGCGGGCAAACCTTGATTTTTTCCGCATAAAGTAACATGCGATATTTGCGTTAATTTTAGCGAATCGAAAATCGATTCGTATGAAATCGAAAATGTACCTATTCGTATGAAATCGAAAACCGATTCGTATGAAATCGAAAATGTATTCGTATGAAATCGAAAATCGATTCGTATGATATCAAAAATGGATTCGTATGAAATCGAAAATCGATTCGTATGATATCGAAGTAGTTTACCTACAGAAACGCATTTAGTAAAGGGCAAACGCAGTACAACAAATAGAGGACAAAATGCAAGTCTGTCAGTCAAGGTCGTGATTACGTCTGGAGGGCAATCATTAAACCCGGGGCAGCACTGCATACACGGTCGGAGAGTTCCGAATAATGACGACCTCAGTGGCGCGGTGGGCGGAGGTCCGCCTGCGACACAGGAGGTTGCGGGCTCGATTCCCGCCTCGGGACCAATATTTGTACGATCTGCATCAGGTCAGGGTGTTGATCAGGGTTGTTGTGTGTGTATTGTTCTGGTCGTTTTCTATGTATAATAAAAAATATAGATATATGTAATAATACTTATTGTATTATTTATATCAGTCATCTAGTACCCATAACACAAGCTCTGCTTAGTTTGGGGCAAGATGATGCTGTGTGGATTGTCCAGCATTATAGCATGATTTATATTTATAATGACTTATGTTCGGCCACTTTAGACACGGTCAGTTTTATCAAGCATTTTAGCACGAACAGCTGATTCAAACTCTGTGTTTTTTTTCTCAAAATTGTACCTACACCAAATTCGTGTAAATATAGCAGACGAAAATTATAGTTTTGTATTTATAATATTAGTAGGCACCTAACTAGGGATAGATCTTGAAACCAAAACCTGTATCATCTTACCACAAAATATGACTGCAAGTAAAGGAATCGCTACATTCTTCAGGAACTTATAATACGTAACGTTTTTTTGAAGTACTTTAACGAATTATAGATAAATAGATACGTTTATTGTTGAACTTTTCATGGAAAGTAAAGTCTTTAATCTTAAATTGGGTTCATCTACATAATAGAGTTCTCTAATTTGATTTATAAACACGATTAACACCTTTGACACCGGCACAGCGATGTCGCCGTGTCTCGTATTCTAACATTTTCGTATGATATTTTGGTTGGACTGAAAGCACCGTGTATATACTCAGTTTTAACAGTGCAACACAAAACAAAGGTTTATCACCGCTGGTGTTGTATTAAATATGACAACTGTAAAAATTATGGATCGTAAAAAGGTTCTTATGGCAGGGATATTACGACACCTGTACTGTAGCACCATCGCTTCACCTTACTTAAGTAACAGGTCACTTTGCAGGTACTTTTCAATAAAACATGTCATGTCAATGATCCATTGTGTATCTACGCTATTCGAATAAAAATGTTTGTCCGACAAATTGCGTTTTATTTAATAACTTGCTAAAAAGGGAAACAACGAATTGTCGTTTTGAGAAAGGTTTCTTGTTGCGTAAAAAAAAAATTTTAGGTACAGTAAGTTGCCAAAGAGTACTTAAGTGATTCGCATCCTAAATAAATTTTCCTAGGCACCATGAAATCAAAGATAAGTCAAAGTTTCAGATTACAGAATAATGAGACGGTACCTCAGACTTTTGTTGCCTGAGTTCCGATAAAAAAATTAATTTTGCTGTCACGAACTTATTGAAAACAATAAAACCTTTAGTAACAAGGAAAATTACGATTTTAAATAACCAAAATAGGACTAGTAAACACGGAAATTAATAAATAGTTATTTGTTAAGCAAGGCTGCAAAGTTGGTTGTTGGTACGAGTACTTGTATTGAAACCTGAGCAAGCGAACGATTCTAGGACACTCTCGCTACGCTCAGGATTCTATGTATATTCAACATAGAGTCCTGAGCGTAGCGAGAGTGTCAAAGGTAGGTACGAGATGTAAAATAGTTTTGCTGCCGAGTAAAACGTACAATTTTTACCTCTCTACAGCGAGCAAATAGTAGGTGCAAAACAGCTTACTAAATAAATTAGTGCTCATTCATTTTAAAAATTAAAATTACTGCAATCACTGCAGTCTGTTTAACAATGTACTGGTAATACGTATTTATTATATATACAGAAATAAACATTACTTATTTTAATTTTCATTTTTTGATAGTTACATTCATTATAACGTAGTGGTTTTATTGTCTTTGGTTTGGACATTTTTATTTCTTTAATTCAATCCAGTGAGTGCTGCCTGTGGCTGGCCAGTGCTTTGGCGCACTGACATGAAATAAGTATTTATTACATTTTCAGTAGACTTGCGTTAGGCACCTATAGAAAAATATGGAATAGAAAAGTTCGAGTTTAGAAACTGTTTCCATGCTAGCGGATAAAATGCACTTTTGCACTCAGATTTCTAATCAAACAAGACACACTTCCTTCCGAGGTAGTGAGGTGAAAAATACATTTCCTAGAATATTTCTGATACTAATTCTCATTTTCAATTCAAGGTTTTCAGACGCATACGTTGCGTTATTCCATTATCTTATCAGAGTTTATCGAAAAATCCTTCCACAAGTGCATTGCGTGCTTCGCGAGTGATGTAATCTTGTTGAACGTTGGAATGCAATCCGATGGATTATAGCTTTAAAAACAATCTACTTTAAATGTTTGCCGTATTACCGCCTACGAGCCAATTCGAACAAACGTCCAAATTATTGTCAGTCCACGAGTTTTTTTCCTTTGTTTATTAATTCACATTTCAATTAGGTATTATTTCTACTCTGTTTCTTATTTTTTTATTTTACTATAAATTCGTAGTTTCGAGCTAATAGATTACGTGTCTATGAAAAAAGGAAATAACGCATTCTTTAATGCAAAGAAAATAAACACAATAAACCATTAATATGATTTTCATCAGAAAGTTTTAACTAAGATAGGTCTACGAATAAGGTAATGATTGTTATTTAAATGTGATTTTTAATTTAAAAGAAAATAGAATGACAGTTTAAGAGTGAACTATCTGCAATGCTAAGCGTTTGTAGGATGTACATATAATATTAGGAAAAGTATGGATAAGTCTGTAAAAGAACCCCTTTTAATAAAATATCAAAAAACGAATTTGAAAGGGAAGGCTATTTCATTGAGTGGTGTCACATGAAGTTAGTAAATTTTCAAAACACTTGAAAATTTACCGAGTTTCATACTTTTTGAACTACTTTGAAAAGCCTACTCTCTAATCTCCGAAGTAATCTGTATTGTACTACTGTACCTACCTAAAGTACTTAATTGTATAAATAATAAACAAAAGTTCGAAACCCACGGCGAACAAGTTACACTCGCACTTGACGGATCCTATCTTTTAACCTGCTATTTTTTTTAAGAATTTACAACCTCGCTCGAGCATAGCAACATTAACTTACATGTACATAATATGCGCTAGAAAAAGAGATGCGTCAATTTCTTTATATTTGGCAGTGATGTTAATGCCCTCTGAAGTCTAGTCTAGACTCAGACCTAGGTCATAGTCTGACCATCACTTCAATAATGACTGGGTTGTTTAGTTACTGCTTGTGGATTCAATGACGCACTCGTCTGATCAACAGGATACTGTAAAATCATACAGACATTGTCCAAAATTACGCAATCTGAACTTTGTTTCTGATTGTTAAGGTTTTTATTAAATTGTTATAGAAAACAATGGCGGTATTAGACGTAGTATGTTTTATATTATAGGAAAGAAAAATGGTAAAAGTCTATAGTTAAAGATTAAAAAGTTACAATAAATCTTATTTACCTAACCGATTGAATTGATTTTTTGCAACATTCTAGCTAAATTCTAAGGTTCAACCTTAGAATTTAGCTAGAATGTTGCAAAAAATCAACAGGTAGATCAATTGATATTGTTTTCAGGGCTTTTACCTAAGTTGGTAGGTACTATATTTTGGACCATTATCATATACCTATTTACTTTTTTATAAGAAAAGCTACTTAAATATTTAGTTAAGTATTTTAGAAATTTTTGTTATCATTATTAATAATTTATTTAATAACCGAAATGTGCTTTAAAAAATAATACATACATACTACTTTACACGTCTTACACCGTTCACTTTTTAATTTTTTAGTGGTTAGGATATCCCTATAAGTTTTCATAGATATCTTTGCTAACATAGAATATATTGAATTGTAGAACACAGTATGGCGTTTCTTTCAGCAGTCTTAACGCATTCACTGCCCAGCCTTGGCGGTGCAGCGCGCTAGGCGCATAGCCTACAGAACATGCGCCTCGTCCACGAGTTTGGCTTCCTTGAAAATTATGATGAAAGACACTAAGGAAATTGCATAGTGTGTACTTGCATTAAGTACATGGTAAGTACGTAGGTATACCATGACTATGAAGTCATGATCATTGGGCGGTGCGGGGGGTGGGGGGGAAGCTCTTATTTACCGCGAATGTAGACTATAAGTATATGTCTAGACGCCGGTTAGAGGAGGTCGTGAGCCGTCGCTTTCACATATTTATACAGACAGACAGACTGCCGAAAGTAGGCACAATCGGCGATTACGTGACGTTATTTAGAATTAACTCGGTACTTTACCGTTTCTATGAACTTGTGGTGATTTGTTTTTTTAGCGCTATTACGGTTTAATTTTTTTTTCTTAGTATATTTTTATTTATAGATTAAAACCGTGAAATGTATGTACCTACTAAACTATAATATTCTATAACTTGTATTGCATTATGTATAACTGTCATCTAGTACCCATAACACAAGCTCTGCTTAGCTTGGGGCTAGATGGATAACTGATATACATAATAATATACGAGTACATAGATTATTGATTATAACACAGAAAACGACCAGAACATCCTGAACAAATATTTGTCCCGAGGCAAAAATCGAACCCGCAACCTGTGTCTGTCGTGTGCAATAGAAGACAGAGAGGCTTATTCACAGAGGTCCAAAATAGCAAGTCTTTAGTTAAGCAGACTTTTATGAATAAAGGGTAAAAAAAGCGTACCTAATTTACTTCTTTGTTACTCGTATATTCCGCGATACGTGGTTTATATCCACCACTGCCTATACTTTACACTGCACAATGGTATAATTGAATGGGAAGCATTAATTCAGCTGTCTATATCCAATAGCGTAGTTGGCGTGGCTGGCGTAGTTGCGCATTCAGTGTATTCAAGCCCAGACAGGTGCTGTATGTTATGTATTTCACTATTTATAGACTAGCAACTTTCATAGTTATCGAGTATGGTTGTTGGCGGTACAGATAAGGGACAAAGGGTTAGGTTCTATTTTGAAGGTGGCAACGATGGTGGCAACGCTTGTTGGTTTGAAATTAAAGTTGATTTACTCGTAGGTGGTTATAGCGAAACAAGCAAGTATACTTAAAAATAACTATGTGCAGGTAGGTATTTTTGAGTGTGCTGCACGACAAAAAGGCCATGGCTCAGTCTTTCGAACCTTTTACAATTTTTTGGCTCTATCACTCAGAAAAGTAGTTAGCCCCCGCCTGTACAAAAATGTCCGCGGCAAACATGCTGCCATACATCGCAGTATCCATGCTTATTTATGAAACAGGAGGCTGCGAAGCCTCGCCTCGTGCCGCGAATAATCCCGCATTCTCTGCCTAACTTCATGCTTTTTGTCCGTCTACAATGCTGCAACTTCAAGCCGGTTGCACTCCTTTGTTGAATATTGCATCAACTTGAAGGATTTACTACAAGAAGGCCAACATTCTTTCGATATTTATTTTTATCTCTGATAGACCTTCGGTTGGCAATAATTTAACATTATCTATATTGTATACTACTACTGTATCTATAATATACATATACCATTTTAAAGAGGAATGATTTGATTTTGTTTGTTTGAACTGAGTGGCTCCGAAACTAATGGACCGATTTGAAATATTATTTCACCATTAGTATCCTACATTATCTCTGATGACATAGGTTATAGAATACCAAAAAAGTTAGGGTTCCATTATGAATACTTCAATAATGTAATGAAAACTGTGGAAAAATTTATATATTTGATTTTTTTGTTAAATAGGTATATACCTCTATATTAATAAATGTACTTGTAGTTATAATGTAAATCAATAAATGTATAGATTTTCAATTAAGATTAGTGACCAGCGAGTTATCAAAAAGATTGTATATCTACAGGAAGTAGGTAATCACATGCTAGAGGATATTCTAATCAAGTCTAGCCAATATGACATTAGGTACATATACAACTTTAGCGGAAAACGGTATACAGGTACCTTATACTTATCTTCTGCAATGACGCTCGTAATCTTGTCGACAATTCTTAAGTATTTCATCATCAACATCATCAACAGCCTATAATAGTCCACTGCTGGACATAGGCCTCCCCTAATGAGCGCCAAAGATGGCACTATCATTTGGGGGTTAATGCCCATAATCCCCACGCTGGGCATGCGGGTTGGGGATTAGTATTAGTTAGTATTTAGGTAATAAATAATGCTGGACAATTCACACAGCATTATCCAGTAAGCAAAGCTTGTGGTCTGGGTAGGTTTATGATGTACTAGATTAACAGCGATAAGGCCGCCCTTTATACTTCCTTTACATTAAGCATGTCTGTTTGTAATTGTAATATTATCTTTATTTATGTGGTACAAAAGTATGTTCTATCATCTATGTATCTAACAGTTACTGATATGAAGGTGCATGGATTTTTTACAAAAATTAAATTATATTAGGATAAACTTGCCGTGTGGTGCCGGCATAGAATTTCAACACCCCAACTCTTCCCATGGGTGTCGTAGGAGGCGACTAAGGGAGACACACCGGAGGGCGGATAGCGCCCTCTGCAGAACAACTCCACCGAACTGCGTTCCCCAACCTGCATGCCCAGCGTGGGAATTATGGCCATCTATGGCTCTCATTAGGGGAGGCCTATGTCCAGCAGTCGACTATTAAAGGCATGTGATGTGAGGATAAAATTAAAATAATTATAGATTATTTATTGCACATATTGTGTAATAATAATCTTATATTTATTATTATCATTTCACAAGGATACGGTTTGAAATATTTATATGGAAAAAACCGGCCAAGTGTGGGTTGACTCGACACGTAGGGTTCTGTGCCATCGTAGGTACTATTACTACATAAGTATTTCTCAAGAGGAACCATAAAAACGGACCCGTAAATACATTAAAAGCAAAAAGCCAACACATGACGCCATCAACCATCCAAGTATGTACCTAGTGACCGCGCCCGACGTTGCTTAACTTCAGTATCGGTACACAAGTTGGTAGTTGCTATAAACGTTGGCTTCCTTGAATAAAATAAATTTAATTAAAATTGATTTTATTTTATTACTTATTTGCAAGCGAAAAGCGTATTCTGTAAAAAAATTAAAAAAGTATACTTTTTACGTTTTATGAGATACAAACCGCTGACGAGCGGATCAACTACCGTTTTCACCCTTTGATAAGGAGCCCTAAAATTATGACAAACTATCACTGGACCCAGACAGCATGAAATAAGAGCGTTATTACAAAAATAAAGCCAACTTGATATATTCAAATTACAAAAAACCGATTGAACAATAATTCGATTCGCACGAGTATGTCAAGGATGTCTACCGTCTGGAAAATACTGACATTAAAATCGAGGGACTACAATATTGTGTAACAGTCCTCGTTATCTCATTTTGGATAGCTACGCGCGACTTGACTTGAACTACTTTACTGATTAAAACCATAGACAAACCTACTCTTTTTGCGCTTTGTCTATGAATCAATGATTGAAAATAAATACCACCTCTGTAGCGCAGCGGGTGAAGCAGCGGGTAAGTCAGCATTTTACTCTTTGGTGAAAAAAATCTATAAATACTAATATAGGTATTATTGAGATAGCTTACCCAAAAAGCAGTCGGAACATGTTAGTTTTAATTCATATTAAACAAAATAATTAAAATTCAGTTTTAAGTTATTTTTTAATCTATTATAATGTTAAAAAATAACTGTAGCAATTATAGGCTTTATAATTTGATCACCAAACCAACCGATGACGTCAGGACCACAGGCACAGGGGCCCTATTCTCTATGGTATGAAATTCCTTGTCCAAAACTTGTGACGTCACCACGTCATGTTCTAAATAGGTACGGTTTGGTCCAATTCCACGCCGTTATCTTGTCTTACTGTGTAAAGCATTTGGATCAGCAATAGTGAATAGTTAGTATTCTGAGATTTCTATAAAGAATTACGATTTAAATAAAGAATTTACTATTGCCGATGCAACATAGCCGATAAATTTTTGCTGTCCCATACAATCAATCAGCTCATTATGCCTTATTTTGTACGGGGAGTCAATATTTCTTTTTTTGCGATTTACAAAGTTATAAAACAAAAGTTGTTCAGTTAAATGAGTACTATAAGTAAGGGATGACTCGCTTAGTACACCTTTTTTTTATCACCCTGTTGTTATGTTTGCTAGTTCTTTGCACGTTGTGCGTTTTCAAGTGTTGACAAATAGTCCCAACTGAAAGTTTTGACGGTTGCACATTTTGTCGTTTGTTCCTTTGGACCGTCAGTGCATTTTGGCATTTAATTTTTAAGGACCCGGCGGGATGCCCAGATTTGTTATCTAGGTATCCACAGAGCGATATTGGCATCCATCAGCGTTTTTATCAAATCAGGCGCGAAAATTTCTATGTACGACCATTTAACTGTAGCTACACTGGTTACTGCTGTGTGGTGCCGGCATAGAATTTCACCACCCCAACTCTTCCCGTGGGTGTCGTAAGAGGCGACTAAGGGAAGATACGTCCCATTACTACCCAGTTCAAAAATTACAGCCTGTGTGAAATAAATAAAATAAAGAGTATAAATTGACTACATTTGTGTGAACGTAAATTCAGAAATGTTTCCCAACCGTGCTTCCATTTTGGTCCTGAAATTATGCCTTGAATATTTTACTTAGAACCGCAAATAATTTACGGACTTATGATCAAACTTTCGAAATTGTCTCGCCACAGAAAGTTTACTTCAAAGTACTGTCCACATTTTATCCTTGAATATTCAACTTGAAATCCAATCCAAACCACAACGCGACAACGTTTTTAAGGTTTTCAAAATCGACTTCGTAACCCTTACGGTCTTGCTTTGTTTGTTCTTTTTGTTATTGCATGTGTAATAAATATCACAGCGATCGCAGCTATTAGCTTGAAATTCATAATAATGCATTTCGGGTACCATGATTACATAATTGTGTTATTAAAAATTATTCAAAAACTTGACGCGCGTGTGACACACACTTGACGGCACTATGAATAACCGGAGACATAATTATTACTATTTCAAACACGCCTCTATTCAATAACTATGAAATTTCCATGAACTGGACGCTGGCAGTAAATTGGCAATGCAGACATTATGTTGCCAAATCAAAGACTAACATAAAGTACATGCAAACATGTATAAATTGTACAAAGAGGTCAACATAAACTTTGAATAGTTGCGTATATAGTAAATGCGTTATGTACCGACTTCATTGATCGAGTGTATGAAATGTGAAACAAGTGAAGATCTGTTAGAAATTAGCCGATTCGATATTATATTATTACTTCTTCCACTAGTCAAAAAAGCAGGGGACTTACAATGCGATCTTTAAAAAAAAGTGGTTCTCAGAGACTAAGTTAAATGGCGGTGTATGAAACTCAAATTTCTTTACCTTAGTGGAAACGGTGGAAACAGAAAATATTTAGTTTTTTATTTTAAGACGCTTCACATTGACTTGTTGATCAACATAATGGCTGAGGCAGGACCTTTTGGTTCACGTGCTAGCTCATTATATTTTCTATTTTTAATAATCAGTAATATCAAATAAGCGCATCTCTTTGCTTCTTACGTAGGAGTAATTTCTTTAGAGCTGTTATCCGCCCACGGGACAGACATTCAGGGTTTAAAACCCCAGACATCGTAGGCTGCTTATCTTAGCCAGACAAATGACGTCAGACGCGCATCACAAGCCTTGTTTAGGAAACCGCAGCTCGTGATATTTCTGCCTAATCATTTAGAGTGACCGCAAAATGAGCGGAATATTAAATTAAATACCTAAGTATAATAATGAGGTAGGTAAATACATATAAATAGTCGACAGAAAAATAACTACTGGTATGAAGTACTAGTAGGTACCTATATAAATTGTTTTTTTGAGAAAGGCGGTGATGGTCAGTTCCGAAACCACGTTTTAGAGAAAAATCGTGAAAGGAGTCATGACCTCGTTTTACTAACTACTTAATTTCTTTTATAATCTTTTCCTTTTGACAGATGGAAAGATTTTTCAAATACGAGTAGGTAATGTTTTCGACGGTATGACGACTTTTCTTAAATTCTCGTGGCCGCATTTCTCAAAAAACCTCCCTGTATACTATTTTTGCCGCTTATTTTATTTGAAAGCGAACAAAAAATTTGTTCATGAACCAATGAGTGGCAAATTACTTTATGTGAGATATTAACAAATGCTTTTGAAATGTTGTATACCTACCTAATTAACTAATTATAGATCAGTTTTTCATATATTTTGGGAGAGTATGTATAATAAAGAGATACTTAGCCTGGTGTTCACCAAAAGATAATCGGACAATTACCTACGAGGCTTCATCGAGTAAGTTTGAAATTTTATTGTATTAAAACTTGTGTCAAAAATGTCAAAATAACTGTTTAAAATTTAACCATCTGTTGGTGAACTCAGGTCTTAGCCTTGATTTACTTAAGTCGCCTTAAAGAGGTTATTGATTAATAAAGCGATCTCTCAATTATCTGTCGTTCATACATAAGGTAAGCAGGTGTTGACAATACAAATAGCAATGGTCTAATGTAGCCGTGTGTGCCGATACAACCCACGAAGCCTTCTCCTAAACGCTCCATCATCACGATTCTATGCCAGTTGGATATAAGTAACATACATTAATTTTATTATTATTCGTGCCAGTAATCCTAAAAAATACCTCCGAAGCTGAACAAAAGTACCAACTGAAGCCTCACTTCAAAAAGGTCGCATCGATGAAGGCTTCAAATCAAAGCAATTAATTTAGGCAAGTGATACCAGCTACCTAAAAATAGCACTGTAAGAGTATCAAGCGACCGCGGGGCGCGGGGCGCGGGGCGCGGGGGTCGGTGCAGGGGCAGGGAGTCTAGACAGGCCGCAGACGCGGGAGGCTGCGCCGCACGCACACACGCGCGCGGTGCATCGCACGATCTCTCCATTGCCACACACACAGGCACACGGTGCAGTCTACGGATACGGACTGACCTTTCGCGGACACTCGAATATTCTTGAAATATCCGAAGGTAGTTTCGTGAAAGGTAGCTCAGAGTTACCTACTGTTGTTAAAGATAAATTCAATAATTTTATTGACAGACAACAATGGACACAGTAAACGACAAACAAATAGAACAAAATTAAGAATTTAAATCAAAATTATAACTAGTTTCATTTCAACCAGTGATGAAGAATGGGACAATCATAGGTACATCTCTGATATTATTTTTACAATGTTTTGGTACTACTACGCACTCTGGAGTCCTAAAAGGCACCAAGTTTAAAATAATCTATACTAAACAAAAATGTTTTATTTCACAATCTCTTTTCGAGAGAGATAATCTTTTCATGTATATAAATAAAAGTAGTAAATAAATATATACTTCCCTGATAGACACAAACTTACGCATGAAATAAAGTTGACGGTAATAGGCATAAAATACGTTTAGGGTCCTTAGCGAAAGATAACACAAAACCAAATAACAAATACCAACAAACTGTTGTTCAATGGATGATAGATGATCTCGCTCCAAAGTCTGTATAAAAATCATTATCAGCCTATAATAGTCATCTGCTGGACATAGGCCTCACTTAATGAGTGCCATAAGTAGCATTATTTATCATTTGGTGGTTATTGTAAGTCTGTATACGAAGGCTTAATGTTAAAATTGGCACGTATATACATCTCTTTTAGTGCTTATTTTGACCCTAAATTGAACAGACTTGGTTATAGAACGCTTTTTTGAGTCTATTAAACAACATTCAGCTATAAAATTACTTTTTAACGTCTGTAATCGGTTGTACATGTACAAGAGAAGTAGGTATAACAGTTAAGTCGGTGAGACATACTTCGGGCATAAAATATTTGTTTTTAACTGTTTCTTACCCAGCTGCTCGTTACCAGCTAGAATACAATTTTAAAAATGAAAAAGCATTTCGTAAATATACTTTCTTCCTAAACGAAATTATTATCTATGTTTCTTCAGTCAGTATAAAAGTTAAGTTAAGTTATAATATGGTCTGATTCTCTGGTCAGATAATGCTTTTTTTTTGCCGGACAATCCACACAGCATCATTTAGCCCCAATACGATTATTATGAGCAAGAGTCAGCTCTGCTAAGCTTGGGGCTAGATGATGATGTGTATATTGTCCAGCATTATTATTGTATCTAATTTTTATGATCTCGGGCCATATAGTGACCTAGTCCTTTGGGAGGCATGCGTGGGGCCACAGCCCACATCACAGAGGCATTTTATGAGAGTTAAGTACGTTTGGGTAGAGATGGGCACTAACATTTTTGGTTTTGGGTCGAACTGAGAAAAATACCTATAGGGTAGAAAATTTGTGGGTTGAACGGGGCAGCACTCAATTTAAAGACTTCGATGGTGCTTCGAGGATGGCTTCACGTAGTGCGTATCATCCTCGGTTTCACAATTGATACACGCGAACATGATATCCGCCAGGTGTAAACACTATTGAAAAGGAAAATGAAAGGCATACAAACTTTCTATGACTAGCTTTTTAAGATGGGTGGCTAGATGGACTGGGTATTATGAGAGTGCGGACGTTTGCCACAGTCTTATCATAAACTGTATAAAGCGGTAGTACCTAGGCTTGTCGAATGGATGATTCGGCATTGTCGTCGACCTTAAAATGTCGGCGTAAATGCCGAAAAGGAACAACAGCAGCGCAAACGACTGAGTGGTGTCGAGAGGCGGCCCCGATTTCACCAACACGAAGACTCCGTGAGCGCGTTTCCTTGTTATTGCGCCATAAGACACCCTCTACAGAATCTACGTCACAAGACGCATCTCTTGTGACTCCCTCAGGCCAGCCAATGAAGGCAAGCAAGAGAGATATTTCGTATAATATAAGATAATATACGAAATATCTCTCCTGAATGATTTTGTCCGCCTTCTCGTCGAACATTTTGATGTTTCTAAATGCATCAGTCTTATGACGTATTTATTTGTTTTAATAAGCGCCCGAACGTTTTTTTTATTAAGTACTAGCGGCCCGTCCCGGCTTCGCACGGGTATTAAACAAAAATTTCAGAAATTATACACACTAAAACGATGGGTTTCACAGTTTTCATACGGATCTTCACTTTTTCAGCATTGGGGTTTTTGACATTGACTCGACATTCCAAAACTGACACTGGCCGTAGAGAAAAAGCAAGCACCGTGCGCTATACAACCTCTTTTTCTATTCTGACGCGCCATAATAGAAAAAGAGGTTGAATATACAGCCCACGGTTCAATTATTGAATTTTTCATGCGGATCCCTAACTTTTTTGAAAATATTATATAGCCTATGTTCATCACGGAAAATTGAGGATTCTAATGGTGAAAGAATTTTTTAACTCGGTCCAGTAGTTTCGGAGCCTATTCAATTCAAACAAACAAACAAACAAACAAACAAACAAACAAACAAACAAACATACAAACAAACAAACAATCAAATCTTTCCTCTTTATAATATTAGTATAGATATAGATATAGATGCTTGTGCAATTTAGCATTATCACTAATAAGTTTTTAAAAAGGATTTTTTTTAATCGAGACCTATTACGGATTATCTGTTTATTATCGTCTGCAGCAATGGAAGTAGATCCGATTGTTTCAGTTTCGCGAAGCAAACAGTAAACAGAATGAATTATCAAACACGTAGCAAATGGAAACCATCATACCAGCGGGATTCGATAACAGGAACGATGCAACGAGAATCCGTTTTGCTTTTCTTTTGTCTGCGGTCGAACCTCTTTTACCTTTTTCTATAAACCTTTGGTGAACATAAATACAGTGTACTAAGTTTCACACGAGAACGAAGCTCGGCAATTAGGACGGAATAATTTGATGCCGGAGCTACCTGAATTGCCTGAATAATTTAGGTTCTGTCTGATTATTTCGTTTTATAATTGGTTCGACTTTACCTTTTCTTGGGGCGATTAGGTACTCGTAGTATAATAAAAATCGTAAATAAATAATGCTGGACCATCCACACAGCATCATCTAGCTCCAAACTAAACAGAGCTTGTGTTGTGGGTACTAGAAGACTGATATTATACATAGTTGGATATATTCCATACATATGTATATTTTTCTTTTGTTTTATTCATGATAATTACCCATAACACGCAGATCTGATCATACAAACTTTTGTCCTAAAGCGGGACTCGGACCCACTACAATTTTTGTTATACCCACGCGAAGCCAGGGCGGACCGCTACTTACAAACAATTACATAAACATAATGACGATAGTGAAAAGGTGATCAAGTTTGTTAAAATAATTATCAATTTTTTTTTAATTTATACGTAATCGTCGCTGAATCGTCCAAAGATGAAAGAGATGACATCTATTTATAGTAATCTCAAATTAGATGTGTTGTCTTGTTTTCGACGTTTTAGTAGCATGCTTTATAAAGTAAGGTATGTATTATCATATTATACATGTACAGACAGAAGCGTACTTTAAATTAATTTGGTTAGGTTTATCTTAGCTGTCATTATTTTCGAGAAGTGATATAGGCACTTGCCTGTACTAATAACTACCTAGCAAAGGAGCTGGATCCTGAAACAGTCCTGATACGAGTACAAATACAGTTTACAATGCGAGTGTAATTTGCAAATATCTCTTTACATCCCCAAGTAAATCAACACGACATACATCGGTAAATATTGACGCTGACTGCCGTCTTCGCGATAAAGCAATGGTTCCCTAAAGAATCATTATGGAACTACTGCGGTTAGGCTGCGGCTGCGCGATGGACTACTTAACATTTTTTTTTATTTTAATATAGGGCAACCCCAGGATTGGCCCTAACAACCTAAGCCGCCTAGCCATCCTGGTGTTGCCGAAGCTATCTATTTGCTGAATATACTTATTGACTGAAAACAGCTAAGATATAGTTTACCAAACATGCTGAAAGACATGGAAAAGGCACAGCTTGTTACTGAAACAAAATGTCTATATTAGGATTGCGTATTGTTAATGACCAAATAAATAAGTTGTGATAAGTAACTACATATTAATGTTTTTCAATTTATTGTCTGACTAATATTATTGCATATTTTTTTATAAATTCCTAAGGCGATGTTATTATTAACATTGATAAATCTGTACCTACACTTCGCTGCTAGTAGTAACTACCTATTTTACTCATTATCGTGTTAGACAGTGTAAGTTTTGGATACAATATTAGTAAAATTCTCAGGTACACTTTGTTCATTTGTATCTAACCCTTATCTAACCCAAGGAATGTAAGTAACATTAGGTAGGTACTGCACAAATCCTGATGGGCTTAATGGCTGAATGTTAAAATTCGAACAATTTTTATAAGAAACCAGCGGTCGGCTTCGTACGGGTATTAAACAAAAAAAATATTTTTTGAAAATATTTTAGAAAATTAAGATTCTAATGTTGAAAGAATTTTTCAAATCGGTCCAGTAGTTTCTAGTCAATTCAAACAAACAATCAAATCTTTCCTCTTTATAATTTTAGTATTGAAGTATAGATATAAGAAAGAAAGAAAGAATATACAGTAGAATCCGTTTATTATGACTCCGCCTATATTGACCAGCCGGTTATTATGACGTAATTGCACTACGAAGTTTGGTTTTCATATAAAATTCTTTATAAAAAAGTCGGATATAATGACTTCCCTTACAGTGACATGTCGCTTATTATGACCCATTTTTAATAAATTATGTCCGGTTATAATGACCGACATGATTATTTACACCTTCGGTATTGTTCGTTGATTCCCGACGACGTTCGGCACGTGGCTCGTTTTTGTTTTGAATCTCAGTGAGTAATTGACGGTTGAAGGTCACGCATTGTTTTTCGTTTGTTACTGTGAAAAAAATGTCATCTCAACGACGTAAAGCATTTACAATTGAGGAGAAAGGTGCAATAATATGCAGATTAGAAAATGGAGAATCTAACTCATGTCTCGCAAAGGAATTTGGCGTGGGTCATTCGACAATCTCAATGATTTTTAGGGTTTTGCCATCGGTTGCAAAACCCTTATGAAATCGCTTTGGGTCTGTTTTGTGTTTTGAATCCTTAATATCTCAGAAACTACTGCAGCTATTGACTTGAAATTTGAAATAATAATACATTTTGTGCGCCCGCACATATTTATAGAAAAATAAATGAAAATAAATGAAAAATCAAAATGAAGATTTTCCATACAAATTTTGAAATCGAAATTTTAAATGGAACGTACAAAGTCGAAAGTGGTATCAAATGAAAGGTGATCGTTTGTAGATTTCAAAATAGTTTTTGAAATTTCGGTAGATTTCATACTTTTTAAAATATTTTGAAAATGGTCAAAAAATTGACCGTTCCCCCCCCCCTATCTCCGAAGATTGCAGAGCGATCGACGTGATATGTACCAAGTGTTTGTAGGTATTGATCTATATTTTATAGGAAAAATATAGAGAAGTCTGTAAAAATAATACTTTTTGAAATATGGTCAAAAAAGGGCGGGAAAAATTTCTAAAGGGGTGACTACCCCCCCGAGTTGGGTATCAAATGAAAGGTATTGGTTTGTACATTCCAATGCAGTTTTTGAAATTTCGATAGATTTTATACTTTTTGATATATTTTGAAAAAGGTCGAAAAATTGACCGGTACCCCCCCTCTATCTCCGAAGATTGCAGAACGATCGATTTGATATGTCCCAAGTTTTTGTAGGTATTGATCTATATTTTACAGGAAAAATATAGAGAAATCTGTAAAAATAATACTTTTTGAAATATGGTCAAAAAAGGGCGGGAAAAAATTCTAAAGGGGTGACTACCCCACCGAGTTGGGTATCAAATGAAAGGTATCAGTTTGTACATTTTAATGCAATTTTTGAAATTTCGATAGGTTTTATACTTTTCGAAATATTTTGAAAAAGGTCGAAAATTTGACCGTTCCCCCCCCTCTATCTCCGAAGATAGCAGAGTGATCTATATAAAATGTACTAAGCGTTTGTAGATATAGATTTATATTTTACAGGAAAAATATAGAGAAGTCTGTGAAAACAATACTTTTCGAAATATGGTCAAAAAACGAATTTTCATACAATGGGGGCTATTTCATTGAGAGCAATATCAAATCAAAGGTATGGATTTCGACAATTCAAAACAGGTTTTAAAAATCGTCTAAGTTTCATACTTAGTGAAATACGTAGAAAAAAGTCGAAAAAATAATTGTAGGTACCAACCCACTTACCTACCCACTAATCTCTGTAGTAACTGTAATAGTAGGGTTCCACAGCGCCACGAAACCGTTGTTATCAAAATTTTAAAGTCCATACCCAATGTATTCCACTGCGCTCGAAGAATATTTAGATAATAAGATTATTGAATTCACGAATTCCACCGTGCTCCAAAAAAATATGAGAAGAGTAATGTATCCTGGATAATCCACACAACATCATTTAGCGACAAGCTAAGCAAGCTTGTGTAATTCGTACTACTACGATATCTGTTATACTTAATAAAGTATATATATAAGTATCACATTAGATGATTTATTTTTGTGTACGTAGAAAAGGACACTCGAACAAATAATCTGCAGATCTTACAAATATTAGTCCCGAGGCGGGACTAATATTTGTAAGATCTGCAGATTATTACGCATCTGCGCGATCTGCAGATTACGGGTATCAAACCGCAACCTCCTGCGTTGTAAGCCCACCGCGCTAACAGGTCGTCAATATACGTACCTACCTAAACGACAAAAGTTCAAAACCCTCGGCGCGCGAGTTACACTCGCACTTGTCGTACTTGTTAAAAACAAGAACCGCATTAAGGAATCGTTCAATTCAAATGTTTTGACACCGAAGAGGCTTCGAAAATCACGACAAGAAAATGTTGATCAAGCATTAATTCAGTGTATACATGTATGTATATGTACATACATATGTAATTATGTACCTACTATGTTTCTGTATTAAAATACTTAAATACATACATTATTTACATAAAAAAAGTTTTTCATTTCACATAACGCTTTATATGACGTCCGCTTATTATGACGTGTTTGTCAATTCCTTTCGATGTCATTATAAACGGACTCTACTGTACATTTATTAATAAAAAATAATCCTATCATAAAAATACAATTTTTTATTAAAAATGTTATGTTAAACGTACCTTGGAACGTTTGGATGTATCGATGGATAAATTTATTTGTAATATTAATTTTGGCGTTAAGAAGTAACAAACATACATCTATCCATCTAAGCAACTTAA
Source organism: Eupithecia pulchellata (assembly GCA_963931895.1). Taxonomy (NCBI): domain Eukaryota; kingdom Metazoa; phylum Arthropoda; class Insecta; order Lepidoptera; family Geometridae; genus Eupithecia; species Eupithecia pulchellata. The sequence goes on from OZ007535.1 coordinate 7,457,988, forward strand.
AGAAGTAACAAACATACATCCATCCATCTAAGCAACTTAAAGAAGTAACAAACATATATCCATCCATCTAAGCAACTTAAAGAAGTAACAAACATATATCCATCCATCTAAGCAACTTAAAGAAGTAACAAACATATATCCATCCATCTAAACCTTCGCTTTTATGATATTAGTATGATATATTAATTTATCGTAATCTTTGTGAAACATTAAATAAACGGATTAGTTCAGCTAATCAACAGCTGGAGTCTCAAATTACTCATAATATAGCTATGGATAATTTATCTTTCATATCAGTTAGTGTGTAGACTTCGGCTTACCACTGAAAAAATCTAGATAGGCGGTAACACGTCACTTCATATACAGCAGCATGAAGCAGCAATTTTATCCAACTTAACACGTTCTATGCCATGCCGGACAGTGGTGTACGGCGCAAGATTATCACACGAAGCCAGTTGAATAACATAGATTTTGCCAAATAATACAGATTTTTTTTAGGTTTAATGAATAGATAATGATAAAAAACATGTGTTTTATTCAACACCGGTGCTGTTTTAATTTTTTAAACCGAGATAATGTTCACCGGTCAGCATTGTCCGTCGCGGCCTCCACGTATGGAAAACCGAAAATCCGTTACAGGGGGCCGGGCGGTCAACGCATCGTCTCGCCCAACCCGCGCGCCTCTCCCTACTCCCGTGCAATATAAACAATATAAATAAACGTTTTGTTTAACACTATTTTTTTATGAGAAAATCTACTATTTAATGGATCTTTATTCACCTAAATTTAATTTACTTTCGTTTTGTATGTCATTGTCACTTAATTTAATATTTTTCTAAGACAAGTAATGGTAGGTAAGAACCATATTGCATGGAGATATAAGAGGGCCAGGCGGGTCACCTTTCGTACAAATTTGTACGCTGGTAATGTCCGTCAGCCTGTAAAGACAGATCTAAAACTCATCTAACGCGCGGGTCACTGTGGGCGTCACGGCTCTAATGGAAAGGTAAGTTGGGTGGGGGGTCACTGTGGGCGTCGTGGCTCGAACGGAAAAACTATGTTTTTCTTTTGGCATAGAACGTGTTAAAAAAGTTTTCGGCTTTATTTATATTTCTCAATCTGTCTTCTTATATTGACATAAGTCAGAGTGAAACACCACCGTTTACGACCGTTTTAATATATGTACATAGCTTACCAATATATATGAAAATCTTACTATTTAGTTATTAAGACTTTTTGATCCATATCAATACCAGTTGGAAGTGTACCCAAGACGCTGGATGCATTGCCTCGCTGTATGGCATGCTGTTGCGCTGCGCCAGATACTTACCAGCTCTCGGGTCACACGTTTGTTATTTTGTTTGTTAGTCCGTAAGGTATTTGTTAATATAGGCCCTAGAAAAAGTTGTTTACCATCCATAACTGTTCTTATGTTGCCGGAAATAAAAATTTATTAATAAATAACGTGGTAAGGAATTTGAAGTCATTTTTAGTTTTTACAAAACAATCAAAATATTAAAAATATTTTGTGAATCTACTGTAAGATTTCACTTCTCAATTGACTCAGTAATTTCAGTATGCCAACATCTAACTGCCTTTATAACGGTCGTGTTATGATAAATGATGGCATAATTATCTAGCTAAGAGCTTGTACAAGTAATTATCACAATTTAATTTGCGCTATGTACAACATTATTTACCAGAGCTGAGAACAAAGCGGAACAGCCGGCTGCATGCAGGGCTGCCGATAAGCGACAGGGTTGTCAGGAAATAGACGGACATATTTCAACCTGGCAATAAAAACCACTACTAATATACTGGCCCCAGAGGCATAACGTAACGATTTTAAGCATTATTTTTAAGCTTGCTGTACCTATACCCTACTAATATTATAAACGCGAAAGTTTGTAACTATGGATAGATGTTTGTTACTCTTTCATGCAAAAACTTCTACGGATTTAGATGAAAAAACGGTACGCAGATAGTTTATGACCTGGAATAACATATGGGCCGCCTTTTATCCCGAAAATCTCACGGGATCGGGAGTTACGCGGATGAACCGAGGCACTAATAAAATAAGTCATTAATAAAAGAACATTTTGTTTATTTGACAAATAAATATATTTCATATGAAAAACGTATTTTATAAAAAAAATTACGATGTCATTAGAGTACAGCAGCAAAGCCACAAAGAAATATAAAACGTAAATACACCTACTAAATATAAAGAAATAAATCTCACCAAACTAATAACTAGAACTTAATAAAGTACTATCTATAACTTAAAATAAAAAAAAATCTACATACAGGATAGTTTATCGGCAATTTACTACGCCAGAATTCAGGGGTGCGTTTTAAAATTTTTCGATTACTCAGCGCAAAATCAAATTAACGGCATGTGATTTTGCGCTGACCTATCCAAGAATTTTAAAACGCATCGGTCCCTTTAAACTATCCTGTATGGACGATAAAGAACATATAAAGACCAATGATGATGATGATTAAAAACAGCTGAGTCAGTTGTGTACTTAACTAGAGTTCTAAAGAAAATAGGTTAGTTAATAAATTATTTATATAAAGGGAGAGCTATTATAGAAACAGTGTCAATTAAATTTATAGCATCTTTAGCGTTCAGGATTTGATGACCTTATTTCTGCTTTCATGATCAAATTCAAGGCAATTTATATTATGTTTATAATATTTTAGATTGGTGTAGATAGATGGCTTAATACTAATTCCACGAAGTCAACATGAGTCAACGTAAAATTGTACGTGCGTCTGTAGTAAGTAACATAGGTATATAAATTTTTATCTAACTCACAGCTCATCGACTGGCTCATGATTGTGATAAAAAATAAACCTATTATTATGTTATTTATTCCAGATCTCTAACTACATACATGCAATATTTCAGCCGAAACCTTCAAGTTCAAGTTCTTTATTGGTAACAATTTGGTTACATGTCAAATATAGGTAATACCTATAAATCTATATTGTACAAATAAAACTCTCCAGTAATTTGAGCGTGGAGAGGTAAAAAACAACTGCCATATCTCGCATTTACAATATCCGTGTGATATGAAAGTAACATTAGTATGTACTGATGCAGGTGGTTTTCCCATCATCATTGTCAACCCTAATACAGAGACGACGAAGTGCGGGGAGGAGCGGGTTCATCGCTCTGCCCGTAAACAGATAACGCCGATTGATTACACGGCACTGCCCACTCTCCACTGAGACCAGACATGCTCGCAAAAGAACAACAAAGCACTTCTCTCGCTTTTGCGAATTACTCTTTTACAGCGCCGCCGTGATGGCATGGCTAAGGGTGACTTGCAATCTGAAAGTCACGGCCGTGCAAATCAGGGCTGGTTTTCGACTCGATAAATAGTTTTAGCGTTAGCTAGAAGAGGTAAGATACTCGTATTATCTTAATTGCTTATTTAATGACAGGTCATTTAATTTTATGAAACAATCCATGGCTACTTATTTAGTAAATAAAAACTTTTTAGTAGGTAAAGTAAATAAGAGAAAGAATCCACGCTGATGACTTCACAAATGCAGGTCTCATATGATTTGTAGATATCATAGACAACAATAGATTACAACGAAATGTACATTTGAAAAGCAACCCTACTACGCATTTACAGAAACACATTTGGCTTTGTATATTTTTACAAAGCCACAAACGTGTTGCAAACTGCTGGAAACCACAGGGTGATGCACTTTGAAAAGCTAATGTCAAAACACAAAGAAGGCGGTTGGCATTCGTCATCTTTTAGGAACCCACAAGATCACAGATTACTTATCAAGACATCGAAACTGTCTGCTGAACTTGGACAAATAAATAATCAAAAAGTGAATAATGTAATTAAAGACATTTTTATATTTAGTTATTTTTAGATTATAATAGATTAGCTTATCGCTCGCGAGTAAATTCATGGAAGGTGATGGCAGAGATTAAATAATTAGTTATCAATCACCAAATTATCACGTCAACTTTAAAAAATTTCAATACCTAGCTTTATTGTAATTCAACTTTCTGTTAAGTTATCGAAACTTCTAGGGATACCAACTAAAAAAACCTATAAAAGATTTTTTTGGGTTTCGAGATCGATTATAGTCAATCAAAGCACCTAACGCGCGATTTTCCTGGCAAAGTTTTTAGCATTTTGTCCAGGCTCAATGTTCCGTGGGATTTCGTTTTAATATTCGTTTAGTACCTACGTTTTGTACGCATATAAAAAAATATCTAAAAAAAATCAGCTCTCACTACCTACTGAAATAACTGAACATACTTTCCGCAGAATAGTAGTTCTATCTACTACGGTTAAAAAAAACATACATAATATTGACGTGACACTTATTTATTTTTGACATTGGTTCTGTATAAAGAAAACAAATAAATTAAGCTGTGTGGTTAAAAAATGTTGTCTCGTCAAAATAGCAGCAAACATAACTTGTTAACAAAGCAGTCTGCGATAAAAATTACAGGGAGCTGTGCAAGTGTCCACAAAGCATGCATCGTATAAAAAGACAATTTGTAAATTGCAAAATGTAATCGCAGACGCCGACGGCGGCGGCGGCGGCGGCGGGCAGCGCGCAGCGCCGTCCGAGTGCAGTGCTAATGAAAATTTAAAGTAACCGGTGTGAACGAGGTCTTGGTGCAATTTAGAAGCTGATATCAAAGTCAAGAAAAAAGAAAGAAACTAAATTTACTCAAATACGATAGATCTACTATCACACTTCAAGATTGGTTCTGCCTATCGCGCTGTGATAGCCTAGCCTGCGTTACGCTTTCGGCTATCATCACCGCGGCCAGCAACAGATAAAGAAAAGAAAGAAAGAAAAAAATAATTTATTTGGCTGACAAAAATAACCTTAAAATAAATAAAATAATCCTAAAATTATATTATCGTGATCAAATCTCAGATGGTAATGTACTATTAGCTTGACGCTAATGTATTATATCTTGAACCCATATTTATATTTATAATACACATTAAAATTATAAGTGACGTACTTAAAAGCACAGAACACTAATATCCTAACGGAAAGAAGTAAGACTCCATAGAATAAAAATGCGAACACTAGAGCACACTAGCGCCGCTACTTTATGCCCACGGTAACTAAAGTTTGGCGGGAAATTTGAATTGAAAAGGCGCGCAATTCAATCTTTTGTAAGGTGCTTACTTTCTTTGCGACTATTTATCTATTAAATGAATGGTGAATATTCAACATTTTGTTGAATATCCGCCATTCACCTGATAGATAGTCACACAGTAAGTATTTTATTGATATATTAAAAAACAAGCATTTTTAAATGTTTTGTAATATGTTTATTTTCTTTTGCAACCATAACAATTTTCAAGCAGGTCTTAGTTTAGTCATCATCATGTGGCCAAGGTCTTCATACCATACCATTTATCCAAATTTTTAGGTGCTCAACTGCATTCGGCGTTCTAACAAGACCTGGCACCAACAAATCTCATTGAAAGAATCTCTTCATTTCGATGAAGTGTTTAAGATGGGGACTCAAGTGTCCTGTAAGGTCTAAAGGAAATAAAGCACTTTGATTTTGACTCCTTTAGGTCAAATTTGTTTCCCTTTTTAAGATCTGGATTGTCTCCATTCAACGCATCAAATAATTGCTCCATTTTTTCGATGATCATTGTTGTGCTCCTAGCTTTTTGTGAAAGTTCACCTGAAAGAAACATAACTTAATAATAAAAGTTGTTGTTGCAAGCTTTTTAAAGATTTTTCAATGGACCAGTCCCCAGCTGGAAAACAGAATTAAGCCCATACTCATGCCCTGAAGTCATGGAATGAAGTCACTGAAGATGGTTCGACATTAATGAACTTATTGAGGATGGATCGATGGACGATAAAGACACGGATATGTACTAACGTAGAGAAGTATTAATGTACTCACCTCATAGTAGCGGAAACCTGTGAAAGCACAAGTTAAAACATCTGCGGTTCCGTTTTTGGTGGAAATACGGCATTTAGCGCACTTTCGGTTTTAAGCCATTGTCAATCGAATTAACCTTTCAAAAAGTCGAAATCTTTCAAGATTATTAAAATGTTCAGTTGTTTACGATCACAAAATAAGCAATTAATTTTATATCGGTCTACCGTTTGGCGTTTGGCACGGCTTTCATTCATTCAAATTAATGACAGTGTTACATGGACATTTGGGTGTCATGTCAAGATTTTATGCATAGATTTTCTTTCTCTTTCTAACGTATAGCGCCATCTCATCTGATGTTTTATGCCCAAGTACTTGTGCTGTTGGCATTTTCTGCTTAGCGAGTTGACAGCCCCTGCTTAAAAGAAACTAAGCACATATTCTGCAGTAAGAATATAATAGGTAAAGTTATATTTATGAATTTTTGACATGGTGGCCACTAAACACGACTGTAACAGAAATTGCTGCCTTTTTGAATTTTTTTGTAACTTTCTTTGTTAAAAATCAGGTAAAAAAAACAAGACACTGTTTCAATTGTAAATACTAAGTACCCATGCTAATTTGTTTCTACTATTTGATTTTAAGATAATCTTATGTATGAAGATTAGACTCAAATTAAAACACATACAGTAAAACGATGTGTTGCTTAAGGGGTCAAAAAAGTCCCAGTCTCACTCAGCATTACGATGGTACAACTCGCAACTAGAAGAAGTTCAGGTTTTCATTATGTAGTAAATTTTTTCCTATAAATTTTTATAAAATCAGGTTTATAGTTATATAGATTTTTTCTTGACTTATTTCTTTTGTACATTTATGGAAGAAATGTTTTAGAAAGCATTAGTAGGTACATTTATAAATTACTTATTATACCTACATATCTAATAAACTTAAATGACAAATATAAACAGCATAATGTATAAATCCATGTTTGTTTTGCCTATACCTCAGGGTCTGCTAAATGCGTCTAATATATAAAATGCGTTATTATTAATTATTTATTAATTTTCATTATTATTATTTCAAACATTTGATTCCAATCCAACGGCCAAATTAATTTCATCAAAGGATTAACTGTAAACGCTATTTACGCTTATTATTATTAACAATAAACTGATCAGTTTTGGAGTAGCGACAGCATTAAAGAAATGAATGATATTCTATTTTGGTAGGTACCAAAAAGGATTCGCTTGCCCCCTACAACTTGGCTCAAAGGCTCCGGCGGCGGGTGGAAGGCAAGAGGAGGGGGTGCATGCTCCGATGCATCGCGACCTCAGTGCAGTGACCCGCCCGCGTCCACCCGTCTGCAGAGGCCGGTGTCATCCGTCCCACCATCCCACCCGAAGGGTATTTTCAAGCGCATTCATTCCTGCTAATCAGCTAGTGTCGTCCAGGGATTGCATAGCGAATATACCCTTTATCTTCGCCGACATAGCTGTTCTTTTTAATTTGATGTTCGTTTTTCAAAACTCCGTATCGAACCATCTGGGTGGCCTGTTGCGTTGTATTTTGCCGCTGAATTTTTCTCAAGTAGGTTTGATGATTAGTATATTTATTTATTTTATTTGAAAATCAACGGCATAAATCTGCTCCCCTGATGAGCGCGACGGGGCGCCCGTTTTAAGCTTGCCGTATCCACCATCATCTGCCTGCAGTATTTCGCAGGTCGTCAACCACCTGGTCGGACAGAAACTTACTCTACGTTTGCCGAGTCGTGGTAGAGACTCAAGAAATACTTTACTCCAGAACTTATCAGTTCTCCGCGATATATGGCCGCTAATTCTCTGAGTTTTGTCGATGATTAATGATAAATCTGTCGGAAAAGCATATTCCTGTTCTACAGTTAACTCTGAGATTACTGTTTCCATAGCTAGCTGAGCGATTTTAAACTGGTGGCCCTAGGTCACAGCTTCGAAGGTCATGTCCAAATCAATGTGCCTATTGAGCATGACTTCGTTGGTACCTATCCAAATTCAAAAATCCCATGACCAATGCATTACGAAGCTAGGCTGTAGACGGCCTATTATGAAGACTATGTTATGAGCCATTCACAGTTGTGACATTAAATGATTGATGGGTTGTGTTGTGACATTAATGTTGATTCTTCGGACTTCTGCATAATCTGCCTCACTGTGTGAATGTAGTCCTGTGAAATGCGGCCTGCTCTGGTAACTGGGTAACTCTGAAGAGAACAGTTTATAAACATACCTGACTCAGCATCACCAATAAGTAATTTTCAAGAAGTGCTTAATCTCCCCTCTTTAAATTAATCTCAATTAATTTCCTTTAATCCCCGTGAAATATTTATAATAAGATCGCGTTAGCTTAAAAAACTTTAAAATTCCTAAATTAAGTAATTCCATAATTCAAAACATTTCATATTTTCATAACGCGAATGGTTCTTATTATCTAGGTAACTCATTCATTTCACACTTGATTGAACAATGAGTGTTCAATGAATGAGTTACCTACATAATAAAAACCATGTTAACTAAACGTTAACATGGTTTTTATTATCTATAACAATTACATGCAATTATCAAAGCAAGAGCATTATCCAGGAAGTAAGATTTTCAGAAACGAGCGGCATATTCGCTTGAAATTCATAAATTTGACCGTAGAGTGCAGAACTTCGGCTTCTGTGGCCCAGAATATTTATACAGGTGGAGCTTCCCGACGTATGAGAGTTCAACGTAATGTCAAACACCTATCTATATCAGAAATAATTTTACGTCTAAATATAAACCATGCATAAGAATTCACAACACAGAGAGCGCGAGACAGTCAGATAGTGAGAGTCTGTTTCCTTGCCAATAGCTGCGACATTGTATCTATTGACATGGGCGTACGGCACGTTCACCGCCGCCTATTTGAGGAGACAAATGGCGCACGTGTCTCTCGTCCGCGGCACTTCCCTGATCCTTATACTAAAGA
>OZ007535.1:7467086-7610663 GCA_963931895.1 Eupithecia pulchellata
GCCGGACGCGTGACGCCGCCGCCCTCTCCCATATCACGCTTACATTCCATTATCGGGACGTTCGGACTCGCCGCGCCGACTACCGCGTCCCGAAGTATTATAGACTCGGTATTTATTTATTTGGGACGCGGTGCAGCGCGGCCTGTGGGTGTGTGTGGTGCGTGCGTTGGGGGCGTCCGTGTTCCTTGCGCCGGAGCCGAGTCGAGCGATCACTAAGACTGAAATTAAATAAAAAGATATAACGTTATAAAGTCTACGTTGAAGTATGTTGTCTTAGGTAAAATTAATTCATATAGAAACAATTAAAGTATATAATATTTAATGAATCTTTGGATTGTAACCTTCGACGATATTGTATATTACGAGGAGGTCGGTCAATAGTGAGCTGAATCTTGCAGTGTATGGTTTCTTATGTAAGTGACCTGTTTCATTTCAATCCAGCAGCTGTTAATCTGTGTTTAAACAACTTTTATATTTATTTAAATAATTATGTGTAAAATAATGCATATCAGTACAGTAAATGCAAGGAATATTAATTATGACGCATAGTTTACTCTATTATTGTAAATATTGTCACTAATTTAACATTAGATTATCAATGGCCAATGCCGAAATCCGAGGGTCTTTTCAATTGAGTGTTTGGCTACATTCCATATTTATGTTGAAATATTCTCTATATTACTGTATTAGCTGCTTACAGCTGTCTCCTTGTGTCCTCAGTGTGTGCCCGCTCCACTCATCTCCATTACTTCGTACCTCACTCTGAATGCCTATGAATGTCTCCTACCGAATATCACACACACTTATCGTCATGCCGATAGGCGACAATAAAACTTTATTGAATAGTGACTGATATTTTTAAATACAGATGAATAGAAATCTCATTAGATAATGAAAATGTAAATGATGCATATTGAATAAATTAGGTTTTAATTAGTTATTTATTAACTCCATTGTAAGTTTGGCGGCGCATACCTCGCACAGGGTAACAATTCGAGTCATATTTCATAGTCAATTCTTGTGCTCGGTATGTGCAACCAAAGTCGCAGTAAGTGTAATGACGTGTGTTAATAAGCTATGTCAAAAACACTTGCCTTTAATATCATTCGTAGTTTATCTTGTAAGTCGCGTGATGTCTATGCTCCTACGGTAGTAGATTTTAAACTATGAAAAGACGCGACAAATATATTGTTCAAGTTATCCATTGTGCTTTGAATGATAGGGCTCTTGCCTCTATTGTGCATTATTGCAACAGTTAAGGGGATGTTTTGTTCCTATTTGACTGAATAGAACTTTTAACTATATTGTAGACTGCGATTACGGGTCTAGCTCAGTGACATGTATGGTTAACGAGCATGACAGTTGTCACGCATATTATTTACATAGATTATGCATAACATAGATGAATTATATTTAAACTTTTAACAGATGTCGTGCTGGCAACTACAATATTGCTAGCATTGTGCTTAACAGTACTGAAATCACCTTACAAAAATTACTTATTGATAAAAGGTAACACTGTCACTGTTACAAATATTTATACGACATTTCCTTTCTTGTGAAGTCTCCGATGGAATAATATTTATTTTCTTAATGTAAGTAGAAAAATTGGCAGCATAATATATTATTGTTTGAGTTTTTATTTAAATTTTGATGTGGCAGATTTTTTTGTAACCGTAAATGTATGGACCTATGATAAAAGCATCCATACATAGTTAGAGTGACATAAGTCTGTATAATAATTTCTCTTTAGCCCTCTTTCTCATAAAGATATTCCATAGTGTACTTATCAATTATCATATAATAGTAACTATACCTTTAAACTCCAATTAATTCTTTAATAGTGAGTAAGACTTTTTATACCTATCTCTTTCATGTAATAAATATATTTCCAATGTTATTAATAAGTAGTTATTGGCTATAACTATGTAGTATTTTTCTGAGTAAGAGGGTCTTGTACATATAGGTACACCTTAAATTCTATAGGTAACATAGCTGTAACCAACTGTCCACTTAACGACTGTTAAACAAAGTTCCCAAACTCCTCTTAATAGTTTGTTGGGAATTATAATTTAGTGCCTACTTTAAGAACAAATTTAAAATAGTCAAGAAATATTTTAACCCTTATCAAATTACAATGGATTGAATAAGACTTTGGGCCGTAGAACTGACAGATGGGATGACATTGTACAATGTCTATTGTCTATCTGTCAGGCTAAGCACAGGATTGTTTTCTATACTTAATTTTGTATGATGTGCAAAAAAGATACTTAAACCTAAAATTATTTGTTGATTTATAAGCACAATAAAAATGGATATCAGAACTTTCTCAATAATATTGATAACTAAATAATATTGTTTTGGTTTTTCAAAAATTCATAAAAATGTATGCAGGTATATATTGACTCCAAGGATGTGAATTTTAGTTGTATTGATCAGATTGTTTGAGATACTACACATTTTATGACAATAACATGTCTCAATTCTAGCTTAGTCAACAATCTCTGTGCTTGGCCTACTGACCTGGGCCATCTCATAATCTATCTGAATCCTAATTTATTCTACACCTTAATATGATTTTAATTGAAAGTTAGTTTAAGGAAAGCAATCAGTTTTCCCCATCTATTGAAAAGTTATCTGCATAAAAGGTCATAAAAAGCATATTTTATGATTTTGTCTGGGTCACTGTACCAATAATAAAATGCATTGGATAAGGGTTAAAATAATAGTGCATAGTTTTAAATAACTGTACAAAATGCTGGTAAAATATAAAAGTTGTTTAAAATAGTTTCACAGAATAGATTAATCTAGTTATCAAACAATATTCCATTGTCATATTAATAAGTAAAAGCAGAAGCAAATGTTTATGAAAAAAAACAGCATTAAATTATGACCTACCAATAATAAACAGGATTTTATTTCTCAAGCTTCCGTCTCCGGCTTCGCACGCGTTTTTCAGAATATGTAGAAAGCCTACAAACCAGTTTTTTGAATAATAAAAAAAAGCAAAAAGCCGGTCACCCATATAAATACTGATCGCATCATCGCCATTTAATTCAAAAATAAAAAGTAAGTAAGTAGTCAAACTTTTACAATTCTTGAGATACTTACAGACAGTTCAGGTAAGGTGAGGAACTCTAATAATAATGGAAACCGACCAAATCTAACTTTCATTTTAGAGAAGCACATAAACACAGGTCTAAGTGCTAAATAATTTTATTAAATTTATAGAAGTAAACTTTTTATATGTTCCGAGTTTGCAGCATGCTTGCAGGTAAGACCACAAATTTTATAGGAATACTACCACCACGAATCTACGTTTATGAATTACTAGCGGTCCGCCCCAGCTATGCACGGGTATTTAACAAAAATTTAATTTTTCATGCTGAAGCCTAACTTTTTTGAAAATCTTCTACAGCCTATGTTCGTCACGGAAAAATTAGAAATTTAATGGTGAAAGAATTTTTGAAATCGGTCCAGTAAGTTTCATAGCCTATTCAATTCAAACAAACAATCAAATCTTTCCTCATTATAATACTCGTATAAGTATGAGCATGTGGCCGCCACGCCCATCGCCCGCAAGAATCCATAGAAATAGGAGCTCTCCTTCGGTTGAGATTAGAAGTGTGTAGGTAGTATGTACTGTCAGTAATTATTACGCATTAAGTTTAATACCTATTTAAAGCACGATCGTAGGTATTACCCAAAGAAGAAAGAGTATCCCTTCGGTTTAATAAACCAACCAACTTATATATTCGTCTTAACTCGAAGTTGGAAAATAGTGAGATAAGTTGAGGATCAAGATTGCCGATACATATAAGATTGATGTTGAGCCGTGTGGTGCCGGCATAGAATTTCACCACCCCATCTCTTCCCGTGGGTGTCGTAAGAGGCGACTAAGGGAAACACACCGGGGGGCGGGCAGCAGCGCCCTCTGCAGAACAACTCCACCGAACTGCGATCCCCAACCCGCATGCCCAGCGTGGGGATTATGGGTATTAAACCCCAAATCGTATCTCATTAGGGTAGGCCTATTTTCAGCACTATTGGACTATTATAGGCTGGTGATGAAGATTGATGATTGATTAGATGGTTAATCGTTCAAAGATCAATGCTATTACCCGATAAAATTTTGCATGACACATGGCATTGCGCCATGCTCGACGACCTCTGTGGTGCGGTGGGCCAAGATCCGCCTGCGACGCAGTAGGTTGCGGGTTCGATTCCCGCCTCGGGACCAATATTTGTGCAGATATTTGTTCAGGGCGTCTGGTCGTTTTAAATGTATAGTAAAAAATATCATCTAAGTCATCTAGTACCCATAACACAAGCTCTGCTGTTTGGGGCTAGATTATGCTGTGTGGATTGTCCGGCATTATTTATTTACGCTCTGCCATTCGGTGCGGCAGGCAGAGTGTTCTGTTCTGTTCATGCTCGGGTGTCCGTCGTCGGTCAGTATCGTAAAGCATATAAAGATATGTACTTAGTTATTAAATGTAGTCTTATTGCAATAGATATAATCCGAAACTCAATAACCTAGTAAAGTAGGGCGACTTTTTAATGCAAAATAACTTTCGTCGAAATCCATACTGACCAGTTGCCTAGTAGAACCTACGCAAAATATACCTGCTTACATAAATACATACATATCTCAAAATATAAAGGAAATAATAATCAGCAGTCTGTCCATTCAACATTCAGTACGTACCTACATCTAAAAGGGCATTCGCAGTACCTAGTAAAGCGCGTCAGGTAATGTTTAGGCTTGAGTATTGCGTAGGTACTGTTACTTAAGAAATGATACAAGTATTATCATTTCTTAAGTAACAGTACCTACGCATTACAGTCTGCTAGCACATGTCTAGTTGAGTTGAGATCAATGCAAGAATCGACTTCAACGATCTCTCTCTTGATCTCAGAAAAACGATTTAGGATCGTTTGTTTTTCTGAGCTCTTGATGCAATGCAATCATAGACTAAAATCACACTAATAGTCTATGGGTTTTGGGATTTTTATATTGACATGACAAGTAGATCTTGGTATACACACACGTAAACAAACACAAACACTTTCATAGTGTTTTGTTTGCGGTTGTTTTTTTTTTATAAAGATTAGTAGTAATTCAGTAATTTTATTCTCTATGTTGTACATGTGTAAATGAAACAAATAGTTAGTGCATAGGAAGTAAAGTAGGTACTTTGATATTGATTTTAACCTTGTTGGTTTACACACACACACTCTGGCTTTAATTTCACAAGAATGCAGATCTTTATGGACTGGTGAGTAATTTGCTAAAGTTCCAACTTAAATTGATCATTATATTATGCATGTCGGTATAAAGGTGGAGTAAGCGGCAAGTTACTATTTGAATGAAATAGATTATTCCATTCCATACAAACGAGATGCTAGCTTTGCAAACAAAAAATCATCAAGAGTACGGGAAGTTGGCTACTGCAAAGTGAATTTATCCACTTGGGCTACTGGAATCTTTCTTCAAATTAATGTACCTACTTATATTTATTGTTTGTTGTTTGTTTCTTGTCTTTACTTTTTGGATGTTTGTGAATCTTTGAAGCAAAAACAAAACCTGTGACTTTGACACTGACAATTATAAAAATTTGTCAGTAAAACAGCTGATTGCAATATGCTCATTTAATCGATGGGGTTGCAAGCTACGTCGCTATTGATTTCATTCGTACAATAACTTAAATTATCATGGTATTTATGATAAATTAAAACCCTATTTTCGAAAGCAAAACATCATCTGAAAAAATAAAATCCATAGGGAACATTCCTAGGTACTTTGCGTCGTTTTCATGGATCGTCGATGCAGTTGCTAGAATAATTTTTATTAATGACGATATCATTTATTTAGTAATATAATAAAACCGACTATCAATCAGTATCACAAGAGTACACAATGTAATTTTAGTTAAGGTTCTATTCACGGCTTATATCAGGTATTTATAAAAAATCCTTCATCTCAAAATAAGTATTAAAAACATTTACCTAAATATTATAAAATAAACTCTTTTTTAATTTATGAACTTTAACTAAAAAATATTCCTACTGCTTTTTGTCTCATTCATAACATAATCCATGAGTCAGAGATAAGCTATCTCAGTAATACAAATTTAGAAAATTTAAGAAATATTTTATAATAGTAGCCTGGAAGTTCTCGAGACACTGAAGGATGAACGAACATAACTCTACAAATCATACACAGCGACATCATTCCTATCCAGTAGAAAAATTATTATTCTTCAAGAAAACGCGCCATTTTTAGCTTTAAGTTGATATCATCATCACATCATCAGCCTATTATAGTCCACTGCTGGACCTCTAGGCCTCACCTAATGAGGGGGAATTTGGAGGTTATTGCGCATAATCCTTACGCGGGGCACGCGGTTTGGGGATCGCAGTTTGGTGGATTTTTTTTTTTTTTTTCTACAGAGGTTGCTACTGCCCGCCCCCCGCTGTTTACTTAGTCGCTTCTTACGACACCCACGGGAAGAGTGGGGGTGTTTAAATTCTATACCGGCACCACACGACTGTTGATATCGCGAGCGTATATTTGGTAAGAAAAGGCTGCCGTGCGTCGTCGCCGTCACACGGTATTGAAATCCTATGAAATAGCTCCATCGACCCTGTGACTGTGAAATATTTAGTAGTTGGCAACCCTCCAAACATCAAATCTGACATTTCAGTCAAAAAGCAGTACCTACCTACATTACATTTTCCCTACCGTCCAACGTCGCTTCTAAACTCATGCATTTAGTCACACAAGTTACCAACAATGGATCCAGTGGTGGTTCTCCAGTGGAACACCCAGAGCATGCGTGCAAAAACGCATGAACTAATTTATTTAATTAATAAATTCCGCCCGTCAGTCGTTGCCGTCTCGGAGACATGGCTGAAGCCTGGATCCCATTATAGGATCTCGGGCTTCACCTGCCTCCGGGCCGACAGGGCTGACGGGCATGCTGGGAGTGCTTTACTAGTGAAGCGCTCCCTTACCTTTTCCCAAATCCCTCTCCCGTCCCTTCCCCCTGATATCAACGCTGTTGGTATCAGGTCCTTTGGTATTTCTTTTATATCCCTTTATATTCCTCACCCTAACTCCTCATTAATCCCTGACATCCTCCTCCTTTTCTCATCCATCCCTTCTCCCATGATTATCATGGGGGACTTTAATGGTCATAACACTGCGTGGGGTCACAACCACTCAGATTTGTTTGGCCATTCTCTCCTGGAAATTATTGATGAGGCTAACTTATGCCTCCTCAATGATGGATCTCCCACTCGTAGAGTATTCCCTAACCAGAATCCGAAAAGCGCTGTTGATCTTTCTCTGTGTTCTCCCTTACTTTTGACTGACATTTTATGGAAAATTCTACCATATTCCTATGGAAGTGATCACTTCCCCATATTAATGTCATTACACTCAGTCTCCCTAAATAGCATAACCCCTTTCAGTAACCCGGCACCATCCTTAAAATACAGACTCTCTGGTGCTGATTGGTCATCATACTCCTCATCCCTTGACCTTAAAATTGCTTCATTCTCGCCATCTCTAAATTCTATCACCTCTTATAATAATTTTATTGATACGATGACATCATGCGCAGACCTTTACATCCCACTTAAGAAACCTGCTTGTGGCTTTAAAATCTCCACTCCATGGTGGGATGCTGAATGCACCAAAGCTGTTGCTGACCGTAAATCAGCCGAAAAGGCATACTGCCAATCAATGACTAAAGATAACTTCTTACAATACCAAAAAGCCTCAGCAAAGTTTAGGAAGTTAACTTGTAAGAAGAAAAAGCTAGGTTGGATTGCCTTCTGTGAAAGTTTGTCACCTAGAACTCCCCCGTCCCTAGTTTGGAAACAAATTAGACGCTTTAAATGTTCTTCTTTCATAGAGAATATCTCAGCTAATGACTCAATATCCTGGCTCGACGGTTTTTCGGACAAACTGGCTCCTCCCTATGTCCCCTCTGCTTCATCCTTTCCTTCAACTCCCTATTTCCTACCATCTACAAGCGACTTGGACGCCCCCTTTTCTTATAATGAATTAACACTTGCACTCGACGGACTGACAGACTCCTCCCCTGGCATAGACGGCATCCCTTACTCCTTCCTTACTAAAGCTTCTGAAAATACAAAACAAACCTTTTTATCTCTAATAAATTCTTTTGTTGATAATGGTATAGTTCCAGAACAGTGGAAATCCCAAATCATTGTCCCAATCCTTAAACCTGGTAAGGACCCCTCCGACGCCGCTAGCTGGAGACCTATAGCGCTATCATCTGTCATGGCTAAAGTGACCGAACATTTGATCAAGCGCCGTCTCGAATGGTGGGCCGAAAACTCTTCCGTCCTCGCTAAATCCCAGTTTGGCTTTAGAAAAGGTATGGGCACCATGGATAACCTTAGTTTGATAATGACAGATATTCACATTGCTTATAGAGAGAAAAAATACCTAATTGGAGTCTTTCTCGATATAGCGTCAGCTTATGATAATGTCCTGCTTTCGGTTCTCAGGAGAAAACTCCTCCAGCTGAGAATCCCTGAAAAGCTTGTACGGTTTATATGCAACCTATTAATGGAGAGATCTGTCATTATTAAATCTCCTCTTGGACTCCTTCCCCCCAGGACAGTTTGGAAAGGTCTACCACAGGGTTCTGTCTTGAGCCCGTTACTCTATAGTCTGTACACTTTTGATCTCGAGCGTACTGTGGAATCTTTTTGTGAAATTTTGCAGTACGCCGATGATATATGTCTCTATGTATCCTCTTCCTCTGTGGCAGAAGCAAGTAGTCGACTTAACTCCTCGTTGTTTTATCTCGGAGAATGGCTTACTGACCATGGTTTGTCCCTCTCAGCTTCCAAAAGTTCTGCTGTCGTTTTCACCAAAAAAAGATCCATCCCGACTGTAGAAATCTTTATAGATCAAGAAATCATCCCTATGTCCAATAAAGTCAAATTTCTGGGTATGACATTGGACTCTAAAATGACAGGTACCTCCCACTTTGTTTCCGTTGTTCAAAAGTGTGAAAAGAATATTAACATCCTACGATGCCTCTCTGGAGTATGGTGGGGATCTCATCCATACACCCAGAAGTTACTATACAATGCTATTATCAGAAGCCACTTTGACTATGGAACATTCCTTCTTAACCTCTGTAACAAATCAGGTTTAGACAAAATTGACAAAATCCAATCTAGATGCCTTCGTATAATACTGGGAGCTATGAAGTGTTCACCCATCAACGCAATGCAGGTTGAATGTGGTGAGCCTCCCTTAAGTCTTCGAAGGCAATACCTCTGTGATAGGTTTTTCTTTAAGTTGGTTCAAAATTCAAATCACCCCCTTCTTCCAAAATTAAAACAATTACTTAGTTTATTTGGCCCCTCTGATAAAATCCCTTGTCTCCTCCGTTCTTTTAAAATATTTTCAAGTCTCCCAAACCCTGTCAGACAATATCCAACATACCCAATTTATCTCATTCCCTATGATGCTCTAGTTTTCCTACCCCATATTATTTTAGATTTTAACATAACCAAAAATTCTGTTGATGCCAGAGGAATGTTTAATGCTGAAATGAGTTCAAAATTCCCAGAGTGGACATCCATTTTTACTGATGCATCCAAGCTATCAAATGATAGTGAAGTTGGAGCTGCGGTATGGATCCCCTTTACCAGCATTACACTTAGCTTTAAATGTCCCTCTTATTCATCAGTTTTCACTGGAGAAGCTGTTGCCCTCCTAGAAGCTGTTCGTTTTGTCAAATCTCATAATTTAAACAAATCCATCATCTTTTCGGACTCTAAAAGTTGCTTGCAATCTTTATTGTCCAACCCTTTCAGGTCCTCCTCTCGTCTACCCATTATTCTTGAAATTAAACATGTTCTCCATCAATGTCATAAACTAGGCATCAAAGTAGTTCTTGCATGGGTTCCAGGCCACTCTGGTATCCCAGGCAATGAGACAGCAGACGCTTGCGCAAAAGACGCAGTCCAGTTAGGTTCTCTTGAGCACTATCATACATATTGCCACGACCTCTGCCTTTTATCTAAATCGAACCTTGATAAATCCTGGACAGATGTATGGAATACATCAAGACTAACCAAAGGCAAGTACTACTCTGACATCCAACCGGTTATACCTTCTCACCCCTGGTTCTTCAAGTTTCGCAAATCTAATAAAGTTGTTACCTCAACCATCTGTCGTCTCAGATTAGGTTTTGTATGTACTCCAGTATTTCTAGCAAAACTAAGGATTCGGGACCACTCTATGTGTGAATGCGGCCTTGAAGAAGGAGATGTGAACCACATTTTCTTTAACTGCCCAAAATTGCAAAGTTCTCTGTATGATATCCTTCCCCCTGAAGTCCCTCGTCCTACTTCATTTAAAATAATACTATCCTTAACCTTTTCCCCTCTTATAAATAGTATACTCTGTAAATTTGTAAAAAACAATAATATTAAGTTGTAACATAAAAAAAAAAATGGTATACCTATGTATTTGTATAAAATATCTATTTTTGCATGACAATTATATATATATATATTTATTGTATATTACGCTACTCATAATGTTTTGTCCTTCTGCTTATTGTGTTGTCCTGTGTTAGATAAATCATCTTGATGCAAAATTTCTTCTAAAAATTTATTTGAAACCGATCATATTATTAAGAAGTTTATGATACTCCATAACAGACACTGGCAGAGTCGCAGCGAAAAGCAAGCGGTGCCATAAAAAAAGAAGTTGAAGTTGAAGTACATTACATTTGTTTTGCTTCGGATTAAGACCTACGGTATTTACCTTACCTATCTATTTTATTGCAAAACAAATATTCTAAAGGACGGGTTCGACTGTGATCCTGTTCATTAATAAAGAAAGTCGTCAGTAATCGATAAAAGTCACGGAGACAAATACACACAACACGTAAAAAAAAAACTGGCTGTAAAGTTTTTTTAGCTATCTAGCTAGCCTTTGGGAATGTAAAATAATATTGTGAATCAGTGATATTTTTACATAGTGGTAAGTAGGTATCTATAATCGTCTGTACTTTAAAAATGTTAAATTATTCTCTACTTTTAGACACCTTACTTACTTAGTCTTCAGCATGTATACATTTGCATTTTTTCAGGAATTCAGCTCTAAAAAGGAAGTATACCTACTGTTTAACACATTGAAATAGTCGGAAACACGTCTTAATCATAATAGAGAGATTTATCAGACACCTGCTTTTACAAACAAGCCAAAATGGGACCACCAAAGAAATTTAAAAAATATGACTCCAAATCTGGAAGTGACCGTTCAGGTAAGGTTACAAATAAAATTATCAGTTATTCAAGTGTTTATGTGTTAGTACAACCACAAGTAACTTACTATATTATGTGTATTATCTTAGGTAAAAAGAAGAAAGTGGAAGAAGAGATGACCATAGACTTGGTGGATGATGACAATACAGAAAACGTTGGAGTGCCAGGGGCAGCAATGGCAGACGCTGAAAAGAATGACCAGGTTCCAGAAGACGAATTTGGTGCCAAGGATTATAGGTAAAAATTTGAAGATGTTAGCATCATGTACAATCAGACTTTACTGCTGTGTGCAAACTAAATAAATAAATAATTCTGGACAACTCGTGCAACTCAAAGCTTACATTCCTGCAATGTTGCTATTAGGTTAAAATAAAATTATATTTTGTTACTTAGTCATTCTTAGTATTATACATAATGCTGGACAATCCACACATCATCTAGCTCCAAGCTAAGCAGAGCTTGTGTTAGGGTACTAGACATGATACATATTAAATAGATACTATATATATTTTATATTATACATAGAAAACAACCAGAACACCCTGTACAAATATCAGCAGATAGTACAAACATTTATCCCCAAGCGGGAATAAAACCCTCCTGCGTCGCAGGCAGACCTTGCCCACTGTGCCACAGAGGTTGTATTAAACTCTTTGTTTCAGTTGAGAGCTAAGACTTGTTTGTTTTAGGAGTCAAATGACACTGAAGCCTGACAACGCTAGCCGCCCACTGTGGGTGGCTCCAAATGGACACATCTTCCTGGAAGCCTTCTCACCTGTTTACAAACATGCCCACGATTTCCTCATTGCTATAGCTGAACCAGTATGCAGGTAAATATTGTTTTATAACACTCAAAAGCAGATTGGACAATTTGTACAACATTATAAGTCAAAACAATTGTTTTTATAGTAAAAATATCTGTAATTTGTTTAACTTAAACTGTATGACGTAACTTGTTTCCCCCGGCGCGGCTTCACAAGAAGCGTAATAACCTAATATAAAAAGCTGTTCAGTAGTTTTATAACAAAAAACGTATTATTGCAGCGGCTTCTCATGCATTGTTGATACATCTCGGATGTAGACTCAGGGTGGTCTAATATCTAAGTGTATGATGGCCTAATAACGAGGAAACCCACTAATGGGAAGTATTCGTGATGGTGAAATCAGCGCCGCACCTCTCGACACTCGAAGTAGTTTCCGTCGTTGTTCCTAAAAAAAATTCTAAGTGTTTTATTTCCTTTACACCTTACTGGGCTTTTGGTCACGTCAGAAAACACAAATTACAAAAGTAATACTGGGAAATAAAGTGTTCCTTTCCGGCATTTAGAGAAAACCCATCCTGCATAGGCAAACTGCTTTGTGCCGCTTTTAATAGTACACTGTTTATAGCAGGCATCTGCATTCTTCCTCATAGTCAGATTATCCAGTCCATCTAGCAACTACAATAATCAGGTTTTTCATTTGTTTCTTTTTCCTTTAGTCTCTACACCTGACAGGTATCTTCGGGTGTATCATATCATATTGTGACACCCGCTATCTGCTGTAGTCCTCGCCTTTTAAACTCTCTTATAAGACATATGTGCTGTTGGCTAGCGTCCCACGCATGCCTTTCAAGGCTGCGGTTCTTTATGGCCCAAGATCATCGAAATGCGCTATAATAGTAGTAATAAATAAAATAAATATTATTGTATTGTTTTTCAGTTACATATAAATATTGTTAATTTCCAGGCCTCAACACATCCATGAATACAAGCTTACAGCGTACAGTCTGTACGCCGCCGTGTCAGTAGGCCTGCAGACAGCGGACATCATAGAGTACCTGCAACGACTCAGCAAGTGTGGGGTCCCCGCTGGTATTGTGGAGTTTATAACACTCTGTACGCTGTCCTATGGGAAAGTCAAACTTGTTCTTAAGCATAACAGGTAATGATAGAATGATTCAAATATAAGATTTTTAGAGAAATTTTTATTCAATTGAGTTTTTGCTAACATGTTGTTTATGGGACCATAAAGATCTTATAAATAAATTGTTTCAAACACACAGGAAATAGTCATAAAATATTCAGTGGTCTGAAAAAACTATTCACTACAAACTGCATAAATAAAACTGGGTAGGTAGTAATATACCAACAATTTTCGAATTCGGCGGGACTTGAACCCACGATTCTCCCTCAGTGCGTTGACCGAGATAATCCCAAGTCAAAGACAAAAATCTTTAAACTGGGTAGAAAATGTTTTCTATCGTTGAAAACATTTTTTTTTTTCGAAATGCTTTGTATTAAATACTGAGATTCAAACATTATTTGAATATCCTTTCGGCGAACATTTCGACGAATAGGTACCATCCAAAGGAAAAAAAGAACCATTGTTGTTGAAGAAACATTGTTTTGTAATTTACTTTTGTAAATAAAGTAAATTCAGTGATTTTTGTGCTGTAAATCTCTTCTCCATTATTTACTATTTTTCCAGATATCTAGTAGAGAGCAAGCACGTGGAAGTTCTCCAGAAGCTGCTGAAAGACCCCGTGATCCAACAGTGCCGGCTGCGGCGCGACGGGGAAGAGGATCTCGTCGCTAACGCCTTGCCCAGCAAACCTGCCGCAGCGACCACCGCCAAACCTGGTTAGTACACTCTACGTACCTATGTACTGAGGGCGACGGCGAAGATCTTGTCGCTAATTTATTTATTTATTGAAAAAAAAAAACAGTAGTTAGCTTACAGCCTTAAACCAAAGCACTTACTACGACCTGCCGCAGCGACCACCGCCAAACCTGGTTAGTACACTCTACGTACCTGTGTACTTAGGGCGACGGCGAAGAAGATCTTGTCGCGAATTTATTTATTTATTGAAAAAAAAAACAGTAGTTAGCTTACAGCCTTAAACCAAAGCACTAACTACGACCTGCATGCCGCAGCGACCACCGCCAAACTTGGTTAGTACACTCTACGTACAATACAATACACTTTATTACACACCAAAGAATATATATAATACACAAAAACAGGGAAATAACACTTTACAAAGTTGCACAATGGGCAGGCCGCCCATCACAGAGCGATCTCTTATCTCCAGACAACCTTGGTATGGACACGAAGCAGTTGTACCTAAAGACAGTGGCCTAATTAAAGTATATTAAACATAATATATAAATTAAATTAAAATAATTTAGTACCTACATGGGCTTGAACAGCTTCTTTACTTTACCTTAAAAAGATTGAAGTGAACAATGAATCAAAGTGATCACTTTATTTCCCATTTTTATTACTTATTTAACTTTTATATTGTGACGTGTCCAAGAGTCCTGTAAGGTTTAAGGTTTTTTAGAAATTATGATAAAAAAAAATATAATTTTTCTATTTTTTGTGGCAGATATAATTTT
This sequence comes from Eupithecia pulchellata, assembly GCA_963931895.1. Lineage (NCBI taxonomy): Eukaryota > Metazoa > Arthropoda > Insecta > Lepidoptera > Geometridae > Eupithecia > Eupithecia pulchellata. Next base: position 7,481,798 of record OZ007535.1, read on the forward strand.
CATCGTCAATTTTATCTTTATTCTACACCAAGATACCTATAGCTCAACTTAATAAAGCTTACAAATTCTGTGTAATACCTATCTCAACTTTTAACTATAAATAATATGAAGAATACATGTATTTTCAAACTAAGAACTCGGAATGTTGCAACATCCTTACAGGGTTCATGTGGATTCTACCTAATAAAATGTAACACGTTGTAATGGACATTAATGCAATAAATAAATGAAAATGCAGGTGAGGAGAAGCCAGCAAACGGCGTGGTCCCAGAAGACATCAGCCAGTTCTACCAGCAGTTGGACAAGGACGACGAAGAAGATGAGACCACCGAGATAGCGACCAACACGGCGGTCGCTTTCGAAGTAGACCCCGATAAGATTGAGGTAGGTTATGAAATAAAATGAGAACCTTTCTGCTTTTTAGAACTGATTTCGCAAAGCTATGATGCTCTATGTTCGTTGATTTCTCCATCTACATACTGTGGCCGATCTTCTGATTTTTTTTTTATAGAATCTTTTGATTTTTTTATAGAATTGATATCACATTAATTTTGTCATCTCATATTATTTATTGTTTATAATATTTATAGTACAACACTGGGATTTATTTATAAAAGCAATATCAAAAAGAAGAAGCAATGTTTAATTTACCATTTTGCAAAATAAGCTGCTGAATCTTACACTAACTAGATATCCCTGTACTGTCCAGGCGTCTAGTATTCATCTAGACGGTTTCATAAAACGCTATTTTGAAACCTATCTTCTCTCTCATATTTTCTCCCTTACTTGTTACTTGTTTCTGGATTGGTTTCTCCAACTAGGCCACAGGTGGACCTTTGAGTAGCTGTCTGACACCGGTGCATGCCTCCCTAGGCATTCTCGGTCTCCCGAGGTCTCTTCAAGCACATGCGCCGCCGTCTCTGCATAGACGGCTGTCCGTGATACCCATTTTAAAGAGGTGTTTGTTAAGCATGCAGTGTCTTTTTCTCCCCATTCTCTATCTCTCTCTCACATATCCCTTCGGTTCCAGGTGATACAAAAGCGATGTATTGAGCTGGAGCACCCACTGCTAGCAGAGTATGACTTCCGCAATGATTCCGTGAACCCCGACATCAACATAGATCTGAAACCCACGGCTGTCCTCCGGCCTTATCAAGAGAAGAGCTTGAGGAAGATGTTCGGAAACGGACGGGCAAGGTACACGATTTTTTTTTATTAAAAAGTTGCAATAATACTTTAACCTTATGAAAAACAAAAAAATTTGTTCAGACTCAGTCCATAAAAATTACAATTATACTTATAACATTAAAATTACACATAAAAACATTAAAATTAAACATACATATTGAAATTACTAATTAAATTTAGAATTAAGAGTTTTTATGGAAAAAGCATTTATATTCCCGAAGGATTTATTTAACTGCAACTGGAGTAGCTATCCCCATTCATTGTAAGTGGTTTTAAACTTGGTAGTGTGTCAGATAGCTTACTGGTTTTATTCACGTTCAATGCATGCTTGCTATTTAGCATTGTTTAGTACGATTATTATTTATAGCTAAACTAGTTCTCCCTGATTTAGATGTCTGAAAATTTGCATGCCCTAGTTTCGACAAAAAAAATTATTTACCTTTTACCACTCTTCTATCTCTGTGACCCATGTTTTTTACAAATAAAGAATGTGATTGAAAAAAAAATAATAAAAATATATATTTTTGGACAGATCCGGAGTAATAGTCCTCCCGTGCGGTGCCGGCAAGTCCTTGGTAGGCGTAACTGCTGTCTGCACTGTAAGGAAGCGAGCGCTGGTGCTGTGCAACTCTGGGGTGTCGGTGGAACAGTGGAAGCAGCAGTTCAAATGCTGGTCCACCGCTGATGATAGCATGATCTGCAGGTAAGCACAACATGGCGTTCCCTAGTCCTTCAAATGAGGGTGAGGCGATTTTGTGCATTTAAAAGTAATGTTGTAGATTCTGTTTGTTTAACAGACTTATTCCGACTAATGTTATTCGATTTAAGAGTTTGGTAATGAGCTACCTAAAAACCAGGCCTTTTCTGTGCACTTTAGCGCTTAAATAGGTTTATAGATTTTTTTTTCTCATAGAACTTAATTATAGATATAAATGAGGATAACTAAACTTGTACAATTCTGTACTTAAATTTGCATTTTGCGAGTGTGCTTTTCTGTTAATATTACCTATTTATTAAAAAAACGGAACGTAAACTAACCCGAGTACCTAAGGAACCAAAACTAATACAGGGTGTGTCAAGACCACTTCTGAAAACGAAGTGGGGTGGTGCAGAACCCCGAAACAAAATCAATAAAAAAGCCGATGTCCAAAATAATAATGTAGACAAAGAATTTAATTTTTTAAGATTTTCAACTATTATTCTAGCCAGCAATGTACGCTGAATAGGTACAAACGTCGTTAGGTTGTAGGTAAGTTAGTAATAGATACTTACCTACCTAATTTCGCTGCCTCGGTCGAATCAGAAACGGCTCAAACTGAGCTGCTCGTTCCTGGCACAGCTGGGCAATCCTTGTTGTGGACCGATGGACGCGAGGACGCGGTTCAGGAATGTGGGGCGGCACTTTTCGTGTAGTAACACAGTAAATAAAACCCTAATATAATAGGTACATAATTTAAGAATAACTATTAATAAATAACTTCATAAAAAACACGCTAAAAACTACTAGTAGTTTAATACTAATACGAATAATAACAGATCACGTTGTAAATATGCTCAAATTACAAATCATTTTGTTATTACGTATGAGGGAAAAAATCGGAAATAAAATCTTACCGGCCGATTTCTCTTGTTCCAGCCATTAGCAAAATTTTCGAAGTCGGACTCAATAAACGATTGCTATCGTTTATCGGTGAGCGAGACACTATGTCGGACAGACAGTACGCGTATAGAGCCGGGCGCGGCACCACGGACCTTGTGAGGGAGGTGGTGTGGCGTGTGCTGTGCGCGCGCGAAAGCGGTCAATGCGTGGCGCTGCTGTGCTGCGACCTGTCGCGCGCATTCGATACCGCGGACCACCACCTCATCTCCGACAAACTCAAACACTACGGAATTAGAGGCCCGACTCTGTCAGTGCTAAACTCTTTCATGTCGAACCGCACGCAAACCGTAGTTGGTGATCATGGCCGATTGAAGTCCGCAGAGCTGATGAACACCATAGGAGTACCGCAGGGCTCGTGCCTTTCGAACACGTTGTTTAGCCTTTTGTTGAACGACCTCCCTAAAGCCGTCAACGGGGCGCAGGTATATATGTACGCCGATGACGTAGCCGTTGTTGTAGCCGCCCCGAACACGCGCGAACTAGAGGTAAGGCTGAACAACGTAATGCAGAGCCTCATACGATGGTTCCTATCGAATGGCCTAGCCCTGAACAGGGACAAAACGTGCTACATGAGCTTTCGTCTAAACGGCACACCCAGGCCACCGCTCACAGTGACTGCTGGAAACACCATCCTACAGATGGTAGAATCCACAAAACTATTGGGTTTCCAAGTCGACAGTGGTCTCACATGGGAGAGTCACATAGAAGAGCTCTGCTGCAGATTAGGCCGCACATGCTTCGCACTGCGCCGCCTCGCCGCGACCGCCACCCGCGGCGTGGTGCTGGCGTGCTACCACGCGACGGTGCACAGCACCATCACGTACGGCGTGGAGCTCTGGGCGCGCGCGGCGGACGTAGACAGAGTTTTCATAATGCAGAAGCGCGCAATTCGTGCCATAGTAGGTGTACCAGACGACGTGTCGTGCCGCGAATATTTTAAGGAACTGGGCATAATGACTCTCGCCTGCGAACTTATCCACCAGGTGGCGATGTTCACCCATAAAAACATGGATGTTTTTAAACGTAGAGGCGTAAACACCAGCCGCGCTCTCCGCAGCAATAAGCTAGCCCATCTTTTAGTCACACCATCACATAAATTGAGTAAATCGGAGAGGTCCGTGTACGTCATGGGCCCCGCTGTATATAACAGGCTGCCGGACAAAGTCCGAGGGGATGCAACTTCCACAACGGCCTTTAAATCGAGATTAAGAAAATGGCTACTGGAGAACTCGTTTTACTCGATTAACGAGTTTTATGAACTGCCCATTTGTTAATGCTCTATATAATGCTCAAATCTTAATTTTTTATTAGTTTTTATTTTTATCCAGAATTTATAATTATTATTAAATAAATATAATATTTTATAAGTAAGTTATAATAACTAACTAGTTACAAACTGTAACCTACCTGACTTATAACATTGTGTTATGAATAAATGATTTGTATTTGTTTGTATTTGTATGGTAAAATTCATCCGTCGCCGGAGCTTTAAGTGCTTCTTTTCTAGCTTATTATAAAGCTTAAAGAAATAAAATTAATGAAATCCAAAATCCTTTTTCCAGATTCACATCCGAAGCGAAAGACAAACCAATGGGCGCCGGCATCCTCATAACCACGTACTCGATGATAACCCACGGACAGCGCCGCAGCTGGGAGGCGGAGCAGACTATGAAGTGGCTGCAAGCGCAGGAGTGGGGGCTGGTGGTGTTGGACGAGGTGCATACCATACCAGCCAAGATGTTCCGGCGGGTACTCACTATAGTACACTCGCATGCTAAACTGGGTAATTCTTAATTCTTTGTTACACGATATTAGTACATTGTTACCCAAGGGTTGAAAGTATCTTATGAAGTCCCGAGACGGCGTTTAGCCATTAGTTCCAGGGACTAAATAAGTTACTTTTACCCGAGGTAAACACTGCTTTACATCACGAATACAAGGACGTAGAAATAAAAACCCAAGTTAGCCAAAAAAAGTTGTGTATTTTATTTTATATAACCTAACAACTTAGGTGAGGTTTTAAAGGTTTTCCAATACTGTTTTAGCCTCTTCTCTTATGAAATTAGGCGTTAAATCCATATCTGAATCAGATGAACTCTTGTAATACAAACAAAACTCTACAACACGAGAAAACATATGAAGATCGAATTACCATTTTCTTGCTGTTTTTTTTTCTTTAGCATAATCCATTATTTTTCACATTCTGCCATTATCATTGTTCAATAGAAATGTGATAGCTGTCAGTTGAAAACAATTCTCCCTAGGTTCAAAAGTATCACTTCAACCCGATCCTCAGGTAACTTAATCTTTCCGAATAAGAGTAATGAAAAATAATATAGGGTAGTTGTAGTTCTTGTAATTGTTATTCTGACGATAGTATTTTATATTTACAGGGTTAACAGCAACCCTCCTCCGAGAAGACGACAAGATCGCCGATCTAAACTTCCTGATCGGTCCAAAGCTATACGAGGCCAACTGGCTGGAGCTCCAAGCTAATGGGTACATAGCGCGCGTGCAGTGCGCCGAGGTCTGGTGCCCCATGACGCCGGAGTTCTACAGGGAATATCTTATACAGAAGTAGGTTGTACTCTAAGACATAACAAAGATAGGCTACCTGAAGCTAATGGGTACATAGCGTGCGTTGGAGCTGTGAGGTTGGGTGCCCCATGACGCTGGAGTTCTACAGGGAATATCTTATACAGAAGTAGGTTGTACTCTTATTTATTAGAAGACCAGAAACTTCAATTAAACAGAATAATATGAAGAAATATATCCTAGAAAAAATTAAAAAAGGTTTTCACGACTAAAACAGTATAGCAACAATTAATAGAACTAGTTGCTTATACACTAAGATATAACTGGGACAAGCTAGCTGGAGCTCAAAGCTAACGAGTTCATCCATAACACCGGAGTTCTGCAATATCATGTACAGAAGTAGGTTATGCACTAAGGTTTGTGTTTAACATGAAGAAAGAAAAAAAAACATTTATTTAAACCCATTTAAAACAAATAAGAAAAAAAAACAATATACAAACTAACATGGGCTAGCCGAACAGTATGCTCCAAGCTAAGTTAAAGAACGCGCGTGCAATGCGCCGATTGATAAATCAACCATTTATTAAATAAATAAATAATGCTGAAAAATCCACACAACATCATCTAGCCACAAGCTAAGCAGAGCTTGTGTTATGGGTACGATGACTGATACACATAATACAATATATTAAATATATAGATTTTTAATTTAACATAGTAAACGACCAGAACACCCTGAACAAATATCTGCGGATCGTACAAACATTTGTCCCGAGGCGGGAATCGAACCCGCAACCTCCTGCGTCGCTGGCGGACCTTCGCCCACCGCGCCGCAGAGGTCGTCATTATACAAACAAACATGGGCTAGGCAAACTGTATGTAGCTCGGAGCTAAGGTAAAGAACACAATGCGCCGATTAAAAATCAACCATTAATTGAATCTAATTATATTACAGGATAAACAAGAAGATGCTTCTCTACGTGATGAACCCATCCAAATTCCGCGCCTGTCAGTTCCTAGTCCGCTATCACGAGCGGCGCGGGGACAAAACAATCGTGTTCTCAGACAACGTGTTCGCACTCCGCCACTACGCTGTCAAGATGAACAAACCCTACATCTACGGACCGACCTCGCAGAGCGAGAGAATACAGATCCTGCAGAATTTCAAGTTCAATCATAAAGTGAATACGATATTCGTCAGTAAAGTTGCCGATACTAGCTTCGATCTGCCCGAGGCGAATGTGCTGATTCAGATATCGTCGCACGGTGGCTCTAGGAGGCAGGAAGCTCAGAGATTAGGTAAGGCTATATTTCACTTGCCGAGTGGTGCCACCATAGAATTTCACCACCCCCACTGTTCCCGTGGGTGTCGTAAGAGACGACTAAGGGAGACACACTGGGGGCGGACCTTTCCTAAGCGCAGACTCAGTGAGTCATAGTTTTGAGACAGACTATTGCTTTACAAAGATTTTGAAGTCGTAGACAGAACAGTTCCGTTTCGTTGTAGACAAATCAGTTTCATTTAGGTGTGCGATGTGTCGTAGGCATAACAGTTTTAGTTTTAAGGCAGTCTTGTCTATGTGGGGAAAGTCTGTCTTAAAACTATTGTGACTCCAATATGCGCTCAGTCTAAATCAGTTAATTTCACGTCATCATCATTGTATTTGTATACGTCCTATGCTAAACATAGGCTCCCCCAAACGCAACAAATAATCGCTTCCATCCATCAACTCCCTGCGACCGCTACATTGTCCTCCGTCGTGGTCTTCCCACACCTCTATTCATATTATACGCGGTCGTCACTTAAGAACTTAACTCCCAAACGCTTATTGGTTATGCCAGCTAAGCTATATGGCCTATTCTACCTCAGGTAGTCACATATAAGTCACAAATCAAACCAGTGTAAAACTAGTGACCAATCTATCCAATAAGACCACATTGGAATGTATATCAGTAATTTACGAGCTCAGCATTAAGATACACATGACACTGAGTAAATCAATTGTGGTTATATCGTGAAAAGTATACAAGTTTAAAAAATATAACCCGCTTCGCACGGGCATTTAACAAAAAATTACATGTTAGGTTAGTTAATTAATATCGAAGTTCGCATACCTCTGTTTTCATAAATCTGTTTAAAATATTATAGCCTATAAAAGATTTTTTCAAATCGGTTCAATAATTTTGTGCCCTATTCAATTCAAACAAACAATCAAATCTGTCCTCTTTATATGAGTCTTAAATCAATACAATTTTACAGGTCGTATTTTGAGAGCAAAGAAAGGAGCATTGGCAGAAGAATACAACGCATTCTTCTACACACTCGTATCTCAGGACACGCTGGAAATGGCTTACAGTAGGAAAAGACAAAGGTTTTTAGTAAACCAAGGTTACAGTTACAAGGTAAAGATCTATACAAATATTATTTTTGTTTACACCCTTTGAATAGATTAAATTAAACGACCTCTGTGGCTCGGTGGACGAAGGTCCGCCTGGGACGCAGGAGCTTGCTGGGTTAGATTCCCACATCGGGACAAATGTTTGTATGTACTGCAGTATTTGTTCAGGGTATCTGGTTTTTTCTATGTATAGTAAAAAAAATCTATATAATGTAATAATATTGTATTATGTATATCAGTCATGACCATAACACAAGCTCTGCTTAGCTTGGGGCTAAATTATGCTGTGTGGATTGTCCGGCATTATTTATTTATATTCTTTTTTATTTATTTATAATAATAAGATAATGAAGTTAAATATTGTTGTAGGTAATAACGGAACTAAAAGGAATGGATACGGAGCCCGATATGTTTTACACAACTCGTGAGGAACAGGGAATGCTTCTACAACAGGTTCGTATAATTGATACATGATTTGTGTTTTAATGCTATGCCACAATTAAAAGGTGAACATTTGTGAAAATATGCAATTTGGTAACATGGGATCTTCAAAACTTCTTGAACATATCAAGTTGTCTCTACTAATATTATAAAGAGGATTTGATTGTTTGTATGAATTGAATAGGCTCCGAAACTACTGGACCGATTTGAAAAATTCTTCAAACAAATGATCAAACTCTTTTCTCTTTATACAGCCGGTTCCGCAGCGCCGTGTTTTCGTGTTTTCTAACATCATAACATGTTTACAAAACAGAATAGGGGCGTGGCTTAACAGTTTTGTTAGCAAAAACACAAAAACATGTTTGCCGAGACAAATGGATAACATCACCCGCGTTCGCCTGCGGGGAGGGGAAGCGTCGCATTTTATGTTCGCGCTCATTGAAGCAAGACGTCAAGACGTATCTTCAAAATCACTCTCCGAACATCTAAAAAAAATTTGTATTCCGAATCTATCATCGATTTTCAGTTCTTGATAAATATTGAAAGAAAGAGGTAGCAGGTAGGGTCGGACCCGGATCTATTTCGGTTACGTCTTTGTAGAACTAAATCCACTATAGCTATTACAGCTTCTACGTCCTCTTCGACGGAACTCATTTTTGAAATGAATTGGAATGAAACACAAAAAACAATAAACAAAACAGAACACACCAGACGGGCTGTTTTTAAAACATGTTTTTGTTAGAAAATTGGCGCTGCGGACCCGGCTTAATATTAGTATAGAGTATTATTTTATCTTTGGTATAGATAAGATTTTCATGAAAAATTCTTAGTCCTGCTCTCGTAAACTCCACCCCAACAGTATTTATTATTCAATCTGATCCAAATCAATATTTGTCACAGGTACTAGCAGCATCAGAAACGGAATGCGAAGAGGAGAGGGAAGGCGGCGTGGGCGGCGGCGGCGTGTCCCGCCGCGGCGGAGCCCTGTCCTCGTTCGCGGGCGCCGACGATGCCTTGTACATGGAGCACAGGCGGAACGCGGCGCAAAATAAACACCCGCTGTTCAAGAAGTTCCGATACTAGCCTGTAGCTACCCTAAATGCAGCGCTTCATGCAGTGAAAAAGTATGAAGTATTTAGGACGCTGATAAAATATAGTGTCGATATTGATTAAGAATTAATAGCGTTTATGCAGTGAAAAAGTATGAACTATTTAGGACGCTGTTAAATATAGTGTCGATATTGAATATGATATTGAGTATGTTCTTCAGGAAGTTCCGATATTAGCGTATAGAATTTTTTTGATACCACCAAGTTGGCAAACAGGCATGATAGGAGGCTACCGCAGCCTATGGAACACTGCAACTTTAGGGACACACGCGTTGCCGAACCTTAAGTGTCTTAGAAGACCCGTTTTGAAAAAACCCATGTTATATTCATGAGGGTTTCATCGGCAGGGCGACTATAAGTCCGCTGCTGACATTGAATTTTAATCTATTTATTTGTTGCTTAACAATACTGTGACGTGTCTAGCATTAGTTTATTGTTTGTTAGCTTGTGTTGATGTCTTTTTATTTTTATTTCAGAGTAAAAACAGCCTAATGACTCAAGTATAATGCCAGCTGAAGTTTCTCGAAATAAAAATTATTTGTAAAACGTACATATCCTAATTTAATTTTCCTATATTTCCTCTCCTTGACCTGATAGATTTTATTTAAAGAATTTTAACAAACTCTTTCCGTTGCAGTAAAACGGAGACAGACGGGGGTGTTCCAGAATGGGCGATAATTGAGCTTCAGGGACTTATCCAGACGAAGAAAGATTCCGAAGGTCCTACCGTTATCGGCGACCTTCACTTCTTTAACAGAAATCGTCATCCAGTCCTCATCTTAGGCCACCACGTCCTCAATGGAAAAGAAACCAAGCTAGAACAACCCATGGCCGTCATTGAGAAAGTGCACATCGGCGATAAAACTACTTACAAAGTCAAAGCTGTTGTTAAAAAGAAATTGTTGTTCAAATCCAGACCTAAACCTATCATTTCTAATGTTGCTGAAAGATTGTGATTTAAGTTAAAGTTATTTGGTAATAAACGTATTATTAAACTATACATAAGCTTTTATATTTGGAATCAACTCTGGTTAAATCAACTGGGCTGGGATTTATTCAAATTTCTATAGAAATACAAAACACAACTATTAGGTTCTTATAATAATATAATTTTCATATTCACAATGTGAGATATGACATAATTCTGTCTTATTATCGTAGTATATACCCAATAATAACTATGCACTATATTACCAATTAACTTCTATGCTAATATACACAAGGTATAATGCAGTCACATACGAACAAAACAAAAGAGAACAGTTTGTGATTTTGTAGCCCTGACAAAATACAAACCCAGTGAGAAGCATGAATTTCATAATACTAAAAAGATTTAGCTAAAACATGTTAGGTCTAAATAAAATAATATTAGAATAGTTCACATTTAGAACACATTTTCTATGTCACATAACGTAAGAATATAAACTCATACTGTTCAAAGTGATATGCGTGTTTTCTTAACAAATCGTCAATCCATTATGTTACTTTGAACTTTGTGGTTGACAGTAGGCATATATTGCACACGAGTTGAAGTCAAAATACAAATAATAACTAGGGCTAAATCCAATGTTGGGCTTAACATAAAGTAAAAAGAATAGTTCTGCAGAAAAATAAATCCAACCCTATGATGCAATCTTAGAGATACATGAATACTATAATAAAGGCACTTTATTTATGAAATTATGAAAGAATGATACCGCAGGTGTATCTTAAGTTCACTAGGATATAACAAATAAAACGTAACTACCTATCCTAGTACTTAAATTATAGAGAAGAAAATGTAAGAGGAATGAATAAATTGTTAATAGATAAAAGTATAGAGTGCCCATTCTCGAGTCTATTGAATTGTTTGTTGTAGGTAATAACCTATATAAATTCTTTTTTGCTAGTGAATGTTCCTCACTATAGGAGTTTTATTATAAAATATATAGAACCAAAGCTTAATAGGTGTCTAGTAAAGTTTTTATCTTTATGATTGTCAACACTACCGATGTTATTTTAACAGGATGTATGTATAGCTCAAACTTTGGCTGTGAACAAAAATATTAATTTCTCTAAAACTAATAAACTCTAAAACAAAGTTACAAACAATTTTATCCGTAAACAATAACTAATTTTAAGTTAAACCTAATAACATGATGCGTTATTCAAATATTAATGTGCATCTCAGACGCGCACCTGACCTCGCTCCGATAAATTCATGGCGCTACCTTCCAGTCTTTTGATAAAACTCTCATAAACACGCTTTACATAACTTGACCCACATAACTACTAAAATTTGGATTCTCAAACATTATGCATAAAATTATTCGACTTTGCAGTATAGTGCAATATATATTCTGTGCCAAAATAATTGAGTTCACTATTTGTATTAATACTATCTGATTTTGCTGACACTTTGCAAATACCTTAAATTTTCAAAACATTGTGCTATTGAAATATTTTTCCGACATCTGATTCTATTTCATAAAAATAATTTTCTAATTGGTCGAAATCATTTGAGACTACCAGTCACGTTCGTACAAACGTTCAGTCCATTACTAGGCGGGGTCGATTCTGGCGCGCAGTAACTTCATACCCTCATCAGAAGTCCAGTAGTTCACCAGAAGATCTCGTTCCTTGTCAAGACACGCTTGGAATGTGGACGGAGACCCTTTCTTCAAGCTGAGAAGCTGTTTCTTCAGTTTTATATTCTGAAAATAAAAAAACCGTCTAATAAATGTAGGGTACATGAATGAATGAACTTTATCGCCGTTATATTTGAGACAGCAGAAACCAAATTCAAATGTTAGTGCATTAAAGGTTGCCTGGAACTGGCCTGCTTCTAAGCTATAAGGTCGCCCATTGTACTTGTCATAATTATGTAATGTCTTTTGTTATGTTATTTTTTTGCTGTACAATAAAGCATTTTTGTATTGTATTTATTTATTTATTTACGGGTGTTACAATGTTACAATAATAAATACAAGCTCCTTAAAGTAGATAATTGTACAACCAATTATAGGTAAACACTGCATGCTTAATAGTAAATGTACAGAAGAACAACTAAGGTAACAAAGATAGTATTTAGGTACTTATGTAACAATAAAAATACATTAAAAATAACCAAATTACAATTACACCATCTCCAATACAATATTTGTATTTTAGTGGATTAAGATACCAATAAAATGTCTCAAACACAAGTATTTGTGCTTAAGCACAAATTCACAAGGTTATCTTATCAGTTTATTAGCTGAGTGACCTAATAATCAAGTACAGTTAAATATCAACTACAGCGGAGCTGTACATAATGTTTGTGATTAAAATTATATTTCTGTGCGCACTTTCTATAACCGCGCGATCAAGTGGGGAGGGACCCACCTTGTACTACTATGGCTTAGTAAGTACATTATCACTATAATTTAATTCAAGGACACTGTTACAATAGATTTCTGATTTTACTCTGGTTATACAAAATGAAATGATGAATAATGCCATCTATGGCGCTCATTAGGGGAGGCCTAGAGGTCCAGCAGTGGACTGTTATAGGCTGATGATAATGATAAAAACTATTGAAATGCATTAAATTATGGTGGTCTGTCTAAATAGTTTTGGTAATGCTTGATTGACAGAAGAAACCATATTGAGTAGCTAGGAAATGCTAATATCGACAATTTCATGCTGTCTGCTAAAAACTTATCATCTTATTATATTCTATTCAAAATTTCAATCCCAGGGGATCGAATGGAACAAAAAAAAACGATTTATCAATCTTAGGCCTATCCGTAGACGATTTATGAACTGATGTAATGATGATTAAATCCCCATTCGAATACTACCTAATTAAATCCTATGAATCAAAATCATAGTGCTTTATTTCAAAATAAACAAAATACAAGTTAATTAAGTAATAAAAATGGGAAACATAGTGATCAATTTGGTTAATTGTTCACGTCAATCTTTTTAAGGTAAAGTAAAGAAGCGAACAAGAAAGCTTTACCTTGTTAGATTGTTAGTTTTTTTTATTATTAGTATGAGGGTGTAGGGGTCATTAATTAATCATCTTATACGGGTGTTAGGGTCATATATGACAGTTAGCATAGTTCACGTTCAATCAATTGTCGTAATTATGTAATGTCTTTTGTTATGTTATATTTTTGCTGTACAATAAAGCATTTTTGTATTGTATTTTAGTGGATTGTCATAATTATGTAATGTCTTTTGTTATGTTATTTTTTTGCTGTACAATAAATCTTATAACGGTTATGAAACTGGCTACGTTCGTTAGGAAGAGAACGAGCGAAGCCTGCCGTCCTGCGGCGAGCGGCAGGCTTGTTCTGCGCTGATCCAGCGCTACTGGCTCCCGACGGCTCTGGTGCGACTGTGCCGCTGCGGCCGGCGGCAGCGATGCGACGAGCCCGCCGGGACAGACAGACTTATGGAGATCAACAACCGTGCTCACTTGCAGGTAAACAACATTCTACTTGCATTAGTAACTAGAATAACCGTGCACACTTGCAGGTAAACATTCTACTTGTATTAAACAAGCGGTCCGCCCCGGCAATGCACGAGTATTTAACTAAAATAAAAAGTTTCATGCGGAACCCTAACTTTTTGTAAATATACTAGCTATGTTCATCAGGGAAAATTTAGGATTCTAATGGTGAAAGAATTTTTCAAATTGGTTCAGTGGTTTCGGAGCCAAATTAATTCAAACAAACAATCAAATATTTCCTCTTAAAATATTAGTATAGATAAATAAATAATGCTGGACAATACACAGCATTTTCTAGCCCCAAGCTAAGCAGAGTTTGTGTTATGGGTACTATATATTCGATATACATAATAATATACGAGTACCAACATAGATAGATAAATATTTTTTTATTATACATAGAAAACAACTAGACCCTGAACCAATATTTGCAGATCGTACAAATATTTGTCCCGAGTATATTGTATTGTTAGTTAAGTAGGTCATGTAGGTATAGGAATTGGAATCAATACACTGAAGGTGAAAAAATTCCAAGTATGATATCGATTGAGTGCTCGACGTATTCTACTAATATGATAAACGTGAAAGTTTGTTAGTATGGATGGATGTTGATGTTTATGGATGATGTTTTACTTTTTCACGCAAAAAGCACTAATCGGATTTTGATGGTAACTTGGAACACAGATAGTTTATGATCTGGTATAACATATGGGCCTTGTTATCCTGAAAATGCCACAGAATCACGAGTTACGCGGTTGAAACCGCACCCAGCTAGTTTTAAATGAAAACTTTATGTTCCAGTTCTGTCTTCCAACGACCAACTGGCCTCTGTGTTTAGTAAACGAGATGCCATTAACGGTGATCACGGCTTACTCCCAGATGAACCCAGACAAGATTGAAGAGCAGCATCATCTAGAAATAGAGCTGCGTCCGCCAGAAATCACCGTAAAATGTAAATGTCCGAATCCAAACTACTGGAAGTTAAATTCGACGATAGGGAATACTCGAGTGTACAAATGTGCCTCGCTACCTTCTTGTACGACAGACGAGTTCTGTGGGAATGTGAGCTCTGATTTAAACGCTTTATATCAGTCTTGTTTGTGCCCGAAGCACCATATATGTGTGCACAATGGCGGACGGCCGCGCGTTCATATGTCGGAGCTTCTGTATATAGGGAATGGATGGAAAGCTTATTGTCAAAGGATTGAACCTGATAGTGATTATAGCTACGAAGATACATAGCTAATTTATTGGTAATTTTTCTCACTCGTGAGGTTAATTATTAAACGACACAGCATTTTATCAACCCTTTAACTTTCAAAACATCGAACAGAACAACAATTGTACAATTGTGTTGTGTGTATAATTAATTAATGTTTTATTTGATTGTAATTTGCTAAACAAAACTATAGTACGAAATGTTTTATTTGCTGTTTAGCTTAAATTAGGCTACCCATGTCGTTTATATTATAGGGTCTTGTCTTGTTAAAGTTTAGATCTGAGCTACAACAACAATCGGCTGAAAGATCATAAATAATTGACAGAGACTTTAAACTGATACCCTTAATATTAAAATCACTTAGACCGGATATTTATTGCAAGATATCTCAGAGCATCGTGCTCTGAGAATACATATAAATTTACATTGAAAAAATTCTATGTTATGTTTGTGTTAGATGGTGATCACTCAAAATGTATATTACTATTAATAATTAGACTAGTACGAATATTGTAAACCTTTCTGTAAATAAACATTTTTATTAATATTATTATGTGTCGATGCTACATTTAAATTATACCTAAGTGTTATTCTGTAACTCTATCTGTTGCATAAAATATTTTTTTTCTACATATTATTTGTTTATTATACTCTACATATTAGTTATCTTTTCACATAAGTTATAGCTTATAATATATACATATTACATAATTGTTGGTGTACGTGACGCGTCCTTTGGTTTCGACGGAAGATCGACGTTATGATTCCTTTACCTTACGTCTAGGTTTCACAACATATGCTGAGTCGGACGCCATTTTGTAGCTTTTTACCTTAAGTTTATTAGAATATGTTAAATTGTATAACTGTTGCTACAAATAAAGTTTTAATAGTGCTATTTTAACGGGTATTTATCGCGATTATTTAACTATTTTTCCCGACGTTTCAACAGGTTTACACAATGTCGTAGTCACAGGAAGACTGATCGATAAATACCCGTTAAAATAGTACTAATAATTATTTGTTCAGATCTTGTAAGTTTAAACATATTAAATAAAGTTATCTTTATCTTATGTAAACTCACCTCAAAAGGCTGCGTGGCAACATCCATAGCCATGGCTCGCACTTGCTGCTGGAACCGCTCCGGCCAGACCACTCGGCTGATGAGGCCGCCCCGGAGCGCTTCCGACGCAGACAACTCTCGGCCGAACACAATCAACTCGCTCATCTGGAATAAATATATGATTAATAATATTATGAGTAAATACAGAGTCTCTGCAGAACAACTCTACCGAACTGCGATCCCCAACCCGCTTAGCGTGGGGATTATGGACAAAAATCCCAAATAATAAATAATAAGGGGAGGCCTATGTCCAACGGTGGACTAGATAGGCTGATGATGATGAAGCTTTTATAATACAGACCAAAAAGTACTGAACCGATCAAGATCTAAGCATACAAGTGGAACATAATCTCTCTTCATAATCTCTGTTTATGTATCTACATACTTGAGCTAGATGATGCGTGAGGATTGTCCAGCATTATTATATTACTAGCGGTCCGCCTTCGCACGGTTATTTAACAAAAATTTAATTTTTCATGCGGATCCCTAACATTTGAAAATATTCTATGGCCTATGATCATCAGGGAAAATTTTGGAATCCAATGGTGAAACAATTTTTCAAATTCGTCCAGTAGTTGCCTATTCAATTCAAAGAAACAATCAAATCTTTCCTCTTTATAATATTAGTATACATAGATTACTATATCCTGAAACTTACCAACTCTTGCGACAGAGCTCTTGAGTTGAGAACTCCCGCGCCGGGATGCATCACCGCATTACTGTGCTCCGCCAGAGAGAACGTGGCTGTTTCACTCGCCAAAAGTACATCACTTAGAGCCGCGAGCGCGAGACTGAAGCCTTGGATCTTGCCTTCCACACCAATAACCAGCAGTTTACTGTGGTTCTCCAAGGTTTGCATTAGCAGACTGTAAATAATATTGTTTTTCAAAGGTTAATAATTAAACGACACAGCATTTTATCAACTGTTAAACTTTCGAAACATTGAAAAAAATGTAAATACTAGTTCATATTTTCTAAACAAAACTATGAATTGCACAAAGGTACGCAATGTTTTATTTGCTTTGTAACACATAACAAAAGATACTGCTTAGCTTAAATAAGATTACGCGTTACATAGTAAATCATGTTGTTCATATTTATATACCTTTGTAATAAATACTAGAGCACAGGCATATAATAAAAATAACAAGGATAATATCCTGTTTCAAAGTGATAAGATAACTTAAAGCAATTAAATAGTAGTATACCTTGCATGGTCAGCAATGTCACGAGCCATATCATGTTTCACATCTCCAATAATGGGCTTCAAATCCAATCCCGAACAAAGATTTCCACTTTCTGATGTTATCAAAGTGACAGTTGTATCTTTATTCGAGTCTACCATCAAAAGAATATTTTGCAAAATTCTCATTATCTGAAAACAAATAATAACCAGTGCCATTATCAATTAAAGATAACAAAGTTAAGTTATATTAAAAAGCTTAATCATAAGCAATCCATAAACTACTTTTTTCTTACCTGGACATTAAACAAAGACCCTGCTTTTCGAATGCATATTTCTGCTACCTTCTGATTAAAGTTTACGGTTACATCAGTAGAGACTTCCTCAACAGGCACTACCTTCTTCACTTTAGCGGGTTTCTCCATAGACAATGAAGACAGTTTTCTCTTATTTAGGGCCAGGGACAGCTTGGAGTTTAGTTTCTGTTTAATGGACAGACAATCACTCTTATTCATAATGGAGTCTCTTCTTGGAGTGCTAGTCTTTTCTGCCATGAATAAGTTAGACTCTGTTTTATCTCCTATAGGTTCAACTTCCTGCACTATAATTTGAGTAACAACCCCGCTCTGGTTGCTAGATCCACCATCAACATCACTCAGCCTCCGTGGACTCATGCATGAGCTCGAGTATGAGCTGGATGAGTGGCGGCGGTAGATTATAGAGTCGTCTGCACTATGGTTTTCAAAATCCTCACTAACCGCTGGAGATTTAATGGAACCACCGACAGAAAGTCTTGGCTTAGAGCTTCCATGCTTTTTGGACTCAAGCTCTTCAGTCTTCACTTTACTTTTTCTTTCGCGGAATTTCATTTCTTTAGTGTTAGGAGTGTTACTTTGAATGTTTTTGATAAATTCAGCTTTACTCTTCATGTTTTTGTTGCCTTTCAGTGCTTCTGGAGTCAGCTGACAAATCATGTTAACAGCACCTTCGTCCATCAATAGCTTATCAATTTCTGTAAGTCTTCTGTGGGATTGCCGGTTGCTCTTTGGTTGAGGCTTCTTCCATTGCATTTTGGACAGTGGAGATTTGGATTTGACTACCAGAGGAGCCTGATCTGCTTTAACTTTCTTGGGTGTAACCTGAGGTGTTTCTTTTTCAGGTAGAACATCTTTTTCTTTTTTTACTTGCACCTTATTTGTTTTAGTGAATGTATCTGGGTTATCAGGATCGTAGATAACTTTCTTTTTTATAACTCTTGATTCTCGTGACCTTCTCTGTGGTTGTGTTTCATCTCCACTTCTTCTGTTGGGTGTCATTTCATCATTTACAGAAGTTTCTGTATTTTTGGATGCTTGTTCACTGCCTTCAGTTTCTTTTGGTTTACCTTCTTCCTGGACTATGATTTCTTTTACTACTACAACTTTTTCTGTGCTTTCAGGTAAATTTTGACATTCATCTACAATTTTGGTTGATTCATGGTCATTAGGTTCATCATCACTCCAGTCCTGAACCAAAGTATTGATGATACTATCCTTTTTTGGTTTTGCATCTTTTGCCTTAGACTTAGCTTCATTCGGAGTTTTGTTTGAGTTTATTTTGTCCACTGCTTTGCCTTTTCCTTCTTTCAGGCTATTTTGTACAGAAACAGTTTCAGTAACTTCCTCTGTTGTATCTTTTGATATATTTTGTGAGTTATTTAACTCATTCACTTTTCTTTTAGCCCCTTTAGAAGTATTAGGTGCGGTTGTTTTTTCAGCAACTTTTCTTTTATCTTTAGTAGCATTTTGTGTTTCAGTTGTCGCATCTTTTTCAACTACATCTTTTGAAGTATTTTGTGAGCTGCTTGTTGCACTAGCTGTAGCTTTTATTTCCTTGGCAGCAACAGCTTTACTTCTTGTTTCTTTAGAAGTAGTTATTGAAATATTTGTATCATCACCGGAGTCTTTGGGGGTATGTTGTGAGATAACGGTTTCCTCAACTTTTTCTTTTGCAGCTTGTTGGGTACTGTTCCTTTTGGGTTGTTTTTTTTCTGGTTTCTTAGGTGAGTGACGACTACGTTTCTTTGCCTCACCTGCCTTTAATCTGTTTAGTTGCTGCATAGCCAAGTGTTCTTCTAATTTCTTGCTATCAGCAAGAAAATTTTCTGAAATCACTTTTCGAGACTGCTCTGTGTCATTTCCTTCTAGGATATCTAGTAGTTCTTCCTTATTAAAAACTTCCTGCTCACAATTATTATTTTCAACAGGTTCAGAACCATCAGTTGAGCGTAGCACCTCACTCAGTTCTATATTTTGGCCGAGTTCACTCAAGATATTGCTAGTTTCAGGTTCTTCATACACCTCTAGATCAGCACTATTGTTTTCAATGAATATTTCGGTTTCGAATGAAATATTTGCAGAATTGTTTTCTACAATACCATCAACTTCTACAGATTCTTCAATAACTTCAGTTTCAATGGTAATGTTATTGCCGTCTACAATTTCGGCATTAGATTCCGGCTCAAAAGATTCAACTGGTATTTCAGTTCCCTCAAATTCATTGATATATTCAGGGTTGTCTGTTTCTGCTGGGTCTATCTCAGTGGCATTCTCATACTGCACATATTCTTCTTCTACTTTAGTAGCTGATTCAGTCGCAGCATTATCGAGAGTAGTTTCATCCACAGGTTCTAGTTCGCTTTTCAAGCCCACGTCCTCCGACTCGGCGACTCCGTTTGATGTGTGACATACATCCATTTCTACTGATGTATCTACGTTTATAGTAACCTCTTCAATTGAATTATCTTTAACACCCTCCTCTGAAGCTCTTTGCAGTGATGGCTCTTCTATTCCTTCCATAATCCTCCAGAAATGGAAACCAAACTAATAAATAGAGCACCACTTCCAATCCTAGGATAACCTTTTTATCAATAACGAAACGAATGCATATATTTGCTTTGCACAATACACTGAATTATATTTTGATTACATTTTATTTCTTTCTCCGGATACTTGTACTTTTCTTCGGTAAAAACGCAAAATGAAAAGTTTTCTTTTCACGAAGACTCGTCCGTCTCGTCCAATTTTACGTTGCGTCGGATGGTCTATGTTGTCTATGGTTATAAAAGAATATCGCACGTATAAAAATAAAGAGAAGTAATTCAAAAAACACGTTTTTTGGGAAAACGCTTTCAAAGTTTTGTAACTCGGAGTATGTTTAGTAAATTAGGAATAAATACTTTCTCCGTGTGGATATTATTATTTTTTTCTTACTATGGGATATTATATAAATTTATCTTTAATATTAAGCAAGAAAATCAATACTATAATAAATAGTTTTTTAATTACAAGGCTTTAAAAAAAATAATGCTGACTTACTTCTGTTTATGATAAATAACTGTCATATTATTCAAATTCTTACAGGATGTATATATTAATGATGCTGTTTTATTTTAAATTATATTTAAATTTCTAGGAATATTGCGAATAACTTCTTTTTATTATTAATGAATAAAAGTTTAGAATCTTGTATATCATAATATTTCTATTTTATATTGAACTGTATGCTCTGACGAGATAGATGTTTTACTAATAAAATGATACACAACACGAATTATAAATGAATTTTGGAGTTTTATACTTACAAATAATAAAATAAATGAAAACACGGCAGAGAAAACTTTGTACCTTTTTAACAACAGTAGTTTCATAAGAACTTATAACTAAATCACAATAATAAGTTAATATTTTATCAAAAGACAACTAGGTAACTTATGTATATAGGCCCCGTATTATGAAAGCTTGGTCAGTCTTCAATCTGTGCTTGAGTAACGATTATTATGGCATAAGCGTACCTCAAACATAGATCAGAACGATCACTGAGCAAGCCTTCATAATACGTGCCTTAGACCTATGAGATCACAAAATACGACGTGTCAATACACCCTAGTGTAAAACTCATTCTTTGAGATAGCTGGCAGCATTATTTCTATGTCTGATATATTTTTCATCTTCTTCCTTATATTTCTAACGTTCACCTCTTCTAATTCTAAGTGGGGGAACTAAGATCTGCACTGACATCTCGCGTAGGAGTGTTTTGTGCATTATCCCCCTGTCTAATCAGGCCCTAACCAGCCCAGCTCCTTGAAGTACCGGAGCAGGACTTTTGAAGATTTACAGCTTTGTTTTAGCTTTTCTTGAGGTGTCGACGGGTTTGATGACTCTATACGGGTTGACGACCACTGTGGTGCGGTGGGCGAAGGTCCGCCTGCGACGCAGGAGGTTGCGGGTTCGATTTCCGCCTCGGGACAAATATTTGTACGATCTGCAGATATTTGTTCAGGGGATCTGGTTGTTTTCTATGTATAATAAAAAAATATCTATCTATTTAATAATATTGAATTATGTATATCAATGATGCCGTGTCGATGCTGTGTCGCTGGCTCGATGATGCTGTGTGGATTGTCCAGCATTATTTATATTTATAATTTATTTATAAGAGTCTTCAATCCCGTTTTCCGTCTTGCCTCCTCTGTGGCCGTGCAATGTATACACGTGTTCCTCAGTTTCCTCTTTCTGGAAGCAGCCACGGCACAGGCTGCTGTCTGTGGCACCAGGTGGTGATGGTTTAGTTCACAGTGACCTGTGATGACGCCTACCATTAATTTTAGATCTTCGCGGCTCATCTTGAACATCGTATTTGTGGTCTTCCTATCTATGGAGAGGAATATTGATTTAATGTGCTTGCAGTCTTTTCGACGCTCCCATATTTTTTAAAGTTCCTTTTCAGAGTTTAGTTTTAGTCTATTTTTTACTTCTGCTGTGGGCGGGTTTGAGACCGATGTCCTGTTTTGTTGGGTTCGTTCTCGCTCCTTCCTTTGCTAGTCTGTCTGCATTTATGTTACCTGTACAAGAGCGTCTATCTATCCATTCTATGATTCGCTGACTTTGCCTTGTTATGGTGGTTTCAATGGTTTCAATGGTTCCGATTAGCCGCCAGTTGGATCCCCATTGTTTCAGCCTGGTTGGGATTTTGAAAGCTCTGATTCTGAACAAAAGTAGCCGCAGCCGGCTCCTGTTTTGGTTTTGGCCCCATCAGTGTAGATGTGATATGTAGTGACGTCATGTGAGGTGATCGCTAATGCGTTCTGTTCGTGTTATTTCATAGTTCTTACCGGTTAAGTAGGTAGACGCTATTCTATCAGTACCGTTTACCGCCTCTGGAATTGCCGCAGTTGCTTTGTTTAATATTCTGCAGTGGTTTGTTAGACCTGAATCACCTTTCCACTGATTTGTTGATTTTATTCTAAGAGACGCTGCCATTGCTTCTTGCTTTATGTGAACGTGCAAGGGCGTTAGTCCTAAGATTATGTCTAGTGCTGCTGGGGGCATGGGGTTGATTTCCTACATCCGCAGATGAGAGTGCGTGCCAGTCTTTGAACTTGCTGTAGGTAGTTTGTTGATGATTGTGACTAAGTTTGTTCTCGGCCACCAAACTATAGCCCCGTAGTTTAGCACTGGGCGGACCATGACTGTATAGAGCCACAGACACAGCTTGGGCCTGAGGCCCCAATCCACCTACGGCTTGCGTGCATTGCCATAGGATATTAGTGGCTTTTGTCATAACATAGCCAAGTTGTTTTCCCCATAGTAGTTTACTGTCTAGCCATATGCCGAGGTATTTAACATCCTTGCTTAGTGGCAGTTTTGTACCTAGCAGTGAGGGTAGTTCTAGTCTTGGTAGTTTAGTTTCGAGTAAACAGTAGGTACCATTTCTGTCTTGTTGGGATTCACTGACAGACTGTGTTTGGTACACCACGTTTCCACTTTTCGTAGAGCTTTCTGCATCTTTCTTTTCGCACAGAGTTGTCTCGAAAAGGCCCGATCTCATGATTGCCAGGTCATCTGCATATGCAATAGTGAAAGTTCCATCTACATTCAGAGAGTCCAGGAGTTCGTTTGCAACCAATATCCACAGAAGTGGTGAAAGGACCTCGCCCTGTGGACGTCCGTTGCACCGTTCACCTCTTTCATATCATTATTTTTATTATTGTATTCTTCCGTTGAAACCATGAAAAAAAAAACAGATTTATATGTAAATAAGTCTTACGAAAAGAGTAAAACTAATTAATTTTAAGTTAATCTAGATTTTCGGTGAATGGAACCTATCTTACCTCCGAAGCAGGAACCACTACTTTTGTCCATTGGGTGGCCGGTGCATTTGCCAGCATGACAAGTTTCTCACATCTCCAAGACATCTTAGGTGCCTAATTAATAACAGAAAGAAGTATTATAAAATATGACCATCGAAATTGTTATCAAATGAACCATAAAGAGAAATAACTATTAATTTTGCCTGGATCTTAGAACCACATTTAATAAAAAACGGAACTACATCGAATTACTTCACAAACGCATAAAAGTTTTTAAAAATAAAAGGAAACAAATCATAATGTTACTGGTAATCTAGCATATTTTTAATAATATAAGGAAATAAAACTTATTTCTGACTTAATTAATACCATCATTATTAAAATAAAAAGGAATTAAAACAGAATCTATCATTTTAAGATTAAATTAAATACAAATAAGGGACTTACCTTTATTACTAAACAGAAGTATTGCATTCTACTCCCGCATAAAACTCAAAATTAATTCATGACTGAGGGCACAAGACTGAATGTCGCCTTTTACCAGAATTGACTTGAACTTCGTGTTTAATGGAAAAGAGGTGGGTGATCGTTTTTTCTCTTTCTAATGCTCGCTTTGCAGTGGCTGTCGAAGCTATCCTGTGCATTGGATTGAAATAATGCTGTTTATGATAAAATCTCACAAAACCGTTTTTTTGAGATAATTCTCTTTATTTTTAAACGTGCGATATGTCAATGTCAAAAAATCCTACCATCATGTTTAGATTTTTTTGGCTGACATTAAAAATGCCATCAGAAAAAAATCGGATAGCGGTGACAACGGAGTGGTCCTCGACTACGGGTCCTTCCTGAGTGAGGTCCTTCCACACATTTGTCATCACATCACACTCATAATTCATTTCCATGAACTGGACACTGGCAGAAAAGTGGCAAACCAGACACATATTGCCATATCAAAGAAGTCAAGTCAAGTCACTCATAATTCTCCTATCCATAGACAATTGCAGCTGACAGTGACAGTTCCAACACCGGAGTGACAGCTGACAAATAACGTCAAAGCCTTTTTTCCATTAACATAACAACAAACCAGATGAGCAGAACCAAAATTAAAAAAGAAGCAAAAATTACTTTGCCAAACACAAATGAAATAGAATTAATTTAATGTTTGGCGTATTCTGAACAGTGAGTATGAATATCCTTCCGAAAAAAAGATGGCACGTAAGAACCAAAGAAAATATAGCGAGAGTAAGGAAAGATGAAGCAGAAGCTGCCGAGAAAGAAAGACAGGAGAAATTGCGTATTGAAAATGCTGACCGAGAAGCTCGACTTAGTGTATTGAAAAATAAAAGTAAACAAAAACTTATTGAAGCTGGGGTGCCAGCTGTACACTCAACCGACTCCTCCGAGTCCCTAGCCCAGCCAGACAGTGAACACATTAACTTATTTGCTGATTATGATAATGCTATCAAGAATACTAACAAAGAACATGACAAGGAAGTAAAAGAAAGCAAAGAAGACTACGAAAAGAAAATTGGCTATCTTACATATCTTGGACAAGATACAAATGAATCAACAAAAAAGAAAAACTGGTATGAGGTAGCTCCTGAGTCATCAAGGTTTACAAGATCTGATGAAATAAAAGAAACATACACTAAACTAGTTCTGAAAGATGAAGACGGCAAACCTAAAAGCAGTAAATTGGATATCAAGAATGGGGAAATTGGATGGAAATCAAAACAAAGAGAGGATCCTATACATTCATTTAAAAAGTATTGCCATGAAAAGCCTAGTAAAACTAACAAAGATACTTTAACAATGGAAAAAAAATCTTTGGATAAGTGTCATATAAATAAACCTTATGATAATAGTAAAAAAGATGACAAGAAAGACAAACTTCAGAAACTGAGAGAAGCACGCCTAAAGCGTGAGAGAGAGGAGAAATATAAAACAGAATTATTTCTAACCAAATTAAACGGTACTACTAATGATGCTACATTATCAACTAAAGAACCTGATACTAGTAGAGTGAAGCGAAAATACAATTCCCAATTCAATCCCGAACTTGCAAGGCAAAACTTCAGATAGGATTCAGTAAATAAGAAAAAAGTGTATAATAAAAGTATATTTATTGCAATTACATGTAAAAATATGCTAGTACATAAAATTTGTCACAATGTAATTTACTCTCTAAGAGCTGGCAATGATATGTCTAATTGTAATTACCATGCATTAGACATATTTAAATATCAGAATTGCAAAAAAAAACTCCAAAAACGATTTTTTTATATATCAAGTTAATTTAGGTAAATATTTTATTTGTGACAAATCTTATTAGAAAATAACAAAAGCTGTTTTATTATTTCTTATTTAAGTATATTTTCAAAATAAAAACATAATTTAATTACATATTTACATATATTATTTGCTATGTCTATGTGCCTTGTGAGGTCATTAATCATAATCACACTGTCTTTATTTGCAATATGTGGGTAAATAACATCATAGGCAGTTTATTTTGCAATTTTTTAAAAGAGTAATGGAATGTTTCACAGAATTGCTCTAGAATTCTTACATAATAGGCTCCTTCAGTTGGCATCTCAGTATATTTGAATCTGAAAAATTGATAATATTTTTAACAAATTGGATGTTATAATTATAACTGTTCCTCAAAAATGCAACAAATTTTTGGACTCGAGGTGGGACATGTGTTAACCGCGATTACATTTTGTAATCTGTCAAGTTTATGTTGATTTTAGTGTCAATATACTCCATTGATTCAGTTTAGCATGACCTAAAATACCTTTTTCGTCTTTCAAAACTCTTGTTATCACAAAACTTTATCTGCTATCTAAATTACTTATAGAAAGCAGAATTTTAAGAAAATATTGTATTTAAAATTCGCTGCTGATGCACATTCCATACCTCG
The DNA here is from genome assembly GCA_963931895.1 of Eupithecia pulchellata. Classification (NCBI taxonomy): domain Eukaryota; kingdom Metazoa; phylum Arthropoda; class Insecta; order Lepidoptera; family Geometridae; genus Eupithecia; species Eupithecia pulchellata. The sequence continues at coordinate 7,508,182 of OZ007535.1, forward strand.
TGTGTTCATAAGTTTTGAGACGAACTTATTTAATTAATTTAAAAAGAAAGTACATAATTCATGCAACCTTTTTTAAACTTTTAAAATTTAAAATTTTGAATGTTTTGAATCAGAAAATATATACATTTGAATATTTGTTTCATTCTCCGTGAAAATGGCGCCAACAAAAGATTTGCGTGCGACTGTAATTTCACTGTTTCAAGCAGGAAAAAAACCAATGCAAGTTTTTAGTGAAATCCAAAGTTTGGGATGTAGTCGGAACTTTGTGTATTATACCATAAAGAGGTACAAGGAGACCGGCTCTTTAGAAGAACGTGGAAGATGTGGCCGCCCGCGGTCTGTAAGGACGCCCGCCAACATCAAAGTAATCAGAGAGCGAATTCGTCGCAACCCTTGCCGGACTCAAAAGAAATTAGCTCTGCAGACCAACATTTCGCGAATATCGGTGAACAGGATACTTAAATATGATCTTAAACTAAAGGCATACAGTCGAAGGAAAGTGCATTATTTAAACGAGCGTCTTCGTAAATTGCGAATGGAACGATGTCGGAACCTATTGAAGAGACACGATCCAAAAAATATCCTGTTTACGGATGAAAAGATCTTCACGGTTGACAATTTGCCAGGCTTCATTCGGAGCGAAGATTGGCCCTCGTCAAGCCCTGACTTGAATCCTTTGGATTATTCTTTATGGACGGAATTGGAGCTGAGGGCATGCAGAAAGTCTCACCCAAACCTGGATTCTCTCAAGCGAGAATCGAAACGGATTCCCATTGAAAAGATTCGTGCCGCCATAGATGAATGGCGCACGCGTTTGAAGGCCTGCATTGAATGCAAAGGCGGCCATTTTGAATGATTTATTTTTAAGTACAGATCTAGATGTCAGTAGTTTTAATTTTAATATCCAATAAATGAATACTCAACTTAGCTCCAAAAATATTTTAGTTTTAGGTACTGTGTCTCAAGACTTATGAACACACGAGGTATATTTAACACATTCTGCCCAGCCTTCGTCGCTGACCTGCCGGAGCGGCTAGTATATTTCTGCCTGAACCACATCATCATCATCAGCCCATGTTACTCCACTGCTGGACATGCCTCCCCTTAATGAGCGCCGCATTGCCCTGTCTTCAGCTTGTCGCGTCCAGCACATGCCAGCAGTCTTTCGCATCGTCATCTCACCTGGCAGGAGGGCGTGAAACACAATGTACTTGGGCAATTAAATGGTTAAGGAATAAGGTAAGAATTACTTACTTGATGTAGTTGCACATAAAGTCAACAAATACATCAACATTCTCAGTCTTGGTCTGATGCAACAGGGTGTAGATTCCTATAATTAAAGGGTAACCATCAATATTCTCCCCTATTTTTCGTGATATAAGGTCACCTGAAAAAGGAATATTTATGAGGTACAAGGGAGGGATCATGTCCCTTCCCTTACATATATTATGGTAGTTATATGTAAAGGCGTCACTGTCTCGAGCGAATGTGGCGCCCCTCAGCAGATTTACAATCAGTTTAGGAGGGTTTTGCTATATTTTATTTTCATTCTGGTAGTAGTGATATCAATTTATTGACTGGTTTCTGCCCGCGTTTTCTATACAAACATTTAAAGATTTTCTGTCTCAGTGGTATTGATCTATCTTGAAATATAGCCTATGTTTGATTCCAGCTTTACATAAATTTCAGTTGCATCTGTTCAGCAATTTTGGATTTTAGAAGAAATGAATATATATCCATCCAAATTCAGACAAGTGCGATATCAGTAATTCTTACCTGTAGTCAAGCACATTTGCAGTTTATGCAGCTGAGATATAAGGATGACAGCTAACAACCTCCCCATATCAACATGTAGGAACTCTTGGATATTCTTCACATATATTTTATCATACGGATCGTAAATTCCGGCTCTTAGCAAATAGTCTTCTAGGTTGTGCAGAAGTTCGGGTGAAACTATTGGTTTTTCGTCATCGATTTTACTTGCTTTTAGTTCAAGTAGTATGGCTCTGAAAATATATAAATATTTAGAATTATATATAAAGTTAGGTATTAGGTACTTTAACTTAAGTCGACGCACGACGAGACAATAAGCCAAGTAGAAAATTTTTGCGAAACTATATTAAATACACTGTTTCTAAAACATTCAAATTATTTTATATCCCATCGGCGGCGGCACTGATATACAGGATAAAAAGTAGCCTATAGGTAGGTATATTTTATTCAAAGTATTTGATCAGCATCTGTTCATCATCATCATCATTCATCTGTTGTTGTTGTGGCGTATGGCTTGAAGAAGTTACAAACATCCACCTATCTATCCATCCAAACTTTCGCATTTTGCGTTATTTAAGAGAAAAAATTACTTACTCATTTAGCGTCCTAAGAGACGCTTCTAAATGCGCGGAATCGAATTTGCAGCTTGTATTAAGCTGGAATGCAATATGCTTTCTTATTATCTGCAAAGTTCCAATTAAGACTAGCACATCAGTAATCTGTTGGGTGGTTTTACCCAACTTCGCTATAATCGTGTCGATATCTCCCATAGCTGTTTTAGGACCAAGGAAGAACTTATCCTGATTGGCTCTGAAAATGCTCTGTATGTTCAACATCTGATTTTTGATCATAAACGCGTAGAGCATGTCCAGGCCGTGCAATCCAACGACGCCGATCGCTTCGTTGAGTTTCGAAAATGTTTTGGTATTGATGATTTCGTGTTGAGTTTTTACGTCGAACCAGGCTGTGCAAACGCCGACGTAAGTGCAGATTCTGAAAGATAATAACTTAATTATCTAGTTACAAAAGACTAGAGATCCAACAGTGAATCTAAATGATAAAACTACCCGCAATCATGTAAATTTTCAAGACCGCCGATCACGCCTATTATTAGTTTACAAACCAAAGATTTCGATCACCGATTTCGATTACCTAATGATTTTGGCTTACGGCCGAGTTGCTCGAGAGTCATAGATATATTTATTTTCTCTGCAAACCAATACATAGTCCGGTCAATTTAGACATTCGAAGTTACCTAAATTCCCACCAAGCTGAAAATCGGTAAGATTGTTTAAAATATCATCAAAAACAAAATTTGAAAGTTCCCCATCTTTCCCCTGTAAGGAAAATTTTTTATTCAAGGTCAAAGGTAAAAAAAAATAGTTTTTCGCGATTTTCAGCAAAACGGTAAGTTTTATCATAAAAATATCTTAGACAAAATTGTAGATCATAAAATTATCTACAAAAATTAATTAATATTTTTTTTCAACGAGCCACCGTTTTTGAGATATAACGATTCAAAAAGTCAATCAAATCAAACGGATCCTCTACTGTTGGTGATTCAATATTAGAGCACAACCGGCCTTGACAATGTGTACATGCCGGAGAACAGATCAGTCCGACTTTTTTGTAACCACATTTAGCACTGCATTCCTTTTTGCAGTTGCAAAAAATCGAGTTCAGCAGTTTTTCCGGCGCAGGTGGAAGTAAAGTGTGCACTGGTTCTAATAAATTGTTGACCAACTTCCAACCCCAGTCTGTAGGGTCTAGCTGATAACCAAGCCACACTTGAACTTGGTAATATACCCTAAAAAGATGTTGATGAGCAGCAACTGAGGTTGGAGGAAGACAAGCTAATTGTACTTGTTTTTTTTACTTTTGGTGTTTTTAACGAAACATGCATATCTATACTTATCTAAGCAGGTAGTTTTTTTAGGAGCTCCGTACATAGAAAGTAGAAAGCGAATGCCGTTAGTAATAATTTCAAAAAATAAATAAATAAAAATATTTTAACATTATATTACAACTATAGAGATGTATACGAGTATATACGTGGCGTACTCATGCATATTATGACGATTACAACTTTTACAACTTTTTGAATCGTTATATCTCAAAAACGGTGGCTCGTAGAAAAAAAGTATTAATTAATTTTTTGTAGATAATTTTATGATTTACAATTTTGTCTGACATATTTTTATGATAAAACTTACCGTTTTGCTGAAAATCGCGAAAAACTCATTTTTTTACCTTTGACCTTGAATAAAAATTTTTCCTTACAGAGGAAAGATAGGGAACTTTCAAATTTAGTTTTTAATGATATTTCAAACAATCTTACCGATTTTCAGCTTGGTGGGAATTTAGGTAACTTTACTCTTATTTTTTGGTCTAATTTGACCGGACTAACAACAGTAGGTTCATACTAATAATTAATAATTCATGTGATGGTATTCATCTTGTACTAGATTTTATATACCTAAGTATTGTCAAGGATTTCCGAACTTTGATTGTTACGTATTTCAGGAGGGGGGGGGGGGGGGGGGAACTCATAATAGGTGGAGAGTTTCCACCCTGAAATACGTAGTAATCAAAATAAGAAATAGTTCTAAATACCTTGCATCCACAAGTTGGACCAGCTGCCGCGCCAGACTTCCCATGAAACCCGCGGAGGGACTGTACAGAGTGACGCCTTTACGCAAGCTTATCTCTTTCGCGACGCTGTCTTTTATGATAGATGATACCTGGAATTATAATAATTGTATGCAGATGTGTGATAGTTAAATGCCCTACTAGGCCAGAGGTGGTTTATTGTACCTACTCAGAAAAGCGGCCGAACACACATATTTGTTCAACATCTGATTTCTAGTTATTTATTGCATGCATTTCCATTACAAGGTGTTATATTTAAATAGGTAGAATTTACATGAACCCTGAAAGGGTGTTGCAACATTCTGAGTTCTTAGTTTCAAAATTTGATACATTTATTCCTCATATTATTAATACTTAAATTTTTATTCACAAATGCGTAGGACATGACCAGACCGTGCAACTTTTTTGAGCACAGGTTTTTTTATATTAGAGCAGCAATCCTTTTTGAGGAAGTAGTATTGAAAAGTAGCATTTAAACCTACCTGTATTTGCCAGATCCGTAGTCCATGAATGTTAATATAATCTTGAATGTATTCCAAAGACCTCTTATAGCCGTCCATGCTTTCGGATAGTTTCTGAAGCCGCGCTAGGAGATTGCTTGCACTCAAAACCACTTTCTTTCCTTGCGGATCAATGAACTCCTCGAACTTTTTGCTGATATGTCGCTCCAACTCTTTCAAAAGACCATCTTCTAATAACTCGGCGGGATCGACCCTTATAACACCTACCAAAGTCGTCCTCATGTCCAAGATTCCTGGAAATAATATACACAGGGTGAACAACATGAAACAAACAAAATTCCTAAATATATGTTATTAAATTAAATTAATATTGGATCATCATCATCATCACCAGCCTATAATAGTCCGTTGCTGGACATAGGCCTCCCCTAATGAGCGCCATGGATGGCATCATTATTTGGGGGTTATTGCCCATAATCCCCACGCTGGGCATGCGGGTTGGGGATCGCTGCCCGCCCCCCGTTGTGTTTCCCTTAGTCGCCTCTTACGACACCCACGGGAAGAGTTGGGGTGGTGAAATTCTATGCCGGCACCACACGGCAATAATTTATGGATAGGATGTTTAAAAGTTTTAAAATAGCACAGCTTTTAATCATGTTTATAGGTAGGTACATTCGATAAGTGAAACTAGCAGCAAAACTTTGCCTCATAAATAGTGAACTCTAATATTTATATCATGTCAATGATTTTTTAACGAGATTGGTTGATGGATGAACATTAACTACGCACTTACCTGTTGTAAAAGTAGACGCTGAATGAGTCAATTTAGCGACCTCCATCCTGTGATCTAACTGCGCAAAGTCTCTCAGCCTCTCTTTCTCCAACCTCGTAGGCACTTCTTTGATAGTCCAAGTCTGAAGATCGATAATCTTTTCAACAATACTGAACACCATTTCCGGAATGATCTGCAGTACTTTTTGTATGTACTTAATCAGCTCGTTGCTGTAGTATTGCGATACTGACACGAGGTCATCACTGTGAGCTTGGTTTATTCTGAGCAGTGGAATTTCCATCGCACTCGCCAATTTGAGGAATAAAGATCTCAGTCTACTTGTGACAGAGGGATCCTCTTTTATGCTGTCCTGCATCAGTTTAGTGTATAGGTCTATGGTGCACCACGCGTAACTAACATCGGCAGCAGTTTCCAAAGTGACCAACGAATCTTCTTTTAAAGAAGCGGTTCTCAACAAGTATTTTAAAGAATCTTTACTGTCAGAAAGAAATTGCAGAATAGTTGACGTAGTTTTTATTCCATGAAAGTCTTCAACTTCCTCCAAAGCTTGTAAGAGTTGCGTTAATTTCTTTATTGATTTCGATGACGTGGGTTCGCCAAGAGATGCTACTTGTTTAGCTATGCTTTCAAACCAAAGCTTGAGTTGCTCATTCTCGGGTATTTTAGCAATTGGTTTTGCTCCAGAAAAAAGTTCTGCTAGATTTTTAAGAGCCTCTTCTGCCTCTGATTTGTTTTTATTCCAAGCTTCAGTTCTGTTATCTAAAAGCCTCGTAAGTACTTCTCTGACTTTAACTTCGAGTTCTGCGGTACTTATGAGAAGTTCCAGTAATTTAAATGCATCATAGTGAGACTCTTTCTGCACGACTTCTCTCAGCTGTTTACTCTTCTTGTTAGTGTCGTAAAATATAACATCACAGTTGTGTAAAAGAATCCATCTCACAACAAGATTTGAATTTAAGAGCACGTTTAATATTTTATTTATATTATCCAGTACAAAATCGTCAGTTAGGATTCCTTCTTTCAGTAACTGATGTGTTTTTTTTATAAGTGCTTCCACCGAGCTTCCTCTTTTAGACGAGACTTCTTTGACCAATTTAGCGTTACAAGTGTTGGTTATTGCCGACTTTGCTGCTTTAAAGTTATCCCATAGCTCAATTAAGTTGAGTGTTACCCCCATGTACACAGGCACTACCCAGTTACAGGGGAAGAATTTATCAGCGATTTCCCTCATTTTTGAAGTGTCGGTGTGTAAGTAGTGTGGCGTGAAAAATAAGCAGACAACAAGCATGCTAGCTTGCGTTGCTAGAGCCGATGCCTGATCTTCTGGCATCGTGTAGACTGCTAACTGATTGTAGATGTCTTCAGATCTTAATTTACCGACTACTTTTTCGACAAATTCAGGGCGGATAGGAACGCGGCTAGAAATACAACAGAAAGCTATAAAATACATCGAAGAGTAAAGGTTTATTTAGGTACGTGGTTCAGTCTGATACATACCTAAAATATTCCACAGGATAATCTGTAGGTCTTTTACCATTCTGCTGATCATAGCCTGTCTCCCTAAGCAGTTTGCATACATCATCAATGTTTGTTTGGGATTGGCTGGTGCTGTAGCGGTAGAAAGCTACCAGAAGTCTTTCTCTCAACATTCCGGGGAGAAACAAGTCACATAGCAAAAGCATAGCACCGTACAGGTATAGAGATTCACACTGAAAGTAATATTTAGTTATACCTAAGTACAATTGACTCAGGAGCATGATTCATGGTGGAATTTCGAGGAGACCTTTTAAAACCTGAAACCAATAAGTCCACTCTTGGGTAATACCTATAGTAGAGAAATAACAGGGTGACCTTTTAAAACCTGAAACCAATAAGTCTACTCTTGGATAATACATATAGAAAAGTGCCAGGTTGTTTACTCCCAAATTATCATAAACGAATCTCCCTTTCCTGTAGGAAATTATGTGATGTGTCAAAGTGATACAAGCTTTAAATCTGCTTTCATCATCAGACCATGTTAGTCTACAGCTGCACAAAGGCATTCCCTAATGTGCGCCACAGCAGTCTTATTTTGGGCGTTATTACCCATAATCTGCTGGGCATGCGGGCTCGGGATCTCAATTCGGTGGAGTTGTTCTGCAGAGGGCGCTGCCCTTCGGTGTGTTACCCTTAGTCGCCTCTTACGACACCCACGGGAAGAGTTGGGTGGTGAAATTCTATGCCGGCGGCACATACGGCAAAATCTGCTAAGTATTTTAAATTAAAAAGTATTTTAAAATCTTGCCGTGACTATTCCTTATTTAATGACTTTAAATAAGGATTGCCTTCTGAAATTTGTTTGATGAAGGTTTTCTGATTCATATAAGTGGAATTAAATGTTTCATACCATTAGCTGCTTGCCCTCGGCATCTTTCATGGCTGAGTCCATATTTTGCTGTATAAAAGCATTGTTATTCAACTGTTCTAGAAATAGGTTTAGATCCACTATGTATTGATAGATGTTTTCAAAGAGTAAATAAAACCTGGTTATCAAATCTAAATACTTTTCTTTCAGCTCATCGTCTAAATCCTGTAGTTTCTGAAAATTAAAAGGAATTTTGAACAATATGTATTTGTATTGTTGAAAAAAGACCACAAACAGAACTATTTACATATGATTCATTTACTGTATAAATAAATAATGTTGGACAACCAACACAGCATCAACTAGCCCCAAGCTAAGCAGACATAGTATTGGTATGATGATGGATGACTTATATAATTCTATAATATATTACATAGATAGACTTAAGGCTCAGGGGATGTATGAATTTCTCATACAATACAAATGTAGTACCAAAATGATTTTGTAATTTGGTTTGGGCATATTTTTACCATGATCATTATTATTTGTATTAGAATAGTATTTATCTCGCTCGTTTCATGCCACAAAATTTTTCATAATACTTTTCTAAAATTAAATTAATCCTAATCACATGTTATCTCATCTCTCTATGTCAAAGAAAACATGTTATCTCAGTATTTTTGTGGATGAGTATTTTCAAAAAAGGAACCTTAATAAATAAATACTATACAAGATTACAAACAATTTTGGTATTACATTTCCATGGAAAATTCATCCATTGCCGATCACTTACCACATTCAAAGATATTTTCTTTTCTTGGCCATCAGAAATTTTGAAATAACTGAAATCCAGTATGATGTCCTGATATTTGTGGTGCAGGTCCTTTGTTTCCAGTCTACAAAAATATTGTTGCATTAACTGGGGCTGGCATGTTAAAGGGATGATGCACTTGATATATTTATTCTTCCAACAAAAATAATCATACAACATGCAAAATTACGAGTCTGGTGGTCTTTCTCCAGTGATTTTCTAATAAAACGGTGCCAAAGCATAGTACATTTTATGATCAACTAAGCATACGTTCAATGCAAAGACAAAGGTGAATAGTAAAAGTTTGTGGTAAGTATGTATATAAAAAGTTATAACACAATACAAATGTAGGTGATGGATGACAGCAAGTTATGGAATAATAATAAACTAACTAGATCAAACAATTAAATTATAAAAATAATAAGCTAAATTTGAGATATAAAACCTTATCGGGTTCTTGGTAGCTTAGAAAGCTATGAATAAAATTATATAAAACAAATTTCTTAAATTTAGGCATTTCATCATGCCAGCGTTTGCTTTCAGATATGTCAGGGTCTTCATTCTTTGAAAGAGTGATATAGTACCCAGGTATGGATAAAAATGTAAAGACAGACAAGCTTTAGATGTTGACAAATTAAGATGTAGAATAAGTTATTTTTAGGAGTTGTTCCTTGGTATGAGGTACTTACAAATATATTGATGGCACATGATCCTTCAACCTTAGTATTTCAGCAATGATAGCATTACCATGCGATACTAGTTTCAATAAATTCTGAGCACAAATATTATCTTCAGACATGAACTGCTTCATTATGTTTATCCAGATCTAATAAACAGGAGGTAATACTGATACCACAAAAGTCCGTTTCCCACAATAAAAACCTAGCTCTATTTCCTTATAACTGTGAATAAAGCCTAGCCTAGTTCTACTTTTGAAAGAAAAACAACAACACAACACAAACATAACACGAAATAGTCATTAAAGAAATAAAGCTACTTCTTTAATTTCGGCTTTACATTTGTCAGTAACTTCGACTTGACTTCTTTGTTAGAGCAATTTAACACAGATTTGGCACTTTTCATAGTAGGTAATAATTTTCATAATAATCATGGAATGGTGCCATGTAAGTTTGCAATAATATTGATATGTCTAGTCTAGGCTCGCTATCGCTAGCCCTGGAAGTCTATACCAAAACTCAATAAAACAATCGTGATTTTTTCCTAAAATCCTGTATCATGCATGACATGACCGCCATTCATAAGATTGATATTTTTCTCTATCTTCACTTGATTGATATTTTTTTTGCTCCACAACTGATATTAAAGCGTCCCCGGCTCTCTGTAAATATGATGGAACCTCTATCATAGTTTCAGTCTCGTATGCGCTCTGGAACTATGATTCTGATTAAGCATCCATCATAGTTGCAAAGCGCGGCAGCCGGCGCGCGCCCCGCCCCGCCGCCGGCCGGCCGGAGGAGACTCCAACATCTTGTCGGTCATCTTTGGACCATATAAAGAAGGGGTCTAGATATCTCTCTTATACAAGCAAGACCTTTGCAAAGAGAGAGATAATCTCTCTCCATCTATCTATATACTTGCTACGTCTCTTTGAGATTAGTGCTATTTCCTTCCACAAACACCTGCTGTGCGAAACGATATCGATAGCAATGGATATTTATTAGTATTCTGTGGCAATAATCTCTCGGATGCATGCTCAGGGGTGCGTTCAGAGGCTCAGGGTGCGGTTGTTTGGTGTTTTTAACTTACCTTTAAGGTTCAGAACGAGTCGGTTGTTATCTCAGACGAACGAATATTATAGACCTGAAATACCTACGTGCATACCTAAAGTTAGTCTGGCACAAAGATGGCGGCCTGCTGTAGAGTTGCGCGTATTTTAACATTGAATATCGATAAGTAAGTAATTGAGTTGCACGGAGTTGAATTCTAAATTTTCGAATATTAGTAAGTAGAAGAATAAGTACCTATCTTTAAGCTCTGTTCAGTTTTATTTAAGTTTCTATACCTTGGTGATCCGTAACGGCCGTAACGGGTCATTAGCATTATATTACCCTCCGTCCTATCGTCTAAAAACGGGATACTACAATAGATTTCATCAAGTTCAATAAAAAACGCTATTTACTACGTACAGTACAGCTCAATTCAGTTAATATTAACACTACAACTTCCCCAAGCTTTGGCTGGCACTCAATTCAATGAATATCCTCTATATTCAGTACTAATACTAATATGTTCATATAAGACAATTATTTAGGTTGCCGCGCTCGGCCCAAGGTAAGTTTCGTGTGGACTGCCAGTTTCTGCAGCTTGTACCTTGATGGCGTGTGTGGAAGAGTCTTAGACAATCACTGACCTATCAAGCCCATTCCATCAAAAACTGACCTTTTTTGTAAAAACGTTGGTTTTTGCTGGAGTCGACGCCGGAAAGTTAAATCAATCATTTTCGAACACAAGGTCACTGACCTTTATTGTAAAAACGTTAGTTTAAGCTGGAGTATACAGGTAAGTTAAATAAATCAGTTTCAAATACAAAGTTAGACCTTTTTGTATTTTTGGAATTCTACTCGTATGTGTCGGGGTATTTCTTCATGTTTTTTTTTATTGCATCGCGATCGCGATAGCTCCTGCGCTGCGGGAAGTGCAGTGCAGCCTCTTGCCTGTCCCTTGTTACGGCTGGCGGAGGCTGCACTCCCTTCGCGCCTCCGGCTTATTATATACCTACACTCTAGGGGCTCCACGCACAAGACCACGTGGAGTCGGGGAACTCTGTGTCGGATCCGCCACTCAAATTGAATCTAATCAACTCTTCCCGGAATGCTCTGTAAAGTTTTTATATTGTTTCTGCATCCATATTTAACGACACACTTTGACCTCTAGCACCGAGGTCATTGAACTTTGGGGTCAAACCGCTGAACCAAAGTTGCACCCCTAGTGACCCTCTTAACGATGCCACAAGAAAAAACATTTGTTATAATATGCCTAAAAACATCTTTCGAAATTTTTCTAAGTCTTTCGCCTTGAAACTGAACGACATACTTTGACCTCTAGCGCCGAGGTCATTGAACTTTGGGGTGGATCACCTGAACCAAAGTTGCACCCATAGTGACCCTATTTACGTAGCCAAAAAAAATACATGTTATATATACATAAAAAAATTCGTCGAAAATTTTCTAAGTCCTGCGTCCCGTAAACTCCACCCCAACCAAAAATTCTGTCCCTGGCACCACACCTTTGAATCTTGGTTAGCTTGGTTCAAAGTTGCTGACGCTGCTGTAAAGGATTTACTTTTATTTTTGTGTTATTGGTACTGCGTCGATGAAATAATTCGTTATCGATAATCGATGTTTTGAAAATACCGAACCCTAACTCTATTTACTATGACGAATAATTTTCTCCTAAAATCACATAATATTCATAGTAAAACATTGAATGAATAAAGAAAAGCAAGCGGATCTTTATAAACTTTCCCACAAACAGCAAAATGTTTGAAAATAATAGAAAATGTAAGAAATTTTGAATGAATTCGGTACCTTTCCCATGCAACGTTATATTTTGATGTTTTTTGTTGATTTTCATGCGACAGCCAAACACTCTGCACATACACTTATAAAATACATTATTCTCCAAGTTTGCACACTATAAAAAAGCATAATTATCGCCTATTAACTCTAAATTTCCTTCATTTTCGAATAAAAACAAGTCCGGATGACAACTGATGTACTTGTTGTTGACTGCGACTAAACATGGCGACCGGCCACAGGGGGTGAGGGGTGAGGTATTTTGTGACGTCACCAAAACAATGTTGCCATTTTCAGTCATGATCAAACTGCTGTTGTCCTTTTTTACTCATGATTATCTTCATTAGTCAAAAAGAGATGCCGATATGTAAGTAACTCTGCTGTCGAAATACATCACACTTCTATAACTAACTGTTCGTAACAAGTTCGTATAGATGTTTATGCCAGATCTATACTATATTCCTTAATCTGAGGTTCACATGCGCGCGTTCAGCTCGACATTCAACGTGCACGTTCACGTTCACGAGCGTGTGAACAGTACGCCCGAGCCCGTAAACGCGCCCGTGAACGTGAATGCCGCGAACCAAATGCACTGACTGACGCGACGGTGCGTGCGTGTGAACAGCTTGAATTGTCGCCGGCCTGGGACGGGCTGCATGCCGCGCAGCCTGCCAGGCAGCCCGCCGGGCTGCACGGCGCGCATGTGAACGTACAATAAAAAGTTGCAACCGTCGGAGGTTGTGAACGCTCTAGTTAAAAACAACCGAGCGTTTCTCCTGAGGTTATGAACGACCTATACTCCGAGCGCGCTCGAGCGTAGGTTGTGAACGCAGCCCTACTTCTTTGATCGATAGCTTGTCGTTTGTCACTGTCACGATACTATGCATTAAAAAAAACCAGTCAGACCAATGACGGCACTCAAGTTTTTATTGCATTAAGGGAGGAATTTAAAAAAATATTTTTCAGTGCGCTGTTTGCGTTTGCTCGGGATGGATGTACGGTCGTTCAAAATGTGATTTTAATTGTATTCCAGAGTAACTAATCGAAATGGCATCTCTATTCAGCTATGAAACTTTGGTACATGCGGTTGCTGGAGCTACGGTTTGTAAAATTCATATCCATCTATGAAAAATCTAAAGTTCCAACATATTAAAAATATTCTTGTCCCTAATCCTTCCGTTGTATGTACTATCATCTACTGATTCTAAATCAATTTAATCTTACCTTAAATTTCCTAATACCTGAGTATTATCACGTGGAAAATAAATAGTATTAGTAGGTACTTAGCATCTTGTCCATGATCTTTGACCCCTCTTTAGAGGTAGATTAAAGATCGCAAGCTCTTCCTCTTCCTAAATATATAACCATAAGTAGGCCAATATAAGCCTTAGAAACTGACAGAGGGATAATTACCTACCAATGCAGCAAATTTATACTATTTTTGTAGGTAATACCTATTGGACTTCTGAGGATATTAGTTATGATGGTAGTGCATTATTGATTAATAAATATATTGTAATTAATGATAAATACATATATTGTTTTGTTTTAGGGAAGCATTGTGGGCATGACAATATTTTATCCCTTGGACACATTGAGATCCCGACAACAAGGTACTTTATCAAAATACATAAATGAACATCCAAATAATGTAATTTATATATATTTATGTTTTATTTTTATTTGATAAATTTTCTTCACAGTTGAGGACTCGAAGAAGCTAGAAGGATCCACATGGGAAGTTCTTTTGAAGTTAGCAAATGATGAAGGATTTGATACACTGTATCGAGGTTTGACACCAGTCTTACAATCACTGTCTGTCTCTAACTTTGTTTATTTCTACACTTTCCATGCCCTGAGGAGAAATGCTTCTAAGTCTTCAGCACTACAGGATTTAATGTTTGGCATCATTGCAGGAAGTATTAATGTTGTACTGACATCTCCCCTATGGGTTGTTAACACTAGAATGAAGTTTGACAAGAACCGCTATAGCAGTCTGTTAGGTGGCTTGATGGAAGTGGCCAAAAAAGAAGGTGCAAAAGGCCTTTGGTCTGGAACCATTCCCTCCTTATTACTTGTTTCCAACCCAGCTATCCAATTCATGGTTTATGAATCAATGAAAAGAAATTTAACTGCTAAGGGTTCTTTTGACACATACACAGCATTTATGACTGGGGCTCTTGCAAAAGCAGTAGCAACTACATTGACATATCCAATACAGTTGATTCAATCAAGGCTGCGTGCTGGCACTAGCATGAAACCTCTGCTGAAAGATGTCAAGACCAATCCTCTGGTAATGTTCAGAGGCTTGGAAGCTAAATTATTACAAACTGTTATGACTGCTGCATTAATGTTTATAATATACGAAAAAATTGTTCGATTAGTGCTTACTATTATGCGCGTTCGTGTAAAGCGTCATTAAATTCGTATTCCTATAAATGTTAAGATTTGTGAAATAACCATGACATTGTAGCCAAGATTATACAAATATGTATTACAAAATATTGTATGGTTAGACAAGGTTCTGTGGCTGTCCTTCCTACAATAACATTGTTTACAAACATAGTAATGTGAATATTGACTATTACGTCATTGTGTGTCAAAGATTGGACGTTGACCTTGTTTGCATACTTGTCTTCAAATAACTTGGGAGTAGGCATATAGGTTATATATATATTTTTAAAATAAAGGTGCATCACCCGCGCCCCCGTAATACCGGACAGCAAGCAAGTTTTTTGAAGAAGAATATGTGAAAGCCAGTGGCGTAGCGTGCCATCTCGGCGCCTGGGGCGGGAGACCCATTTTGCCACCCCCATTCTATAGGTGCTTAGTTAACATTTAATTTCACATGCAATGAGGTACCTTTTATTGAAGTTAAAATAGGATGAGCGGTTTTACAAGCGGATTCTACGGTCCTTATGAGCAGCAAAGTCGGAAATAACTTTGTCAAAATCAATATTAGCAGCCAATTCTTGTTCAATCAACAATATAGCCTTCTTCGTCTTGCGGAGCTCATAGTAGATCAGAGGTAGGTAATTATTAGGGTTTTGACATCGGTTTCAAAACCCTTATAGAATCACTTTGGGTCTGTTTTGTGTTTTGAATCCTTAATATCTCAGAAACTACTGCAGCTATTGACTTGAAATTTGAAATAATAATATATTTTGTGCGCCCGCACATTATTATAAAATAAATGAAAAATCAATACAAAGATTTTCAGTAGAAATTTTGAAATCGAAATTTTAAATGGGTCCTACAGAGTCGAATGTGGTATCAAATGAAAGGTATTTGTTTGTAGATTCCAAAGTAGTTTTTGGAATTTCGATAGATTTTACACTTTTTGATATATTTTGAAAAATTTACCGGTACCCCCCCTCTTACTCCGAACTTTGCAGAGCGATCGATGTGATATGTAGAAAGTGTTTATAGATATGGATCTATATTTTACAGGAAAAATATAGAGAAGTCTGTTAAAATAATACTTTTAAAAATATGGTCAAAAACGGGTGGATATTTTTCTAAAGGGTAGACTACCCCACCGAGTGAGGTATCAACGTGCACATTCCAAAACAGTTTTTGAAATTTCGATAGGTTTTAAACTTTTCGAAATATTTCAAAAAAAGTTGAAAAAATGACCATTCCCCCTCCCTTATCTCCGAAGATTGCAGAGTGATCGATGTAAAATGTACTAAGTGTTTGTAGATATAGATCTATATTTTACAGGAAAAATATAGAGAAGTCTGTAAAAATAATACTTTTTGAAATATGGTAAAAAAACTGATTTTCATTCAATGGGGGCTATTTCATTGAGAGTAATATCAAATCAAAGGTGGATTTGGACAATTCAAAACCCGCCCCTGCGGGATGCCGCCCCCGCAGGCTGCCGCCCGGGGCGGTACCCCTCCGCCCCACCCACGCTACGCCACTGGTGAAAGCTATCTAAATTGGCTATTTAAATAAGCATTTTACTTAGAACAATGGCTGAATTATGTGAACCAATCACTCCAACATGACAATGTATGGTTATTGTTGTTACATTATGTATAGGTATCTATACATATTGTAAAATATATGCACTATGCAAGCATTACAGTGTTGAATATGTCGTAGACTAATTAATTACTACATTACTTTAATGTGCCATTGTCCTCTTGGTAACCAAATCCCAGAAAATTTTACAATAAAAACTATCATAGTTTGACAAATTCTTATGTTAGTGGAGTAGTTAGTGAAGTTTGTAGTTAACCCACATTTCACATTGAAGTTTGTCTTACAGATATAGACCCAGTGCATAGAGTCATATAAAGCTTAAAAGATTAATTTATTACAACCAGGAAGACAATGTAATAATTATTCCAAAGTGTTTTATTGTGATATGTTGTTATTTTAGTTTTTTAGATATGCATAGGTACTATATAATATGTATAATATGTATACAATCCATCCGGTTTGTATAAATGGGAGAAGGTAAAATTAATCAGTGTTGTAACACAAAATTGTGTTAAACACCAGATTTTCATTACTGAAAAGGGATTCGTTTTATATTTGGATAGGAAGGTGTTTGGGTCCTGGTTTCATTAAAATTTTGGTCTTGTGATGAAATAAAAAATATTGCTTACCATAATCTCATATTTATTTTATTTCAATTAACAATCATCATGGTTTGACTTAATTTCATATCTTCCGAAGTTCTTATAATCACTTTCGTGTATTCTTGCACTAGGTTATCCAATTCGTCGTAAATCTGTAACAAGCAGAAGGGATTTCCATCAAGTACAGAAAGAAATATGAAAAGAACATCTTTCTCACAAATTGTTTCCTGTAAACCGTGTTGTGTTTCATTTATGATGCACTGACCTCGTAGGCACGACAAACCTACTTAGGTCAATCTGCTGATGTTTTTTATATAATACCTACGTGATCGATTGTATCGAACATAAGCAGTTTTTATGTTTGTACCCATTGGTCTAGTCTATTTTTGATGATGATCTCTAATAGAGCAGTTACAGTTGAATTTTTAAGTTACTTACCTGTTTCACAAACGGGTTCTGTGTATGATGCGACAATTCAGCCAGCAGTAAATCGGCGAGGGCAAGTGGCGAGGCGCGCGGCGCCGCGGGACAGTGCGGCAGCACCGTGCGGAGATTCTGTCGCAACGCATCGCAACACGCGGAAGCCGCTTCACACGCACGCCCGCCGCTTAGCAGGGCCCTGATGCAGCCAGCGCCATCTACTTCCTGTTGGATTATTGACAAAATCAGCACGCATCCAGACAGTTGGGCTCTGATCTTCACACAGTGGTTGTTTAAAGACGGGCAAGACGCTTGTGGGACGATCTTATCATTAAATTTAAGTTTTTGAACAATTTGGTTATATGTCAAATACAATCATCGAGTAGGTACGAATACAATGAATGAATGAATGAATGAATACTTTATTGTAATTTTTCCAATAATTAAACAGTTAGGTACATAATATTATATCTAAATTATTTAAAAACGTACAATAGGCGGCCTTATTGCTCAAAGCAATTTCTTCCAGGCAACCTTATTAGTAGCTAGCGATATAAGAACAAAAATAGAGTTGGTAGTACAACAGAAAAGAAATTAATTATATAAAAAACACAAAAAAAAAAACTGCTATCAATATTAACAATAAACATCATCATCATCATCATCCAGAAACAAACAAAAAATAAATTATAAAAATAATAACAAAGCTAAAAATAATAATAACTAAGCTGCAATTACAACAAAACTTACAGGATAAGACGAATATGAGAGAGTGGAAGTAAATGTTAGACAGCTGAAGAGAGAAAATGAGACTTGAGTTGAAATTTGAAAGAGTTGATGGAAGGAGCAAGTCTTATAGCGACAGGCAGTTGGTTCCAGAGGCGTACCGCCTTTACACTGAAAGAATTGCCATAAAAGGATTGGGAATGAGAGGGAAACTTGAGTAGTAAGTGACCTAAGATGGAGGGAGTTGGAAGAATGAAGGAACTCGAATCTATTTTTGAGGTACGCAGGAGACAACGGATTAAATAGAATGGAATAGAGAAGAGATAGCACATGCATATCCCGGCGAAGAGTATGGTGCGAAAAGGAGAGACATGGTCATATTTGCGTAAACCAAATATGAACCTTATGCAAAAATTTTGAAGACGCTCAAGTTTATCCAATTGCTCCTCAACGAGATCTAAATAGCAGGCATCAGCATAGTCAAGCACGGGAAGGAGAAGGGACTGGGCTAGAGCTATTTTAGTAGCGGTCGGTAAAAAATAACGTAACCTTCTCAGGGAACCTTATGAAGCATAGAGCTTCTTACAGGTGACTTCTAGCTAGCTAACCCCTAAGTTCTTTACAGTGACGCTGTACGGAATAGGTATTCCATCAAAGATAACTTGGGGTACAGACTGCCAGTCTAATCTATCTATCAATCTCGAGCTCCCAATGATGATAGTCTGGGTTTTGACGGGGTTGATTTTTAGACCATGAGCCGGCATCACCTTTATGCCGATGACCTGCAGATTACGTCGAATTTACGTCGAATCGCTGAGTGGAGTCGACCACTCAGCGATTCGACGTAAATTCGAATTCGTTATGTCAACTGCGTCGCCAATACGATCCGGCTGAGCTTGACAATAAATCTGCAGGTCATCGGCATAAAGGTGATAGGATGAGGTAAGGTTAAGAGAGATAGAGTTAATAAATATAGAAAAAAGAAGAGGAGAGAGGACACCGCCCTGCGGAACACCGACAGAAATATCACACCATGACGAGACAGTCTCACCAAGGCGGACTCTCTGCCGGCGGCCGTGCAAGTAATTGAAGAACCATTCAGTTACTCCATGGGAGACGTTAAGAGAGCGAAGGAATGCGAGGAGAATATCAAAGTCAACTGTGTTGAAGGCATTGCTAAAATCTAGCAAGGTCAAAACCGTAAGTTGTCGATTATCCATGCCTAGACGTATGTCATCAGTAATTTTTACAAGTGCAGTCACCGTGCTGTGTCCTTTACGGAAACTGGACTGCAGAGGATTAAGTGCGTTCTGCATGGAGAGGAAAGAGTTAAGCTGATTGTGGACAAGCCGTTCTAAAACTTTGGATACACTTTTACAATATACATCTATATTTTAAAAATCAATAAAAGTTAGTTGAAACTTTATACACAACAGACGAGCGTCGTAGCTGCTGTAACAGCATTAGCTAAAAATGAATTCATCAGCCTTACAATATCTACCTCTGAACAATAATAACTATTGCGGGCCAATAGCCAGTAGAGGATAAAAGCTGGCGATGATGAAAAACAATTATTTTAGCATTATCGCACGTTGTACGGCAGTTCATTGTTCGTTATTCAAATTGCGATAAGAACAATACAATACATCGCCGTTCACAGCGGGGTCAAACTGTGCATTAGCGATTAATTTAAAGTTAACTTTGCTATTGTACCCTTTGTCTTTGGTGCACTTACTGGAGCCAATTATCATCTCGAGTAGCGAGATTAGTGAAGCCTAGCGGTCCGCCCCGGCTTCGCACGGAAAAATTATGCATCTTTACACACGTTGGGTCGCGTTATTGAAATATTCTGTAACCTATGTTCATCTTTTTCAAATTGGTCCAGTACTTTCTGAACCTATTCAATTAGATTTTTCAAATCGGTCCAGTAGTTTCTGACCCTATTCCATTAAAACAAACAATCAAATTCTCTATATAATATTAGTATAGATAGAACAGACACGGATTATCTGATTTTTGACAGAATACGTTCCGATTTATATATGTTCTGTGATAAACCTCACCATATATCTCTGCAAGAACCAGTGCGGTAGGAACTGGCCAGTGCTGATGGCTCTCTTCGTGACCGCCAGTGAAGTCTCCGGATCGGCGTCTTTCAAGTTTTTGTACAGGGCCTCAAAGTCGATGTTTTCACTTTCTGAAAACAAATCGATTACTTTTATTTATTTTTATTTATTTATTGAGCGAAGGTACAACAAACAGCTATATCTTAAAGTAAGGTAAAAGAGTTACATTATAGATGTATTCAAAATACAGCCCACTACGTTGTACTCATATTATGGTAAAAGACTTAATCAATAAATAACGCAACAGGATGCTGACTCTACAGTTAAACTTATATAAAAACAAACTTAATTAGGTATGTACTAAGGCAAATTAATAACAGATAGAGAGGTAGGTGTAATAATTAAGCTAAATGGAGTTTGGGACTTTTTAAGGACATAGGACTGTTCAAGAATAGGTTAATTAATGTCTACAAAAAGGGAAGGGAGTTATCAATGAATTCACTGTAGTTAAATTCAGGAGTAAGTAACGTTTCAGTTTACAATATAATATCATGGTGAGATAATTACTATAAAATAGTGTATGTTATTTAGTTCAAAAACCCTGCAATTTTGATACTAATTGAAAACTTATTTTATCTTCTATAATTTTATCTTTCCTTGGATTGTTGAACGATCTTTTCGAGATCCCGCTCCGTCCGGATAATGATCACTGGGCTATCATCAGCTTCCCTGATAAAGATGACAAAAGTTCCTGACCCATGCGTGCTTGTATTGGAGCTCCTTGGCGACTTCACGACATTTTCGAAATAAATGCTTCTTCTTTAGAGTAAGGTGTTCGTGTTCTTTTATAGCCGTACCAGGAATATTGAGGTCGTCTGTAGTGATAGTATTTTTATTTTTAACCTTCCTAAAAGCACTTAGCAAGTTGTCTCTCTGTATACGTGTTGCGAATTTTGCTATGATGTTTTTTGGTCTGTCACTCCCATGCTGGGCTTGAGGAACTCTATGAGTGTATACTATGTCATTAGGGGAGAACCTGACCTTAAGTGCCGATCCCAGAGCTTCCATAATATCCAGCAAATTTTCGCCTCGTCGCTCGGGCACATTACAAATCTCTATATTACACTGCCTGCCTTGCTGTTCTAGGTAGTCTATCTTTGACTCGAGATCGGAGTATGCAGGGTTAGCGTGGTCAAGTGTAGCGGCTACGTTTTCTATATCGTCCACACGCTTTTTCAACAAAATATTTTCCGAAGATTGGTTCTGCACTGTGTCTTGGAGAACCTTTTGGAGAAACTCCGACGAGATATGCGATATATGTTGTTTCATGGTGGTCTGTTCCGAGCGCAGAGACCTCATATCAGCTTGAATTTCAGCGAGAGTCCCCTTTATGTCGTCTCTTATATTTATCAAATTTGTTTTCATATCGACGCGCCACATATTGATAGCTTGCAGCAATTGGTTGAATTGTTCGGTGGTGGCATGGTCAGACGCCGACGTCGATACCGCTTGCATACTTGAGCCCGGCATAGGCTCAATCTTACTCGTATCTATGATATCGCACGACATGTCCAACGAACTGTCATCAGGAAGGGGCGCTTGTAGCTGGCGTACCGGTGTATCTGCAGTAATCCTAGGACGGCGCCGAGTGATATTGAAACACGTAGGGCAGATCCAATTTGAGCAATACTTCTTGGACAACGACATTATTGGTCTAATTTCATGCCTAAGCACTGAATGTGGTATTTTCCTTCGCATACAGTGCATGCAAGTTTATTGTCATTTTCTATCCATTTTGCAGCCGGTGCATGAAGACATTTTTATTATTTAATGATTTAATTTCATTTAAGTGGAGCGAAGATAGCGCCTATTGTGGCGGGAGTCTGAATTTGTTGTTGAAAATATATATAAAAAATCCCAGTGTTTAAGAATCAGTCCGAGGAGACACGTAACCCCATCTATTGTCAGACGATCTAGTTTGGTGAACTGTTTTATCGACATAGATTAGCGCGCCAGCGATAACTAGTGTCAAATAGCGATATTTCAACTGTGAAAACAAAAATGACTTGCGGATTTGATCTAAATATGTTGGGAAAAGCTTTGTTTTGATCCGTGCTATGAAACTCTTTCAATATAATTAACTCACGATGTGTTTTTAAGTTTGGTTTTAGTTCCAGCGTAATGCATGCCCAATAACAAAGTTCACAACACAGCTGATTGTAGTAGGTACGAAATGTCGGTTTATCACTTATTGTCACTTGCACTGATTGCCACCGATAAGTAAGTTGATAGGTTTCAAGTCCATGAAAGTTATTAGATGCACAATAAAGCCATAGCTTTCACTATTCTTTTTTAATAATTAAATAAATACGAGAGGTGATTCAAAAGATAATACTGAGGTCAGCGCCCTCTTGCGTCTACTTTAGATAGAATACATAAAAAGAATATATAATAAAGCTAAGGCAACTATGAAAAATTGCCATGTTGTGCCGGCATAGAATTGCACCACCCCAACTCTTCCCGTGGGTGTCGTAAGAGGCGACTAAGGGAAACACATCGGGGGGTGGGCAGCAGCGCCCTCTGCAGAACAATTCCACCGTACTGCGATCCCCAACCCGCATGCCCAGCGTGGGGATTATGGGCAATAACCCCCAAATGATGAATGATGCCATCTATGGCGCTCATTTGGGGAGGCCTAGAGGTCCAGCAGTGGACTATTGTAGGCTGATGATGATGAACTATGAAAAAGCGTAGTATTCCATAGTTATTCTGTGGTAAAAGTTAAGCAAACGAGAGGAATTGATAAGATCTGGAACAATCTATGGAAAGTAGACTACTTTGTGCAACTGTTTTTGTGTTTTTCTGTTCTGTTTCTCTCTATCTTGGTGTGGAATAAAGAGTATTTGTATTGTATTGTATCGTACTGTACTTTATCTTAGGTCTTCGAATACGTGACGTCACCAAACTGCTCTGTCAGAAGACTAACGTTGGGTGATGGTTGGTTGTAACATGCAACTATGTCAAGCTGTAATAGAGACCTTTGGTGACTCAATGCCAAAATATTGTCAATAGTCTGCTTTGTCTTTAAATACGAAGAAGTAAGAACGATCAATAGTTTATGTGCAGATGAAGATAAGGATGATATATTTTATATGTCCTTGCCATAATTGAGGAACATAGGACATGTAATTAGTAATTTTTTGTTGACATTGGAATATGTATTTAGTAGTTTTTTTTTTCCTTTTCTTCTAAAGTATTAAGAGTTGTAGTTACTAGGTTGATGCTTAATTAGTCTATACTAATATTATAAAGAGGAAAGATTTGATTGTTTGTTTGTATGTTTGTTTGTTTGTTTGTTTGAATTGAATAGGCTCCGAAACTACTAGGCCGAGTTAAAAAATTATTTCACCATTAGAATCCTTAATTTTCCGTGATGAACATAGGCTATATAATATTTTCAAAAAAGTTAGGGATCCGCATGAAAAATTCAATAATCGAACCGTGGGCTGTATATTAAACCTCTTTTTCTATTATGGCGCGTCAGAATAGAAAAAGAGGTTGTATAGCGCACGGTGCTTGCTTTTTCTTGAGCTTTTTCTCTACGGCCAGTGTCAGTTTTGGAATGTCGAGTCAATGTCAAAAACCCCAATGCTGTTATAGAAAGTAAAGATCCGTATGAAAACTGTGAAACCCATCGTTTTAGTGTGTATAATTTCTGAAATTTTGTTTAATACCCGTGCGAAGCCGGGGCGGACCGCTAGTATTTAATAAATTTATTTCTTTGTTTTAGTGCTTTAGGTACAGTAATGACAATGTAAATAATAAATAAGGAGGGTTCCCCTTCGATGTTTAAATCATATTTGGTTTTTGTGGGATAAATAAACTTACTCTGCAGTGCTGCTTGTACCGGATCCAAAGAGTCCGGATCTTCAGCGCGTAGTTCTGCAGCCAGCTCCTCCGGCCCAATCACCTGTTAGAAACATCACATAAGCATTCTCCATAGTCTAGCTTTAACCCTACGGAACATGCAGTTCCGTACAGTCATAGTTCGCTAGCTATGTCTGTACGGAACTAGAAGTGAATCAACATTCTTCGGCCAGAATTCTTCATTTTCATTCTTCATTATTGATACCTGTAAGGGTTGTTTGTTGGAGGAGGCCGGGCGCGCTAGGAAGGCGTGCTCGGGGCGTGCTAGCCGCAAGCACGTGAGCGCTGCCGCCAGCCAGCGCCGCCGCGCTAGCCCAGCGCTGGGAACGCCCACGCAGCGGGCGGCGCGCTCGTACATCACTGCTGCGGCTGTAAATATGACACTGGTTTTTTTCAGATGCCAATGAACACATTTTTATTTTTATTGTACACCACTATTGCCATACCCAGAAAATTATGAGAAACAATTCAGTAAGTGTCACGGACGACCTCTGTGGTCGACTTGCGACGCAGGAGCCTCGGGAAAAAGTATCTACGATCTGCATATATTTGTTGAGGGTGTTCTGGTCGTTTTCTATGTATAATAGAAATATGTATCTAGGTAATATATTGTATTATGTATATCAGTCATCCACCTGTTTCTGTATTATTGTGACTGTCATCTTGTCTTTCCTTATATAGATCGGTGTGTCCTTAGTCTCTTAACACCCACGGGAAGAGTGGGGGTAGTGAAATTCATAGGCATGTGTAACTCACCCTTCCTATAATGCTGTCGGCTGACATGCAACGCATATAGATATAGTACGGGTTGTGTGTATGCGGATCGTGTAATTTCGGCCTCGCCGGCCAGAGCCGGAGCAAGGTGCGATCGTCAATATCAGGAAAATCTCTTTTTGGTGTGAGCCAATTCTATGCCGGCACCACACGGCACTGCCCGCCCCCCGGGGTGTCTCCCTTAATCGTCTCTTACACCCACGGGAGAGTTGGGGTGGTGAAATTCATAGGCATATGTAACTCACCCTTCCTATAATGCTGTCGGCTGACATATAACGCGTACAGGAAGTCGTAGTACGGATTGTGTGTATGCGGGTCGTGTAACTTAGCGCGCTGGGCTGCGGCGCGCTCCGCCTCGCCCGCCAGAGCGCCGCAGGATACTAGGGCGCCTAGCTCGCCGCGGGTACCTGAATAACACATAAAAACAATTCAAATTGTAAGTTGCTTTATTAATATTACTAGCGGTCGGTCCGTCTCGGCTTCGCACGGGTATTAAACAAAATATTAATAACAATTCAAATTATACATTTATTTATACAACAACATAACCAGCGGTCCGCCCCGGCTTCGGACTTATTTAAAAAATAATGAATTTATCATACGGAACCCTAACTTTTTTCGAATTTAAAGATTAAGATACATTTATTCAGCCACACAGGAACAGCACAGAGATAAATTAAGATAGACATAGGTATTCAATACAAAGTACTATTGTACTTGTATATTGAATTTATTTCAGATTTGAAAGAATGGTCCTTGAGAAGGAGAATACAAATTACTAAACTTTATTAGTTTAGTAATATTATAAATACAATACAAATACAAGTAGTATAGTATAGCAAGACAGAGCAAATGAAGAAATTTAGGATTCTACTAGTGAAATAATTTGTCAAATCGGCCCAGTAGATTCGGAGCCTATTCAATTAATTCAAACAAACATACAAACAAACAATCAAATCTTTCCTCTTTATAACATTAGTATAGATGTTTAGGATGTTCCTACCAGTTTTGGCCAAATAAATTCATAATGTTTTCTAAATAAATAAATAAATCTTTCTATCTATAGGTAATAAATACTGACTGAGTGTGGTGAGTAGGGTGGAGGCGGCGGCGGCGCGCGCGTGCGGCGCGGGGTTGGCAGCGGCAGCGGAGAGCGCGCGCTGAGTGCGACCTCCCGCCAGGTGCCATTTGAATACAAGCCATTGGAACATCGCCTGTTATCAAATACAGAGTAAGTTAGAAACAATATTTACATGGTTTTGAGTTATCGTGGTAAGGGACATCACTCTGGGGCCTTATTCTATAAAAAATAGGATATTCCTTGCCCAAACCGTGTGACGTCACGATGAGTTCTAAATACGATTTTGTTCCATTCTACGCCGCTGCTGTCTTGTCATATCTGTGATTGGCAATAGTGAATAAAGGCCCTTATTTTTAATCGAACTAACGGTTTTGTTCAGAGCGCATTTGGAATGCTTAACCATCATCTATATTTTGAAAAAAAAAAACCGGTTTCTGGGCAAATACGGGTGGGCGGTCATTGGGAGCGTATGATGACGGTTATATTTTTAAATCCAGCCGCAAGTTACGATCGTCAGTATCGGGAAACCTTTTTTTGGCGTGAGCCTTTGTTATCCTGATCTTATCGACCCCTATTGCACTAAATCGAGACTAATCACATATAAATATAACACAGTTTTTGAACGGACTAAAGAAGTAGGAATAAGCAGCAAAATACTCTCAATAAATTTACCAAATTAGGGTCTTCTTTGTCAGCTATGCTGATTGCGGTTTCCGCGAGTCGTACAACGCAGGCGCCGGCGTCATGGATTTCAAACAGTTTTATAACCTGAAACGAATTGTAAAAGTAGCAGGAAATTATTTCAGTTCAGGTCATTTCAAATACATTTATTACAATCAGATACAAAAATACACTTGGAAAAGTTACGAAAATATTATTCCGAATATTAAGTTTAGCGACTTTAATATACCTTTAAGTTTTTATAATTAGAAATTGTTACCAGATTACCAAAATCAAAAGAAAGAATACCAAAATAAAAAAAGAGTGTGTAAATAATTTAATAAATCGACCGCTACAATAAGGCTGTATTTAGTGCTCGACCGACGGTGAGCGCTGAGGTCGGTCGAGCGTAGCTGTATCAATGAAAACGTATAGCATACTCTCCCATAGTGATTTTTTTAAAGTAAACTTCTAACTTTATTTCTAATCGCAGCATTATGCATATCACGAAAAACTTTGTATGAGAGGCTAACATGAACTGTAGGCCAAGCACGGGGATTGTTCTCTAGGGTAGAATAGACAATAATGGCATTGCATCACCATACATTGCGTACATTATTGAAGTTGAAGAAATTAATTTCAAATCATTTACGCATTCGAAGACAAAGTTAGGTAATTTTTCACTATTCTATCTTAGACAAAAGAGCCCGTGCTTGCCCTACTGATGCGAAATACGCGTTGATATTGCCACAGTAAGGTTAAAATGCTGATGCAAGAGAATTCACCGTACAATAACAAAAGTCTTTGATTTTATCACCTTCATGTAGTAAAGGACTAGCGCTTGGTGTTGCGTCAGCCTTTCTTCCGGCGGCGCCACCATCTGTCTCAAGAATGGTTCCGTACTGACTCCTTTAGCCGCTTTGCAGAACGCTGTGTAAGCATTTTCTGAGTCCTCGAGGTCTAGCAGTGCTAGCCCGAGAATAAATTGACCTGTGTACAAAAAGTGGGATTAATAAATAAATAAATAATGGTGGACAATCCACACAGCACTTCTAGCACCTAGCTGGATTTAACTGATATATTTAATATAATATATGACGTAGATAGATATGTTGTATTATAAAAAGAATTACTTAAGTTATTTCCAACTTCAAATCCATTCAGGTTTGAGTGTACACAAACAATTCTTCTAAAAAAACGAACAAACAACTTAAAACATTGTCTAGCCATCGTGAGGTATTGAGCTCTATATTGCCGTAATACAGTTTTATAACTAGTACGGACGGTACGAGACAAAACATTATGGAAGCCTTCATCACATCATCATCGCCAGCTTAAATTTGGCCACAGCTGGACATAGGCCTCCCCTAATGAATAATGCCTACATACATCTATAAATAGTGTATACCTTTAAGTTGTTGTTAAAGTAAATTGTTAAGTTTTATAAGTAAATAGCTGTATTTAACTTTTAGGCTGTAAATTTGAGAATAAAGATATTTTTTATTCTTAATAATATGACTCACGTGAGCAAGAGTTCCATTCGCACCAAGGTTCCAGCATCATGACGTAACTCTGCACCAGTCTCGGCTGGTTGATGCTCGCGAGCCACCAGCCGAATTCAAAACCACCAGATACCGCCCAACTGGATAGCTCTATAGGAAGCTATTTTATGTACGTCAAAACAATATTAATAACAATAGTGTATAGTTAAAGTCAAGTATATTTATTGCATAATGACCGACGTGTTAAAAAGATGGTACTTATTTATTTATTTATTTTAATTTTATTAAAAATAAAACAGTAACAATAAAAGATACAATCAGCAAAACGAATTAGCATTGCCATCCAATGTGGTAATGCTGTGTGGAATTCTGGGCACTCTGCCTTCTGGCTTAGATTTTTAGGAAATCCATAGATATAAGTGTAAATAGTAGTTGTCACTGTTTTATTCCGTTAAGTATTATAATTTTCTTGCGTGCGACGATGATATGTCTGCGTGTGTGTCACACAATATAATTAATTATAAGGCGTACAATCGTGTTTATGTGTAGTATGTAAGCAGTTTCAAAAGGATACAGCTGATGCGACAGATGATAAGTCAGCAGCGGCAGCGCTTGATGCCACGACGTCGGCGCCGCGGCGTGCGCTAGATGCACCCGCGCGCGCTTGCCCCCCGCGCCCCGCGCGTACCCCTGCACCGCGCCCTCCGCCCCGCCGGACACAGGGGCCGAGCCTACGTCCGCGCCCAGCGCTGATAGCTTCAAGCGGAATGCCTCCGCTGAGCCAGCCGATCTGAAGGAAGACATTACAGAAAATAGTTTTGTGTCTATTACTCGTGAAATCAAATCATGTAATTCATAAGCGCGTCGTGTACCGTCTGCACTGCAGTCGGACACAGTCAGATTAGTATGTCTTAATGTGAACATTTCTGATTCTGAAGACGAATTGAGGGTAGTTATGGACTGCCGTCAATTCTTGGCTGTAATTCGAAGAACATCAAGTTGACCTGTGACCATACTAGGACAATTATGTGCATACTCACGGTCTGTGCAATAAGGCAGCTCTGAGCCACAGCAGCGCGCGGTAGGCCTGCCAGTGCACGGCGCAGTGCCCCGCGCCCGGCACTCCCCCCGCGCCGCGCCACATGCCCAGAGCGGCTAGGGCGCCGCGGACCACTCGGCATCTGAAATATAAACTGTATCAGCAAGCGATCATAGACCCAAAAAAGTCTGAGTGCTTATTTTGTAAGCCTAAATAAATAAAGTTACGGAATTCTGAATGTGTGGGGATCACTTCACTCACTGCATTAGCGCAGGATGCTGGAACTAGTCAATACAAACAGCGCGGCTCGCTTTATTTGTTATGCTTCACTTCGCTCGCCGCACTGGGATAGCATGTCGTCGCGTTACACAACCCGGCTCGCAAAGCCACGTTGCGCCATTTGGTAAGGGTCCAAATATAGATTCCGTAAGTAGGGTTTAGGCTTTTAGGTTAGGAACCAAGGTTAGTTTAGGTAAAAGTGAGTAAGAACGCTATGTGCGTGGGTAGACCTACAGAAATTTAGTGTCTGTCCCCGCTTGATCATCATACACCCTTGCGTTCACCAAAAATGTATGCAGTACTATGTCGTTTTAAAGAAACTTACCTCATCTCTGCCATTTGACGTATCGATTCAGTGATAACCGCCACTCCCAGGTCGCTAGCAAACAGGGTGTCATACTCATCCATCATGCCAGCATCTCTTTCTTCTTCCTCCCCTGAAAATTAGAACGATAAAGCGATAACATGTAAAATTTTCTATCTACAACATATAAGGTACTTTCCCTCCATGGCTTCGGGACACCCTGTATATATATGTATAAGTTCGGTACATACGTGTCTTCTTCGGCAAATCGGGAACATCCAATCTGAGAGCGTCATTTAATTCTAAAACGGCGTTCTGTAGGTCTTTGATTGGCTCCAGTATTGTTTTGAGTTCATCGATTTGCTGAGGTGCTAATGTCTGGAAAAAATAAATAAATAATGCCGGACAATCCACACAGCATCATCTAGCCCCAAGCTAAGCAGAGCTTGTGTTATGGGTACTAGATAACTGATATACATAATAATATACAAACAAGGACATAGATATTTTTTATCATACATAGGAAACAACCAGAACACTCTGAACAAATATTAGCAGATTGTACTAATATTTGAGTATTCATCAGTCATCATCATAATACCTTTAGTTAAGCCTCAGAGCCCAGGCGTTATTTAATTAGTTAAACTTAGATTTAGTACACAATTACTGTTTAGATTTATCTCATTTTAAGTGAACTGTAAAGTATTTATAAGAAATAAAGTTCTTTAAACCTATTTGTCTCAAGGCGAGATTCGAACCCACAACCACCTGCGTTGGTCGACCTTCGCCCACAGCGCGGCTCTGAGGTAGTTACCGGTTGGTTCTGCGGCGGAGATTGCAGTAGATGCAACAAGCGCGGCAGTAGGCGATGCTGCGGCGCCGCGCATGCGAACAAGCGTCGCTCGAGCTCCGCCGCGCCGGCCGCGCCTCCGCCCCGCTCCCACCGCGCCCCCGCCACGACTACGCGGACCGCTTCGGGGGATAGGTCGCCGGTTTCACTACCACCTGTGGAATACAAGACAAAAATGCCATATATTATTGTACACCAGAAAAATTACATTACAAGGCTCCGTCATGGAGTATTGCCTCCCTATAACTATAAATGTGCTGGAAGAATAGTATTTTGTTACCCTAGTCACTTATTAAGTCCCGACGTGGTTTGGAGCCCGAGCGTGGCGAAGACGCCAATAGTTAGAGGGCCTAATTAAGTTACTTTCACACTGTGCTTTTCATTACAAATACAAGGAAATAAAAATAAAAAAGCTATTTAACTAAAAAAATATTGAATTTTATTTTACATAAACTAACTATTAGGTGAGATTTAAAACGGTTTTCCACTACTGCTGCTCTTCTCTTATGAAATCAAGCGTTAAATCCATTATTATCTGAATCAAATGAACTCATTGTAATACAAACAAAACTCAACAACACGAGAAAACAAATGAAGGTCAAATTGTCATGTTCCCGATTCCATTTTTCTTGAATGTAAACTTTTTTTTTTCTTTAGCATGAGCCATTATTTTTTACGTTCTGCCATTATCATGGTTTAATAGAAATGTGATAGCAATCAGTTATAAAACAATTATCCCTAGGGTTGAAAAGAGTCACTTTCGACCCGCTCTGCAGGCAACTTCCAACCTACTTTCCGAGTAAGAGTAATGAAAAACTCTTTTCAGGGTTAAGCTTGCCTACTTTCATACCCTTTCAGTTTAATTTCATTCTATGTTTTAATGCGTGTACGATAAAGAATAAAGAATTAATTTCCCATATAAAAGTAATACCAAAATGATTTGTAATTTGATCATATTTTCACCGTGATCCACTATTATTTTTATTAGAATAGTATTTACCTAGGTTCCTACCACAAGCTTTTTTTGAAAACAAGTTTTCTCATTATTTGTGTGCTGGATGTGACAAGCAAGACAGGTCGCTATTGCGCTCATTATTGGAGGCCCGTGTCCGGTGGACTATGGGCTGATGAATCAGTTACCTGTGCCAGAATCCAACAGAGACAGATCTGGAGACAGCATCATTCTCTCCAGAGGTTCCAGCTCCGTGATGAGAGAGATTCCTGCGCGCCGCACCACTGCGCACCACCATCCGTTCTCATCACAACCCTACAAAGAAAACAATGTTGTAAACATTCGGTGAATTTGTTTCTATGAAATGTTGGAATACACTATGACGTTCCATGAGCAAACATTGAAAAAGATCAAACGACTGGCGCTATCCTAAGACAGAAGTCGTAAAACGTCCACTTTTTCGTCGCTCAGTTAGGCTTACTGCGACATATTACAAGCCCAAAAAAAATACAGTGTATAGTCAAGTGTATGGACAAAAGACTTATACAAAAATATTTCATAAAAATCATCTAGGAACTTGAAAAACAAATCGCAAGAAAGAACACGAAAATACTTTTTCGTCTCGAATTGCTCAATATTTTGAGTGATAACATTTTATAATTTTGTTACTGTAAGAAAGGTAATTTTATCATCTAGAGAAGTATGTGTAAAGATTTTAACTTACTGGTGTATTTATTTTTAAATTAAATGAAAACCGATAAATAATTTTCACATTGTCGAACAAGAGATTCAACTAAAATCAAACGCAACGCCATTTTCAACTTTATTTGTCTTGCGCATAGAACTACTGTCACGCGTTTGGCAGTAACACGCCAGTCAGCCGCGAGCTGTTACAGCGATAGGTCACGTTTCTTTGTTTATTTTTGACATTTGTGTCCTGCGTGTGTGGTAATATATAAATTTCCAGTATAAGTTGATCTCTGATTGTACAGAAAGCCTAAACAACGAGAGATCATCTCACACTGGAATATTATGAAGCTTTGTATGTGTGTAGTAAATAATATACTGGGTTATAGCGGAGATCGGATAAATAATACAAAGATCACTCAATCATGGAATCGCTACATTTTTCCGATACAAAAATACCGAATGGTGTTCAGAACCTCGCTCCTCAATACGTCGAGTGTGAAAACACCGCGCTAGTTTACGCCGCGCGAGAGTTAAGCGAGCGACTTTGACTAGGTATATAAGTCAAAACATCATCCGATTATAATCGGATGCTAATATTGACCTAAAGTTTAGGTTTTGATCTTTTCCGGTTTGAGTTTTTCCGATTATAATCGGATGCTAATATTGACCTAATCTTAAGGTTTTAACTTATATACCTAGGTATTTTTGTATCGGAAAAATGTAGCGATTCCAGGATTGAGTGATCTTTGTTGAGAATCACGGAATCATTTTTCTAGATTATGTTTTAGATATAATCCCGTAATCCCGGGATTTTATTTTCAAATAAAATATTTTCAGCAGTCGCTTCCATTCCTTCCTAACGAAAAATTACCTCTTGTCACAGATAACATAATACTAATTAATACCTCTGACTACCTATCAGAGTTAATTTTTAATTTCTTTCTGCAAATGTCAATGAAGAAAACATGCCCTGTTGTAGCAGACAGCTAACTTTTGATGAAATGTAAATTAATTATTACTTCTTAATTTTAAATTACTACTTCAATCATAATCTGGGAGTTCCGAAGGATATGGCTACCATTTCTTCATAGGTTTGAAAAATTCGTCTGCTCAACAACAACAACAACAACGTTGCCTTTAGTTTGATTGGATCATACTTATGTATGATTGTATATTTAATAGTACTGCCGCATTTACAAAAGTTATAAAAAAGTGATATTGGTTATTCTTGCTAGGAGATTCTCATCTCAGTAACAGCAGTAGCAGCTAACCCATTTTTTAACGAAGGCCTGAAATCAGCTTTCGTGTAACGATCTGTATTTCCTTGGTTTTATTTAGTTGTTCATATATTTGAATTGTTTATTGATTTGTATTTCATATGTTGATTAGACCAGAAAACCCAATCAATATATGAAACAATAAAAAAACACAAAACAATAAACATTTAATACTAGCGGTCCGCCCTGCTTCGCACATAAAATAAATAATAATAATAATAAATAAATAAATATTAAATAAATATTGCTGGACAATCCACAAAAAAAATTTGGGTTTGTGTCCACGGATCCCGGGATCAGATTTATTAAAATAATTTTATTAAAATAATTTACCGTTGATCAATATAACATAATGCAATAATATAAATTTGTTTTAATTTAAACTTCTAAACACTACAAGCGGGATCCGTTTCCAAAACTATTTTAAGTAATTTTTTGTAGCCGTCAATCCCGGGATCAGTGGATAAAAATATTTAATCGTTTTTTCATTGGAAACCGATCCCGGTATCGGTGGATAAACCTTGGCGGTATCAGTGGCCAATTAAATCTGATCCCGGGATCGGTGGACAAAAACCCAAAATTTCAGAAGTTTTACACACTAACACGTTGGGTTTTACAGTTTTCATACGGATCCCTAACTTTTTGAGCAGCATTAGGGTTT
Source organism: Eupithecia pulchellata (assembly GCA_963931895.1). Lineage (NCBI taxonomy): Eukaryota > Metazoa > Arthropoda > Insecta > Lepidoptera > Geometridae > Eupithecia > Eupithecia pulchellata. The sequence continues at coordinate 7,542,349 of OZ007535.1, forward strand.
TTGACATTGACTCGACACTCCATAACTGACACTGGCCGTAGGGAAGCAAGCAGCGGAACCATAATAAAAAAAGAATTGAATACATAGCGCACGGTTTGATTATTAAATTTTTCATGCGCATCCCTAACTTTTTGAAAATATTCTATAGCAGTTCATCGGGGAACATCAAGGATTCCAATGGTGAAAGAATTTTTCAAATTGGTTCAGTAGTTTCTGAGCCTATTCAATTCAAACAAACAATCAAATCTTTCCTCATTATAATATTAGTATAGATTATAAATATAATTCAATTCAAAAGATTTTTAACTATATGTAGTAAGTCACAATCATCACTCAAATGCAAAATTTATTTTGAAATCCCGGTTTTTCATCCCGGGATTTCCCATTCGGTGAACAAAATACGGATGCCGCGCCAGAATAAGGCTACGCGCTGCTGTCAACGCGTAGGGGCGGAGCTACGTGCACCACTTCCCCTGCTTCACCTCCTGAAATATCTAAACATTGTCTCTAACAGGGCCTTAATGTGAAATGCAAGAAGTAGTGCATAAGAATATAAATAAATATGCTGGACAATCCACACAGCATCATCTAGCCCCAAGCTCAGCAGAGCTTGTGTTATGGGTACTAGATAACTGATATACATAATACAATATTTTAAATAGATAGATATTTTTTATTATACATAGAAAACGACCAGAACACCCAGAACAAATATCTGCAGATCATACAAAATTTGTCCCGAGGCGGGAATCGAACCCGCAACCTCCAGCGTCGCAGGCGGACCTTCACCCACCGCGCCACAGAGGTCGTCTAAATTTAAATAACGCAATGGAACACGATAAAGTGCATAATAATGTTTTTGTGGGTACGAAAATCATGTTTTATTTTACCTCTTTAGACACCATAAGCCCGAGGGGTTTCTGTAGACTTTCCATGTACTGCATGCACCAGCTGTACAATTCCGACCAGCACCTAAACATAATACGTTAAATTTATATACTTTTACATTATTAAGCCAATAAAAATATTGGACAACAAAAAGTCAGTCAGTAAAAACATTGGCATAATAATGTAAAAGTATTTTGTATGTTTTTCGATTCTTCACTTGCATGTAGCTTCTTTTCGCAATAAAATCACGAAGTTAAATGTGGGATGTGAATTATAATATAATATACGACGATTTTCAAGCGATTTTTTTTTTATTTTTTTTAACAATTTGAGGATAAATGGCAAAATCCGCTCGCAGGAGTAAATTAAAAACATCGGATTCTATGAAGACATCTATAGATTCCTGAAAAATTCACATAGTATATTCCAGCCTCGATATGCTTATGTAATGGTTACTGGATAGATAACTTACGGTAAAATAACTAACGTAACAACAAGTACAACTAACTTTTGTACTATATACCTACTACTTTTATACTATATACCTACTACTTTTATACTATATACCTACTACTTTTATACTATATTTATACTATATATACTTTAAAATTCCATAAACATAAAGCTTTGTATGGCAAAAAACCAGATGATAGGGCGCTATGGCGCTCATTGGAGGCATATATACAGCAGTGGACTAACATGAGCTGATGATTAATTTAAAATTATGTTGGATAATCCACATAGCAACATCTAGCCCCAAACTAAGGAGAGCTTGTGTTATGGGTACTAGATGACTGATATACAATAGATTACATAATTTTTATTTATTGATTAGATGACTAGCGGTCCGCCCCGGCTTCGTACGTGTATCATATAACAAAAATTTTATTTTTCACACAGAACCCAATTTTTTTTTATATTCTATAGCCCATGTTCATCACGGAAAACTTGGGATTCTAATGGTGAAAGAATTTTTCAAATCGGTCCAGTAGTTTACACTTACTTATGCATAAGATGCGCTTGGTCCGGCGAAGCGGTACGTGCCGATAGCTGCCTGAGGCGAGCTTGCACGGCGTTGATCGCAGAGTCACCCAGATCTTGCTCAATGGAGAGTTCGTTGCTGCCCCAAGTTCTGTTGTATATCTGGAGATACAGAAATGTTTAGAAAAAGTTTATTGAAAATTTATGGCTTTTTCTACACCTTAGGTTTCGTAAAGTTTTAGTAAGGATCCCTAGCAAAAAATATAGCCTACCTCTATGTTACTCAGGGTGAATGAAGCTTTGTAATGGCGAAAGAATTTTTGAAATCACACTAGTTGTAGTTTTTGAGTTTATTCATTGAGGGATACGACGCAGGGGGAACCATTCGATACAAGTTGGACGAAATCTAAAGAACGATTTCAGTGGCTCGGTGGGCAAAGGCCCGCCTGCGACGCAGGAGGTTGCGGGTTCGATTCGGGAAAAATGATTGTGAGTTCTGCAGATATACATTCTGCATCATAAAACATCGATGTTTCAGCAAGTCTCATATTTGCGATTGTTCTAATTAAATAATGCTGCTTAGTTTAATTTATTTAATAGTGTTTTAGTTATAATAATTAGTATGTTAATACTATTAGTACAATAATAAAAATAATTTGAAAAGGTAACATAAAAACAGCAAAAACTGACTTACCGCAAGGGCTTTCCTGATAACCGCGTGCGGGAATAAGGCGGGAGTGAGTAATCTATCTCGATATTGTTGGTGGTTACTCAGTTGGGGCAGAGAGGGCGCACCTTCCCGCGTCGCCACCGCTCGCCACATCGCTTCCGCACCGACTACGCTACCTAGAAATCAGACAAAAAATCGGGCGTGCATCATAATCAAAATCATAAATCATTTATTTGCAGGAATTTCGGTACAAAAGGTCTTTATAATAAAATAATAGGTATTTCCAATGCATTCTGCCTCGTCAAGGCGTGCAAAATTTTTACAATTAATCAATTTAAGGGTAAATAAAACGATATAAAAAGTTAAATAATTAATAATTGAGTAACTAATCGAAAAATAACAATAATTTGTTACTTATTTTACCTATGGGTTGTAACTAAAATAATCCGTCACGTCATAAGCAACTGAGCAACTGAGAGCAACTGAGTTGCCGTCTACTGCCGCCGCTTCGCGAAGTAGCGACGAGAGGACGTCCTCTTCGAACCTTTCACTGTAAAATAGCTACTTTCATTCTATTAACTTTAGAGAGAAAGAGAGATAGAAAGAGGGGTGGGAGATACAGAGAGGGAGAGAAAGATAGATAAAACTCAGTTACGAAGAGGACGTCCTCTCGTCGCCACTTCCACTTTCAAATAGCTAGGTCAGTGTCACATACTTGTTATGATAGTATCGCCATCAGGTTGACTCCAGAGTGCCCATATCACATTGTTTCCATCTCCATAACCAATGGTGTAGTCCAGCAGATCAAGCTAAAATAAATAATTATTTTGAATGTTTTTCATAATTTATATGTATGTCAGAGCAATTTTTCATAAAGATTTTCATAATATCTTGTTAATTGCAACTTTGTCACTACACTTTTCAGTGACAAAGTTGCAATTAACTACTAAATAGGTAATTAATTACAGGAACAACTTTTAACACATCTTGTCTGATACATAAACATCCAAACATGCGCTTCTCTGTAATTAATAATTATAAACACAGAATACGGTCTAGTACCAACTTAGTAAAATATAAATATAACAAAAGGGGAAGCCTACGTCCAGCAGTGGACTAATATTGGCAGACGATAGAAAAAAAGGAGATTGTAAGAGCATAATTTACCTGCGGCCCAAATATGCGGCTAATATGTGAGAATTTGACTAAACCAGCGCCACCGTCGTGCATTCTCATAACCACGAATTCGCATTCATTTGGAAATGAGAGGTATGCTACTAGAATGACGCTGCCATCTGCCCCTGTTGTTTTCTGCAGCATGTGCCCATGAGCTGAAATAATACAATTTTCACTTAATCATTTTAAGCACAATGTTTTCCATTCCTTTAAAACACTTAAAAATAAAGGAAACCTATTGATATAAGATTAGTAATCTACCTACAAAAATAGTCGAAACATTTTTATAACTTTTGGCAATAAAGAGAGCTAAATCCGTGTTTTATTCATAGTAATAAACCTAGACTGGTCTTTTATAAACACTTATTTTATGAATGCCCAGCTGTTTTCTAAATATATAAGTTTTTAAGTAGAACTTGACTATTGCCAACTAAAAACATTTCGTGTATAAAGCCTTTATTAACAATTACATAACCTTAATTAGGTTATATAAATTAGTATTTACAATAAAAACAAGTGAGATAACTGCAGAGTTGCAAGCAATCAGGTAATTTTACTGATCCATATCGAATTCCAATCGGAATCATCCTAAAGACGCTGGCTGCATGGCCGCGCTATTTTTTTTTATATTATATATTCATCTATATATATATATAATAATAATACAACTTACGAGGTGGCCTCGGCCGCACGACAGTCTGTGAGAGAGGCGCGGAGACAGCTAGAGGCGCTCCGCCCTCGTCAAGGCTCCAGGCGCGAAGGCATGTATCCCCACATACAGCTATAGCTAGCCCATTCGATAGCACTACGCCGTATGTTTCTATGCAGTCTGCACTTTTACCCCTGTGAAGATAAGAATGAAGTTAGGAACTGTTTGTATTAACATAGATAAAAAAAAATCAAATATTTATATGTTTAATCCTACATTAAGTATGTAACTCCTACCTTAAACTCTTTTAACTATTGGAACGTTACTGGGTACTAAAGAGCCCAAAACAGTTTCGGCGAATTTCGTCAGAGGTACTATTGGACTTAGGGGCTCACCCTAGCGGAATAATGATTCAATTAGTTACCTGTGGCTCTCTGTAGGTTTCTTACCATATGCGCTATTTAGTCTGCATAATTATTACTATGAATGGACTAATATTACAAAGACTAAAATACCTCAGAGCTCCAGTGATCCCAGACAAAACCCAAGGCACAGTGGACTCTCGTTTCAACGATGTCGTCACAGCAGTTCCAGCGACTGGTAACTTCACAAGAAGCACCCCTCCCTCCCCGCTGTGGCCATATGCAAGGGCAAACACTGCCTCCCCGTTATCACGTAGCAGTGATGCGCATGTGTGTGCAACACCTGTATGTGAATACAATTTAGTTTATAGATGCAAAACAAGACAATTTATGAAACTAAAGGTTAAAACTACTCTGCAAATTTTATATTTAGCCAGTGTTGTGTTGTACCACAGCTGGTAAAATGCCTGGCCATTCCCTTTCCACATACACCTCACACTTATCTGCTTCCTTGTAAACTATTCTAAATATGTTTTGTGCTCAATTATACATAATGTCAGGAATGATCATGAATAACAGAGGTGCAGAAAAGATAGTTGATAATACTCAAGTATACTCAAGGGTACATACCCTTGAGTACACTTAAGTATTCATCTTCGTAGCCCAAAAGAAGTGTATTCGGGCCATATTTGGTATTAAGTGGAGAGATTCATGTAGACCGTTATTTATAACGAATAAGCTGTTAACATTTCCATCACTGTATATTTTTGAGATGTTGAAATTTGTAAGAAACAACATGCCTTTATTTGAGAAGGATGAAAATTCTCAAAATAAAAGGAAGATTGTACAAAAACCACTTAAAGTGCCCCAATTGAGACTAGAATTATGTAAAAGGAACTGCTACGCAATGGCCATACGACTATATAATAAACTTCCATATGACATGAGAAATTTGACAAATAACGAATTTAATTGTAAAATATATAATTGGCTCTGTCAAAATTGTTTTTATACGATTGATGAATATTTTCAATTTAAATTTTGACATATTGTATACATAATAATAATTTGACTATAATATTTTAATTAAATATAAGAGTACCTACTGAAAATTGCTATAACTAAATGTCTAAGTTAATATCAAATATTTGCACGACTATTAAGTCAAATATAGTGATACTTACTTATTTTAAGACCTACTGTTAACCTATATTTAAGCAAATAAATAATATTTCATTTCATTTCATTTCTTGATTTGGGGAACAGATTACAGAAGAAAAGATTATACCATTTATTATAATGACGACTTTCTATCATTTATGATTAGGTTTATGAAGTATAGTTTTGCTCTATTCCTGAACTAAACCAACAATAAGAATTATAAACTTACTTGCATTAGAATACTGATTTAGGATAAAATAGTTGTTGGGATTGTTTACAGCACTGGTGTCTTGGAATATTGATGGAGATGAGCTGAGAGATCCATATGATGACTGCAACAGAAAAGATTAAATTAACTCAAAAATGATATATTGATATGAATGGAAGTATGTATGAGATATGAATGGAAGTAAACATGAAAGTTTCGATTATTATTATTTTTTTATTATTTTTTATTTTTAGGAAAACTTACAGCTATGGTTTTACAATAAGGTTTTTGCTTAATATAACATGCACAATACATGCATGATAATGTACTAAGGGCTAATTACAAGTTTCCACATTATAGTCTATAAGTTACAGCCCATGACTTCATACATTTCAGGGTTAAAAAGTTACCTATGTCCTATTCAAGAATACAATAGACATCCCTGCCCAACAGACAACTTCCAAACAGAATAACTTCCAAATTTATATCTATACTAATATTATAAAGAGATTTGATTGTTTGTTTGTTTGAATTTAATAGGCTCTAAACTACTGGACTGATTTGAAAAATACTTTCACCATTAGAATCCTAAATTTCCCATAATGACCATAAGCTATAGAATATTTTCAAAAAATTAAGTAAGTTTGTGAAAGTTAGGTACTTAATTAAATATATTTTTGTTAAATACCCATGTGAAGCCGGGGCGGCCAGCTAGTTATAAGTATATATGGAAAAATACCTTCTTATCCAGTAAGGATGGATGCGAGAAAACCAATCTGTGTACTGAAGAAACTGTAGCGGCTAATATCACTACATGTTGGGATACACTCCTCTCATAAATAGTGATATTATTCAGTGGTGGGGTGCCAGGCGCAACTTTACATCTCAGGTGTGATCCTGATAGGTTGAGATCCAGTGATGCTTCGGACAATTCAATTCCATCTGAAGTTGTTTGCCTAAAATAATATACAAGAGAAAAATAAAGGTTTGATTTATACAAAGTTCTGTAGGGATAAGAGCAAGATATTTACCAATAAATGAATCTGTTCCTTGAGTATGTTTTCTTGGAATCTTTGTACCAGTAGCCACCAGCTTTGGGAGGAAGTTTGATATCTTGCAAAGTACTATGGGTACCACCTAAAACCAATTAAAAAAATATATTGGTATAGCAAAAAAAAAAAACTATTTTAGAAAAAAGTTCTTTCAGCATTTTATCACGAAAGGTGATGATTAAGTACCTACATACTTATTTAATTTCTTAGAACTTGGTGGAATTGAATTCGTCGTAATATAAAGAACAAGACGAATCCATTTTATGTAATTCTAGCTTTTTATTTTCATAAATGATGACAAATATATTAAAAAAAGCATGATTTACCTGTATTCAATACGATTTCTTTCCATTTCTCCGGTGTATTGTGAATCGGCGCGATTTCTTTGAAGGTTACTGGCATTGCATCAAGAAACTCCATATTTACACTACTTTTAATGGAAAGTCTTTAAAGATTTATTATTAAAGGTAAACTGCGAACGGTAAAATAAGCGTAATTTTGTGGCTTGTGAACGTAAAAATAAAAACACAAAGCGGCGGCGGTTATTTTGTTATTTACTTATTTTATTTGACGTTTGACCAAAGGCACTTTTTGAGGTTACATTCTGGTTACATTACAACTATTTTTTTTTTTTAATAAAGCTCTTTCATACGATCAAGTCAGTTCAAGTTCAGGTTTATCCGGTTGTTTCCGATTCCGTAGAATTTAAGTTCATTCTCAAAAATGTTTCCATTCATTCAAAAAACAAAAATGTTGTACGTTCATGCATTCATTTCATTCAATTTATTTGACAGAGTGGATTTTAGGTGTAGTGCGCGAGTTTTTTGCAAATTTTACGTATTTTTATATATTTTAGACCCAAAATAAAAGATTTTTCTCATCGCTAATGTATTGTGAAAGTCCATCAGTATATATAAAACACGATCAAAAACTATGATACGTTGTTAAATTGGTGAAAAATATATCTAAAAGGTATGACCAAACATGCATCGATTTCACGTTTATTTTCACATATTTCTAGCTATTGAAATAGCAAAAACCTTCTTAGCTTAGATCCACCTAACTTCTTTCGTGTTTTTGTATTGATATCCGAAATTATGATTGTTATGGAACTTACTTCTCAAAATATTTTATCCTGTGCAAGTGTTATTATTTCTTTAAAATTACCTGGGAATTGATAACTTTCCCGTTATAACAATAAATTATTTTATGTTATTAGAAATAATTAAAGAAAACATTTATGTAAACAGGGTCTCTTGTAGGTATTTAACTTTACAGCAAGACTGAGATTGGTATTAATAAAAGGTTGCCTACAATAACTACAACAGTCCTTTGGTACATATATTATTGAGTACTACAAATGCTCCAATAGAAATTTGATAAAGCATTCATTATTACTCAAGCGCCAGACCAATCACAATTTATTTTATTGTTATGTAATGATTTTTCATCGGAAAGACATTGATGTTGCATTTTTTGAGAAGTGCTTTCTTAACCTAAGAATCAAGGTAAATTAAAGACCCTATAGAGGATTGTCACATCAATATTAATGGACTAAAACAAAAGTGGATAAGGTTCTTTAATTTCAGTGTATTTTTGTTTATTTCTCCATAAATTATGGACTGGTTTGAAAAATTATTTTGCTATGATGTGCAGATTAAACAAATAAATAAAGAATGATCCATAAGGTACCTTTAAAAATATTTTAATTAATGGCTTAGTTTTGTCCTGAAACATAAAAACGGTGTCAATGCTAAAGAATTTAAAGTTTTTTCTAATTATAGAAGGTAATTTAGTAAAAATCATGAGTTTTCTGACTTGTTGGAAGTAAGAAACATAAGCTTGTAGGATTGTTATCAAGTTGTTATTATTAACTATTACTATTGTGATTATATTTCTATGATATGGTTTTCTTCGTAGCGCCGTGGCGGGGTGTGAGCACGGAGCGGGCGGGGCGGGGTCGGGCGGGGGGCGACCATCAGACACCATCCGCCGCGTCAAGGTCAAGATGTCCTCCGTGTCGGCGCAGGGCGTCGTCGAGCGAGCTTCTGCGGAGCTCTCTCGCAGGATCACAGGTGAGGAACTAACAGAGGCAACCATCAGAAAACTATCCGCTGCGTCGAGGTAAAGATGTCTTCCGGCGTCGGCGAGCAAGCCTCGGCGGAGCTCTCTCGCCGGATCATAGATGAGGAACTAAGTGTACATAGCTTGCGGGGTGCGAGAGGCAACCATCGGAAAACTATCCGCTGCGTCTAGGTAAAGATGTCTTCCGGTGTCGGCGAGCAAGCATCTGCGGAGCTCTCTCGCCGGATCATATATGAGGAACTAACAGTACATAGCTCGCGGGGTGCGAGAGGCAACCATCGGAAAACTATCCGCTGCGTCTAGGTAAAGATGTCTTCTGGCATCGGCGAGCAAGCCTCGGCGTAGCTCTCTCGCCGGATCACATGTGAGGAACTAACTGTACATAGCTTGCGGGGTGAGAGAGGCAACCATCGGAAAACTATCCGCTGCGTCTAGGTAAAGATGTCTTGCGGCGTCGTCAAGCGCGCTTCTGCGGAGCTCTCTCGGCAGATCACAGGTGAGGAACTAACTGTACATAGCTTGCGGGGTGAGAGAGGCAACCATCGGAAAACTATCCGCTGCGTCTAGGTAAAGATGTCTTCCGGCGTCGTCGAGCGCGCTTCTGCGGAGCTCTCTCGGCAGATCACAGGTGAGGAACTAACAGTACATAGCTCGCGGGGTGCGAGAGGCAACCATCGGAAAACTATCCGCTGCGTCTAGGTAAAGATGTCTTCCGGCGTCGTCGAGCACGCTTCTGCGGAGCTCTCTCGGCAGATCACAGGTGAGGAACTAACTGTACATAGCTTGCGGGGTGCGGGGGGCAATCATCGGACACCACCAGGTAAGTTAAAGATGTCTTCCGGCGTCGTCGAACGAGCTTCATTTTAACGCAGACAAAGTACACATGGGCGTAGGGAGGTACGGGCAGGGGGGGGCAGCTGCCCCCCCCTAGAGAATGCAGTCTTAATTTTAAATACGTACTACGTAGATAGCCAAGCCTATTAATAAACTAAACTTCATTGACAGGTCAATTTTATACAATCGTACTATGTTTGCATCTAAATTCAAACCCCCACCGAAATGTTGAGGCACCGTTTAAAATCAAACTTCAATGGATAAAATTTTCTCGGATATGTACGTGTCACGCAGCACCTGAAATGGTTGGTTAAAAACTCAAGGCTCTTAAATTTTTTTTTTCATCAAAATTCTTCACTGCAACAGCGCGCTGCGCGTTGTTGGTTGCGGGGTAGGGCGCGCTCGCGCTCCGTGCCATTCGATTCTTATTGTGCATCTACATTATTATGTAGGCACATTTATTGGATAGATAACTATTTCCATGTTTTTCCGTAATTGAATATCTCCCTCCGTTTGCTGTTATTTCTTAAGTTTAGAATACTTTCAAAACTGTTCGCTAAAGACCGAAAAAGTCAGAAAAAATTTCGCGGCTTGCTCCGCTCGCGGTTAATTCTCTACTTTTGTAAGCTTTTTTACAGCCTTCCGAAAATGTCACATTTTCTTAACAATTTTCAGAGGCCGCAAACACAAAAAAATATCAGCGCTCATTCCACTCACTGTTATAATTTTTTTACGCTGCTACGGGACCATCCATTTTGTTTTTTTGTACCTATATCTAAATATCTAATTTTTTTTTGTCGTTTTACCAAGTTTTCTTCGCCAAACTTTAAAATTACCACGTTCTCCACTTTGCAACAGCGCGCTGTGCGTCATCGGTGGCGGGGTAGGGCGCGCTCGCTCTCCATGCCATTTAATTCCTATTGTTTACCTACATTGTAGGTTAGTGAGCTAGGTGCACGCATCGCATTCATTTACGCCCGACTCCATTGGGAGTCGGGCAGGAAGGCAGATCACGACATAACTTTAAATTTCGTAAATCTATAGATGGATAGATAACTATTTTCAAGTTTTCCGTAATTGAATATCTCCCTCTGTTTGCTGTTATGTCTTAGGTTATAGCATAATTTTCAAATATGTTTGCTAACGACCAAAAATGTGACAAAAAATTTCGCGGCTCGCTTCGCTCGCCGTTCATTCTCTTCTTTTGTAGGCATTTTAATAGCCTTCCAAAAATTTCACAATTTCTCAACCATTTTCAGAGGCCGCAAACACAACAAAATATGAGCGCTCATTCCGCTCACTGTTATATTTTTTATGCTACCACGTGACCATCCAAACACACTAAGTCTTGATTGTATTTTACAGAACATACAAAATGTCTAAAAAAAATTGCGGCTCGCTCCGCTCGCCGTTAATTCTATAGCCTTTTTGTCATGTTTACCAGCCTCTCCAAAATATGACAAAAATTTGGAGGCTCGCTTCGCTCGCCATTCATTCCGAAGTAAGAGTTTTTTTATCTTCTAAAACCAAATTGTTCTTAGCTTTCTTTTCTTGACTATGATTTTTTTAAATATTCGGGGCTAGCAGATATATCTAGAGTCACACTATTGCGTACTTATTTAAAAAACATCGAAAAATCTCAAAAAATTCGCGGAAAGTGCTTAGAAGTAAATATGGCTGAGGAAATGATGACTGAAAATCCTTTAAACGGCCTATGCTCAGCCTACACCGAAGCATGGTACTTAAAAAAATTAGAACAAAATTGAATCAGAGCTGCTAAAATGGTTTTTTGGAGTACCTCGAGGACTACTATTTTGTAAAATAACGTGACGTATAGTTAAACTATTGTTGTTTTTTTTTATTCTAAACGTAGCCTACCTATCCCATTTCTCGTGCAGCATGTACTTAGTAGGTATTCTTGGTTTTTTTTTCGGCTGCCCCCCCCTGAACAGAATCCTGGCTACGCCCTTGAAAGTACAAACAGGTTTTCACGATTTATGTTTGCTTGCGGAGGAGAAAAAGAGGGACAGTTCTGTATTACGCCATCGCTATAATACGCAGTTGAATTTGTATGCTGCTAGAATTAGCAAGCTGAATAGGCAGTGGGGGCCATATCTCTTTAGTCACTATCTGCTAGGTAACATGAATATGTTACTAGTATCCATGGTTGGTTTGAGTTCCCCTGGGACTGTACCGTATATTACTGCAAGCGTTTTGGTATATAAATAAACTTTCTTTATGAAACACCTACTAATCTAACTATATTTATTAAATACTAGACTAACTATACTGAAATCACACATTTTTGATTATTAGTTGGCGGCCTTTCAATTTTGTTAATATTGCGACGAGGGTGCGTTTCAACTCAAGACGTAGAGCGGAATGATTAAACAGAAGCCAGCGAAGATATTGTGTGATTGTTCGCTTTCTACACGTCTTCGCTTCGCAGAGCGTAGTAGAATACACACATACGCAAGTTTCACTGCCAGCAGTCTTTCACAGTTCGTACCTTTACAGGTCTCGGGCTGCGTGGACGAAAGCGCTCTCCCGGCGTGGTGGAACGCGTCGCCAACGCGCTCTGCGGCCCTGCCACCGCCGCCGCCGCCCCGCGCGTCCCCCGCAGACGGCGACCTTCCCCGCGACCCCTCGTCTGGACCCAATTCATACTCGAAGAACGATTCCTTGAAAAATTCTTCCTGTACTTCAACGCGAACGATCGGCGAACGCTAGCCCAAGTGTGCACCAGGTGGCGAGATATACTATATTCCTCTCCTCGGTGGTGGAATGGCTTAATTGGGGTCGTTGACTGTAGAGAGCTTAGATCTACCTCCAGTTGTTGCATTCAGAGGTTCTACAACTCTATGATCAGGAGAGGTATTCGCGGTGTGGCTCTTGTCTCTGGTTCAGATGATGATATTAATGAGTTCATCCGACAGTTTCCGTTATCAGCGCACCATCTTCATGCTATTGGGTTAAAAGGTTGCACTATCACTGACAGGGGGCTGGAAGCTATACTAGATCATTTGCAGGTTTGTAGTGTCTCATATTAACTTGATCATATCATGAAACTGTGCTGGCTTTACAACTAATTCCACATTTTAGGTGCTCTTTGAGCTAGAACTAACCGGGTGCAATGAAATAACCGAGGCTGGGCTATGGGCATGTCTAACACCACGAATTGTCTCACTCACGCTTACTGACTGCATTAACATTGCTGATGAAGCAGTAAGTATGAATTTCTTCTTTCTCTATTGATAGTACTTAAGTGAGTCTTAAAATATAAAAACTGTTATAGCCTTTATAACAGATTTTACTACCTTCGATGTTCCTAACAAGTCTGAAATAAATTATTAAAATGCGATTATATAGCGGAGAGAGATCAGACATGATTATACATTTGAAAATATAAATATAAACAGTATGAAATACTTTATTTTCAATCACAGGGTAGCATTAAAGTTTGCAGCTATTTATAAAACTAAATTTTACTATTTTAAGTTTAGAGTTTAGAGTTAAAGGTATACTATGTTCTATAGAAGTTATATATACATAAATAAATAATGGTTAACAATCCTCAAAGCAAAATCTAGCCCCAAGCTACGCAGAGCTTGTGTTATGGGTAAGGCGACTGATATCTATGTATACGTATCTATGTATCATATACTAATCTAATAAAGAGGAAAGATTTGTTTGTTTAAATCGAGTTTTCTCCGAAATAACTAGACCAATTAAAAAAATATTGTCACATGATAAACAATATTTTCAAATATTATTGATCCATATAACATCAATACCGGGTGTAAAAATTTAGAATTTTTGTTATATATTCGGGGCGAACAAAATCGCATAGCCAAGTAGCAAAAAAAAAAATACTTACCTACGTACGTACTTACATATAATTTCTCTGCAGGTAGGCGCAGTAGCTCAACTCCTGCCTTCACTGTACGAGTTCTCCCTCCAAGCGTACCACGTGACCGACGCAGCGCTGGGCTACTTCTCGCCGAAGCAGAGCTCGTCTTTAAGCGTACTACGGTTGCACAGCTGTTGGGAGCTGACCAACCATGGCGTTGTCAATATTGGTAAGGCTTAAGATTTTATGTCAGAAAAAACTGAAGTAACCATCGCAAATTTGGAATTTTTCTTACTAAGCGGCTTACACAATATTTTGACAAAAAAATTAAAGAAGAAAATTAATGGCTAAACAGTTTCTCATGAAAATATATAATAATAATAAATAAACAGTTTCTCATGAAAAGGCGCCAAATTGAAAACAATGCCTACTAACGTAAGTTGACGTCGAGGTCATTTTAGGACTACAAATTAATATTGGATGGCAAACGTCACAAATTTGTTCTGGAAGATTTGGCAAAATATTTAATTGTCCCAAAAACTATACATAATTTTAAGAATATTTCATTGTTTTTCTAGTTAAATGGATAAAATATTTTGGGTTAGCTTAGTGCATATTTTGCCACTTTAATATCCAATGATTAGATTACCGATGTCGGAGTCAAAAGTTTTCGTTTAATTTTTTTTTCTACACTACACTTTTTTTGTTTATTAACCATAATAAATAACGTCTGCTTCAAAATTAATCCTACAACTTAGCCTCAAGATAGCATAAAAGTCAACGGTTTGAATATAACCCAAATAGACCCAATCGTGATGAGGACAAAAAATTTAAGTGTAAACAAAGTATTTATTTTTTTATAGATTCATATATTTATAATGACTAACTGTATGAAATTTGACTTGTCTAAGTGCTTATTGTATAAGCCTAAAGAAATAAAGTTATTGTATCTGAATATAGCCCGCTAATAAAGTACCACAGAAGACAGAATCCAAACTCTGTTTAACTAACATTCAGAAGTAAAGAGCTCTAACCAGAGCATAGTGGGGAAGCTGTTCTGCAAATTAAAAGTGCCAATTAGCTGAAGCGCGCTCCTATTCCACACATCCATTATTTAGGTCGAGAACCTTCCACGTAGATTGTCAAAGGGAATCGCTTTGCATACGAAAGTACTTGTTTATGTGAGTTAGGCTACGTCAGGATTATACTTAGCTACTATGTTCTACATAGAATAGACCTTATCACGAGTAAAATATCGTATAGATTCTATGGTTGATCATATACATTTTGACATCTACCCATTCGAATCTTTAGACATTCCGCCACAAGAACATCTATGTCCCGGAAGGGTTCGCGCGGGAAATACGATTGTTTTGATTTCCTAGATTTTACAAGGTAATATAGCAAGCTGGTATTCTACAATAGAATAATACCAATGCTAAAACAAACATCGAATCGATTCTTGTTTTGGCGTCAATTGACATTTGAAGAATTTTTAACTTAAATCAATATAATAATTTTATGTATCATAGATTACTTTTATAAACAAAGCAAACTACTTTTATCTATCGTTTGTAGAGAAGGGAACAAAGGAAATTATGAAAAGAGTTAAGCTCTGGGCAAATTAATCCAAAACAGAGCGCTGCGCTGCACAAAAGTGTGCATATGGGCTTCAACTCGTTATCTTTAAATACATTTCACAGCGAGGTTCAGCTATTTTTATCTCCTCGGAGTTTCTACTACCCCTGCCCGCTATCATCCTTAAGGGACCTCTTACCGGTGAATTTCCGATATAAAGGTAATACCAAAATGATTTGTAATTTGAGCATATTTCCACCATGTACTGCTATTATTTGTATTAGAATAGTAATTATCTAGGTTCCTACAACAAAATTTTTTCAAAACACTTCATTGAAATGAAATTAAACCAAATCGGATTTTTTATTAAACACGTTTTCTTATTATTTGTAAAAATAGACAATTATTTTCAAAAAAGCTTCAAATTCAAATTCAAATATTACGTTTGTATGGGAAATTCATTGGTAAGGCCCCTTAAACATTTAAACCCGTTATGCTTATTGATAGCAACCAACAGATGGTGTTCACACATCATATTTCTATCGACCCCTCGCTCAATGACCTTAACAAAGAAATACGTACTTAAACCTCCTTAACGAACAATCGCTTATCGATCTACAATATCCAATTAGAAATGTACGAACGCGGTGCAACACAGCCTTCAGTTAATTATTGTACAGTTGGCTGCACTAAAACGTATTTCACTTTAGTATAAAGTTTTAAAGTTGACTTCTCTTAATCCTTTTTCCTCTTGGTGTCAATTCAGCGGTCACCAACTAGCCTAAACTAAATTAAAATTTGAATTTAGAACCGCTTTAGTACAAGTGCTATTCAGATGATACCATTTTAGAACGCACTAAACTAATTATAGTTTGACAGGACTAAAATCGATTTAGTTGCTCAATTTAGTATAGATGCCACTTTTCGTATTCTGTTGTACCACTTATGTGTCAGATTTCCACTAATTTTGACTAAAAATGGTTTAATTTAGAACACTGTAAAACGTTGCCTACTAATTATAGTTGGTGTGGTGGCAGTTCATGTTTTCCTGCATAATTCGATTTGTTGATATTTTTATAGAAATATTTGAAGTCAAACGCTGCCTAGCTTTGTAAAAATGAGTGATTAAAAGACATAATTAGTATTGAGTACCTATTTATATAAACACATAAAAGGGAAGGAAATAAAATCAAGTCATGAAAAGCTAAGTTTGCATGGCATTTTCTTTTGCCGCGCAAACCAATTTACGATGCGTGAAATTCACGTTTATGTTCAAAATACTGCAAATAGTTTTTTTTAATGAAGCGTGTCTCCTTATACGATCTAATAAGTTCAAGTTTTTTCTATTAGCTGTTTCAGTTTTGAGGTAGGTACATAAAATATTTTCACACTTAGATTTCTTCATATGTGCTAGATTACTTTACAAAAGTGACAGATATATATCATTATTAGTCATTTCTCAAGCTGTCTTTTTAGACACTACTAGCAGCAATTTTAAAAGATTATTAGGGTTCATTATTAAAGTCTGTGTTTTATAGTAGGTACCTAAACTAAAAATTTCTCTTAGTAGGTCAGAGATGATGGAAAGTAGGGAAATTAACTTATGGTGGGGCTTTAAAGCTAAACAATAATTATCACGAATATCGAGGCTAGTTACAGCGGTTGTAACTAATACAACCATGCATAATTAAAACACTAGTCTGTTTTTAAATTTAATTTTTATTATTTACACCAAATTCTCTTCTTGAAGTATTGGGGGTATCCAGTGCTCGGATCGCCTCGGCGAATACTCGGGATGCTTTTACAATTGAGGCCAATCGTTGGCTGTCTGCATTGAGGGCCACCACCAGCTGAACAGTAGCAGATTGGCAGGGAAAGGCAGGTCTAGCGTTCTGCGTCGGGATGGGACCGGGCGCTGGCTGGTCCGTCTGTTGTTTGTAAGCCCTAAAACAAAAACAGTTAAGTTGGTAGGTATTCAGAGACCTATAGAAACTATAGTTCCACCTAGAAGAGTATAGGCATGTATCTATACTATAAGGATATACAATAGAATAGTTTTACTATACCTACCTATGTATACTTATTCTTTACAACATTTTCATGTGGTGTGAAAAGATGACAGACACAGACACAAAATTAATATACTTAGTATGGCTAGACAAACGCTGGACAACTTATTATACTTAGTGGTAACTCACAGCTTCTTATGGAACGAAACCACGAACCAAGGCATTGCGGATGATGTCGAGGATTTTGTCGTCCACATGCGGATGATGGCCCGGCCGTCAGATGGTCCGTCTCCGGCTATCGATAGGTTGATTTCTCTAGCCTTTTTCGTCGTTTTACGACTACCTTGATACCCCAGAGCTGTAAAAAAAAAATACCTAGGAAAAGCTATTTTACCTAGAAAATAATCAGGTAGGAACATATTAATATAGATCACTAGTTTCTGCCCACACCTTCGCACATATTATTTAAGTCTATTTGTTTTCTATCTATCCCAACGGAATTTCGTGATAAAAAGTAGCCTACGTTTTATTCCAAGCTTAGAAATATCTACCTGCATACAACATTTCAGCCTTCAGTTGGTTGTTATGGCGTACAGAGTTATAACAAAATATCCAAACTTTCGCATAGTGATATACCTAAGTAGGTCGGTACTTACATTCCATTCTTCTGCACACCTGCTGCAACCATATCTATTCAGTTCCTCACTGAGCGAGGACTACAAATCCACGAACTCTTGAGAGGCTTAATTTTCCTATAGGAAATAGAGAACGTCAGTAGGTACATAGGTACAAATACTTCCATAGGTACAAAACAGTAATAAATATTGCAGGAGTGCAGAAAATGTAGTTTACAGTCTGGCTAGACCTAAAAACATGTAACTAGTTACTTAGGTATGTGATTAATATGAAGGTATCACAAATTTTGCCTAGGTAGGTAAAATTATTAAGTAGAAATTATGCTTCTTACCTCTCATCACCTCTATGAGCGTGGAGACGCTCAATAAACATCTCCTGTTGTTTTTGTTAATCCTTTTTCTTCTCGTCACATCCATTCATTTTTACATCCATTTTTATGCAAAAACCCAAAAACAAATTTTCCAACAACCTAAACTTCCGCGCCAAACATGCGCACAGATAATAAAAATCGGTCATTTCATTCATTCCATTCATTCAAAATGACTCAAAAATATATCTTACTGGCAACACCTGCAATTCAATTTAAATCGTTTTATGAGCCTACTAATTTTAGAAATGTACTAAAACTGTGTGCTACTGAATAGGGTTTTGAAGGTTCTAAACTAAAGATAGTAATTTTTAGTATAGTATCGTTTAGTTTTGGGTCGCTCCTGAATAGACGCCAATTGTCTTTTCTAAACCTTCGACACGAAGGATTACTTTAACTTTGACGTGTGTGTGCCAGACAGTTCGGGCAATCACATTATTACTTAGGTTTTCGGCAGAAGTCTTCATTATATTAAATGTAAACCGACGAAGCAGCTAACTGTCCAACTATCTTGTTGTCTATGTGTACAGACTATATTAAAGTTAATAAATAGTAAAAATAAGTAGAAATCATTTTTTCAATGAGCTTGTAAGTTTCTGCGAATATTGTGTCCGTTGAATAACATAACGACCATTTTTTAAAGACCAGTAAGGGCTATATTATTTGTAAATGTTTGATTTATTTAGTCTTTTACTTTAATAAAATAAATATATCTTCTAGTGCACACCTTGGATTTTTCGTTTGAAAGTCTCCGTCATCGACAATCTAATAAGCTTTTTTGATGAAAATCGGCGCAGCCGTTCATTAGTGATGGTTGATGTATACACGAAAGGGATTTTCATATTTCTGTGAAGCGAGTGTATGACAAACCCCTCTGTAGGTACTTACCTTCTTTCGCTTTAGAGCGAAACCTTGTTATTACGAATATAGGTATAGGTACAGTCTGCTGTCAACCTGAAGTTTATGTTATGCCTTCATAATCATACCGGCTGATGCCAAAAATAACTCATGTTATTGCTCTTGTTATTGATTCGGCGAAAACAACCCGCGGCAGGGAAACGTGCGACTCGTAAAGGGTAGCGTTTGCACGCGGCTTCGCTGGCGTGGTTCAATTTATTTCAAACCATGGGCTCACAAGGAGCTCTTAGTAAAGTCACATACTTACGTGGTACCGGAATCAAACAAAGATTTCAGATTTCAATAACTATTTCTTTAAGCTTTCAAAGTAAGCACTTAGAGAAGTCATAAAAGTAAGAAAAAAAACTTATTGATTTTCTCTTCACTTACATTTTTTGGTCACTTCCGTCTAAAAACGCCATATCCATCTGTATAAACTCTTTTGGAACGTCTCCCCACAGGTACAGATTGTCATCCGGATCATTCAAAACTCGAATTATTCGTATTCGGTCAATTTATATTATTTTTGATTATTACAGAATATTTTCTCTAATAATTCACAATATTCTTTATTTAGACAAAAATAGTTTAAATTGTGGTCGTAAAACGGTTTTAATTTAAAATATAACAATCTGGCGATACTTGTAACCATGAAGTTATAAAAAGTTTTTTCCTCATTATTTATCTCTTTTCTTTTTCAGTACACTCGCTGCCAAATCTGACAGTTCTCTCTCTGAGCGGATGCAGCAAAGTGACAGACGAAGGAGTAGAGTTGCTGGCAGAGAATCTGCCACGTCTCCGCAGTTTAGACCTGAGCTGGTGCCCGCGCGTCACTGATAATGCACTCGAGTATATTGCGTGCGACTTGAACCATCTTGAAGAGCTGACTTTGGACAGGTAAGCGCTAAGGGCCATTTTAGATTGAAACTATTTTTGATCATTGGACTGGTAAGCGCTAACGCTAATTTTGGATTGAACTTTTGTTGGAGCATCGTTATTCATTAGTTCACAGAACAGAGTAGGATCCATAAAACAAATACAGCAGGTACATTAATTTATTGATTATCATCGTCACTTATTGGGTTTTACCTAAATATGCAAACATAACAAGGTATGAAAAATGTTCCAAGCTAATATTTACCAAAAATAAACTCGAAATTAAAAACAACTTAATAACTGCATCTAAATCCGTTCTATAGTTTTAAGATTAGCATACATAGGGACAAACAGACAGACAGCGGGAAGCGACATTGCTTTATACTATGTAGTGATCTGCCAAAACTATTAAACAAATATAATTTTTTGGCATTATTTATCATTAGTTATTGGGTTATTGCCCATAATCCCTACTCTGGAGTGGGTTGGGAACCGCAGTTCGGTGGATTTGTTCTGCAGAGGGCGCTGCTGTAAACTGTATATACAATCTTTTTAATGCTTAATAAATAAATTTTGTTAGTTTGTATGTGTCCAAAAGTGGCTCATTAGTGAAAAAGTTGGGGCTCTCTTGTTAATTATCTAATTTCCCATCAACAGATGTGTGCACATAACAGACATAGGCGTGGGTTACATCAGCACTATGCAATCGCTCGTGGCTTTGTTCCTGCGGTGGTGTTCGCAGCTCCGTGATTTTGGAGTGCAGCATCTATGCGGGATGAGATCTTTGCAACTTTTGTCTTTAGCTGGTGAGTATCTTAATAAGCTATCAAATTTGCATTGGTATTGAAACCGCTTGGATATAGCAATGCAATATGTAAGGGGCGCATTACGAGGTCTATGTTCAACGTAGAAGTATATGGATAAATAAGTATTGGTGGACAACCGACACAGCGTCATCTTTTCTAAGCAAACATATTTAAAAAAAAATTACTCCGTATAACCGAATATGTAATGTACTAATTTTATAAATTTTCTTTTAGTTAATAGCTAGTGTTATTGTTTGATCCCTAACATTTTTGATATTTTAACCTATGTATAATTAAATATTTTAGCCTATGTTCAGCAGCGAGTATGTAGGATTCTGATGGTGTAAGAAATGTTCAAATCAGTCCTCTATTTTCGGAGCTTATTCAAATCAAACAAAGAAACAAATCCTCCTTATAATATGAGTATAGATTAGTATCTTTTTAGAATCTAGACCTATATTATTTTTGTCTAAACAAAACAATATTGACAGTTATTAGACATATTCAAATAATCCGAATTTAGAAGCCTAAATCCGAAGAATAAAAAAAACAATCAAAACTTTCCTCTGTATAATACTAGCATAGATGAGTCATACTTGTTAATGGCATTACCTACCTTATTCCTTTACTATAGTGACGACATTTGCATGTTCCAGGCTGTCCTCTCCTAACATCAGGCGGCTTGTCAAGCCTTATCCAACTGAGACAGCTACGGGAGCTCGAACTCACCAACTGTCCCGGCGCTTCGCCCGAGCTGTTTGACTACCTACATGAGCACTTGCCACGATGCCTGATTATAGAATAAGGTATTACGACGTAATAAGACGCTGTGGAACCTATCTTTACTTGAGAATTACAAATTACAAGGTAACCTCCTTTAGAACACGAGTAATTTCGAGGTAACCTCTTTAGAATAACGGGAAATCTGCAAGACCTACTACATCAGCCTAATCTCATCAGCCCGTCCACGGCTAGATATGGCCGCCCCTAATGAGCGCCATGGCATAATCTTTTTGGTTATTGCCCATAATCCCCACGCTGTGCATGCGGGTTTGGGATCGCAAGCCCTCGGGTATAGCATGAAAATAATCATGACAATGGTTTTATTTCTGATGGTATAAACTGAACTAATTTGACAGCACTAAAATGATAGAAATTAAAAAGATGGTATAACTTTTAGTTTAGACAGCACTAAAAGTAACTGTCAGAATTGACAGTATTGACCCATAAAAATGTCTATTCAGTGGATAGGTATAATGCCACATTTACGCAAATATATAATAACATATTTGCTGCTCTTTTTTGATCCCACACCTTTAGGGTCTGCACCTATAAGGTGTGTTTCCACTGAATAGGCATTTTATAGATCAATGTTGTCAATTAGACGCTGATATCACGCTGACTATAGCATATAGGATATAGATATTTTATAGGGGGTATCCCCGCTATTGCAGAATAGCGGGGATACCCTCTATAAGATATAGCGCGGCGCTAGACTGAAAACCCTAAGGATTATCTACAAAGAGATCTCATAGAAATCTGTGACGTAATAGGTTCAAGTCCTAATAGATTTCTAAATCCATTTCTACAAAATATGTCGGCACTTTCAGTCTCTGATTCTTGGTAAGGTAGAAGTTAAACAGCGTACTCAAGTCAATACCTGGTTAATGACTTTCGATTCGACGGTAGAACCGGAAAACCGACAGTTTCCGGTTTCTGAAAATCTCCAGTACAATAGGAACCGCAAACTAATCCGTCCAAATGCGGTTTTACTTCTAAGATAACGTTGTCTTACGTGGTTGTAACTCAGATTTAAACTTCTTTATCGAGGTAACTGTTTCTCTGGTCGTTTCAAGGAATGTACCTTGATGGTCTCATTTTAAAGACTAATTTGGGATGGCAAACTTAAAAGTAAATGAGAAATGGTAATTATTTCTGTAAATAATATCCTGTAACACCAATGAGGCTAATCCTAATGATAGCCGCCCCGTGATTTTCCATTTAAATGGAACGAGAATGGAAAATTGTAAGAGTGAAAGGTATTATGCAATAAGGTCGCCTTCATAATAAGTATTAGAAGAATTTTCACTTCGACACTGTTCTTTAAAAATATATTTATTAGAGATATATAATAGGTAAATTATAAAAGAGAAAAAAAATTGCTTCAAGGTTAGCTTAAGATGGAATACTTTTAGCGAGTATTTAATATAGGTAATCCTGCAAATTCCCACCAATTTTGCACTCTGTGTTTAATATCCATGTGTATTTAATGATTTTTGTGTGTTTTTAGGGTTTTGCCATCGGTTGCAAAACCCTTATGAAATCGCTTTGGGTCTGTTTTGTGTTTTGAATCCTTAATATCTTAGAAACTACTGCAGCTATTGACTTGAAATTTAAAATAATAATACATTTTGTGCGCCCGCACATATTTATAGAAAAATAAATGAAAATAAATGAAAAATCAAAATGAAGATTTTCCATACAAATTTTGAAATCGAAATTTTAAATGGAACGTACAAAGTCAAAAGTGGTATCAAATGAAAGGTACATGTTTGTAGATTTCAAAATAGTTTTGGAAATTTTGATAGATTTTATACTTTTTAAAATATTTTGAAAAAGGTCAAAAAAATGACCGTTCCCCCCCCCTTATCTCCGAAGATTACAGAGCGATCGACGTGATATGTACCAAGTGTTTGTAGATATGGATCTATATTTTACAGGAAAAATATAGAGAAGTCTGTAAAAATAATAGTTTTTGAAATATGGTCAAAAAAGGGCGGGAAAAATTTCTGAAGGGCTGACTACCCCACCGAGTTGGGTATCAAATGAAAGGTATTGGCTTGTACACTCCAATACAGTTTTTGAAATTTCGATGAGTTTTATACTTTTCGAAATATTTTGAAAAAGGTCGAAAAATTGACCGGTACCCCCCCTCTATCTCCGAAGATTGCAGAGCGATCGATGTAATATGTACAAAGTGTTTGTAGATATGGATCTATATTTTACAGGAAAAATATAGAGAAGTCTGTAAAAATAATACTTTTTGAAATAAGGTCAAAAAAGGGCGGGAAAATTTTCTAAAGGGGTGACTACCCCACCGAGTTGGGTATCAAATGAAAGGTATTGGTTTGTACATTCCAATACAGTTTTTGAAATTTCGATAAGTTTTATACTTTTCGAAATATTTTGAAAAAGGTCGAAAAATTTACCATTCCCCCCCCCCTATCTCCGAAGATTGCAGAGTGATTGATGTAAAATGTACTAAGCGTTTGTAGATATAGTTCTATATTTTACAGGAAAAATATAGAGAAGTCTGTAAATATAATACTTTTTGAAATATGGTCAAAAAACTAATTTTCATACAATGGGGGCTATTTCATTGAGAGTAATATCAAATCAAAGGTATGGATTTCGACAATTCAAAACAGGTTTTGAAAATCATCTAAATTTCATACTTAGTGAAATAGGTTGAAAAAAGCCGAAAAAAAATTGTAGGTACCAACCCACTTACCTACCCACTAATCTCTGTAGTAACTGTAATAGGAGTAGGTATCCTAGATAATCCACACAGTATCATTTACCCACAAGCTAAGAAAAGCTTGTGTTATTGGTATTACTACGATAGCTGTTATACTTAATAAAGTATAAGTATCACATTAGATGATTTATTTTTGTGTACGTAGAAAAGGAATTGAACACTCGAACAAATAATCTGCAGATCTTACAAATATTAGTCCCGAGGCGGGAATCAAACCGCAACCTCCTGCGTTGTAAGCCCACCGCGCTAACACGTCGTCAATATACGTACCTACCTAAACGACAAAAGTTCAAAACCCTCGGCGCGCGAGTTACACTCGCACTTGTCGTACTTGTTTAATGTTAAATGTACCCTACCATTCCTCGAATTTTCTATGATAATTTATTATATTTATGTGTTGTTTGTAAGCATTTCTTTGTATTTGATAAGTGTATTGTAGTAGTAAAAAGTTTAAATGTGACGTTAAGACAGATTATATTATTTATACATAAAGTTTGCTCAAAAAACGTTGTGTCGGGAACAGAGAGGTTCAAAATTTATTAACATTAATTAATCAAATTCTATGTTTACTAGCAGCTACAGAAATTTAGTTTTAGAGCTAGCTTAAGTCCTGAATACTCAAACTCAATTCAGATTGACTGACTTCTTTGTTTTGGCCGTTATGTATCTGATTTGTCACTTTTCTGCCAGTGTCCATGAGAATTTTATAGTCATGGAAGCGATTTACAATAGTAATATGAGTGGTAAATTTTTAAAAACATCTATCAGAGTTATTCCTCGAAAATAAAACAATCTAAACAACCAGGCATAATATATGACTATTTATTTAGGTTTAAAGAACTTTTATTTCTCATAAAAACTTTACAGTTCACTTAAAATGAGATATGCTTGAGTGTTGAGTTTTCCAATATTTCGGCACAGTTTCATGCGCCATGATCACGGAATTGAGAATATCGAAGATGGGACTGTTATAAAATGTGTGATCCACGGTGTGATCAGATTGAAGCACGACTCATGTGATAAGTTTTTAATCGATTTTAATTTAAAAAATCGCGACTGGAAAGGTGCTGTCAAATCTGTGTTGCGTTTGAGTATTTGGTCCTAACAGTATTCTGACATGAAACAGAAGACGCAAAATGGAAGAAAGCTTGAAAAATAAATAAATGTAGTTGGTAGGTATTATACAAAAATAAAAAATATTAAGCGTTTATGAAAATACCCAATGATAAGTAATTAAAATGGCATTTAACGAGTGAAGAAATTCTTAGACAGTGCGCTTACAGTACACTATGATAGATAGGCTAATATACCTAGGTACCTACAGTATATTCTTTTTTTTTGGACTCGATATCACCTGAATAAAAGTGAAGATGTGGGTAACGGTTAATATATAGTAATATTTAGAATAGATTTTTTTTACATACATTTTTACTTAATATCAATTTTAAAGTTTTCTTTTTGTGCACGTAATCAAAGGTCTGTTTAGAAATTTATAACATGAAATATGTTAGTATATAATGTTTTTGCTGCTGATCAGTTACTTTAATAATTAATATAATTTAGAAACAATAATTTTTAAACGTATTTACGTGAATAACAGAGTATAAAAGAGCACATGAAATGCACGAATGATCAAATAATGAACTCTCCATGTAAATAAAATCTACTTAAAAATATTTTTGTATGGGAAATGCGAAGATGCGTGTTGCTACAATGCTCTTTGTTAGTGAGAACTATTTGCAATTGATATAATAATAAAATAATAATACTGAATTCATAATAAATTGTAAGGATTTGTTCAATAAAATCATATAATCCGAATTATATTCATTTCTTACTAAAAACCTGTCATACAAATTGATATATGTATGTCATAGTTATTGTCTATTTAAACAGAAGCTCATTTATTTATTCCACAAATTTCAAACGTTTTTTCTAGTCAATTTGTAAGTTATTAAGTGTAATTAATAAAATTATGGTAAGAAATTTCGCGTTTTTATAATTAATTTAATTATTTGATCAATGTCTTTATATATTTTTTGTTAAACCACACTTAATACATATAAACCGTCCTAAGAAAGCTAACTAACATGTAGGTAAAACTGTGAGAACCTAAATCTAGGCATGGCATACCTACGTATTATAGCTTGAAGACTTGAAAAGTAGGTTAAAGACTTGAGTGGCGGTTATCTACGCTTCAAGCGAACTCAAAATACAATATTTGTAAACAATGCCCATACTTGGACAAAAAATAATTCGTTGTAGATTTTTTGCCAGAATTTGTACAACTTGTCGATTGGAGCTCTTTCCTACAATGCATAATGTTTGCAATTTTTTTCAAACTTTTGTACATAATATATTTTTTCAGTTGTTTACAAACATTTTACTTTGGGAATTGCTTGAAAATAGATTGGTACTTTACACTGATATTGCATTTAGTTTTTGCTTGTAGGAGTAAAATCTCTAAAAAATTACATAGAAATCATAATTGCATGCTTTCTTGCCGAAGTACAAGATTAAAATTAACAGTGCTCAACTAAGAAATTAAAGGTAGGAACACACTATTGTAGCGTGACACTGACACGTCAAACGCAATATCGGCTTTATACATCTATTATGTTTACTAACATTCAAACAATAAAAAATTGGTAATAATTTATTTCTTCTGGTTGTGTAAAACCGATAGGGTTGGTCCACCAGTTCAAAGTCGCTCAGCGAGCTATGGAAAGAGCTATGATCGGAGTTTCTCTGAAGGATAGAATTCGTAACGAATACATCCGACAGAGAACTAAAGTCATCCACATAGCTCAGAGAATTAGCAAACTGAAGTGGCAGTGGGCTATGGCGCTCATTAGGGGAGGCCTATGTCCAACAGTGGACTAACATAAGCTGATGATGATGATGTGTAAAACCGATATGCTTTTAAGATGTTTTATTGATCAATGAAACAAGCTGTATAAAAGTCTTAATAACTAATGATATCAAGCATGCACTTTGCAAGGGCATGCTTTATACCATGGAATATTATGCTAAGAATTTCACAAAAAAAAACTGAACAATCCACATCTGGCTTCATCTGGCCCCAAACCAATCAAAGCTTGTCATGATATTTATAACATGACTAATATTTTTCACTATAGAAAACGACCATAACATCCGGAATAAATATCTGCATCGTACAAACATTTGACCCGAGGCGGGAAAAGAACCCGCAACCTACGGCGTCGCGGGCGAAACTGGGCCCACCGCGCTACAGAGGTCATTAATAGTGTGTTTCAAGCTTTAATTATAGATAGCTTTGCTTTCGAAAGAGATTATTAACAACTCATAAATTCATAATACTCAAGGACCCAATGCATTGAAATGAAAGAATTAATAAATAGATTTAAGTGCAAAAAATCAACAATTCTCTTATTCTAAAAGTGTAGTAAACACAGATATATATGTAAATATATATCTGTGGTAGTAAATATTGTTGAGATCTCTACTTTTCAAAAGAGGTATATTTATAATGTAAAAGCAATAGACTCTTATGACATATTAAAATAAAATATTGAATTAAACAATTTTTTTGTATTAAGTATACTACATGAATGATTTCTACGTAACAATCCATTTGACTATTAATTTTGATGAGTGCTAACCGATTTCGGAACCAGGCAGCTACTGATTTCCTATTCCTACGTAAGAGACTATCTGGGATTGGATGTTATTAGGTTTTCTTTAGATGGCTCCTTGGTCCGGGCCTATCAGAGGCTGGACCACTAAAGAGGTGTTACTTCAGAGAATATGTACAGTGCGCGTCAGAATTAAGTACCCCTTGTATACAAACTATTTTCGACTACTTCTAATTCCCTTGTAAGTTGTCACAAATTTTCACATGTAAAAATTATCAGTCTGCCGCTCAGAATCGAACTGCCCTTTCATAATACACAAAGTCTGAAATTCCCAACATTAACAACTATTGTGTCCCACATACATTGAGATAGGGGGGGGGGGGGGGGGTACTTATATGTGACGCGCACTGTACATGAGCACTTTATACTTATAAGGGATATATTGTTGGGTATCTATTTTTTTACTAACCTTATGTTAAGATGGGTTGTCATTAGCTCTCTTTGCAGCATTAGCATTATGATATATATCTGAGATTATGTTCTGAGACCTGCATCACATGAATAAATGTAGTCATACCAACCTTTTGCAGTTGAACAAACATCTAGTTATTTATTTATTGTGATGCTACAGTGCGCGCAACTTTTCCCTTTTTTTATCTTAGCATATAGTTACAATTTCCTGTGTTTCCATTTAGCTAAGTAAATTTATGTAAATATTTTTGTGTGCTAAATGCACCGCTGCAGAATTATTTTTGATTGGTGTCACCGTGTTTGTAATTTAGTATAGTCCAATTAAAAATTACACTATTTGTACAATACTAAATGAGATGTTATAGTGCAATATAGATGTACTGTTTTATCCTGTAGTTTTATTTTATTTATAGCCCTTCAAATAGCTGGCATGGATCTTAGGAGGGTTCAATCTCAATGTTCAATTTCTGCTGTTCGAAATCGTTATTTATCTCAAAATCTGTGAAAAGCTTAAGGAGGTATCCCAACAGAGGCCGCACTTTTGTGGTTTTCAAAACCATCTGAGATGTAGGAATACTGATTAAAAATTCTGTAAAAAAGATATGTAATAGTTAAGGATTTAGACTAGTCAAATTCGCATTCAGATACAAGATTTTATAAACTTCGCTCGGGAAAAAAAAAATTCGTAGTTACCCCTTTTTGAAATGTTTTTTCAATATTATGACTAAACTATGTGATATTTTAAGTTTTTTTTTGTACTCAATTAAAGACAGTAACTATTTCTAGACAAATTCGCAGAGTTTGTCCTGATAAAATGATTTTCAAAATCACTATTTTGAAATAACTACAAAATTCACAAGCGTGGTGGCTTGGCAGACACGATCAGTCGCGCTCTGGCGCTTACAGACGACGGACCTATGTCAATTTTTCCGCTAATTTATGAAGTACGTAAATGTTTCATTTGTTATGCAATTTTAGTCTC
The DNA here is from genome assembly GCA_963931895.1 of Eupithecia pulchellata. Lineage (NCBI taxonomy): Eukaryota > Metazoa > Arthropoda > Insecta > Lepidoptera > Geometridae > Eupithecia > Eupithecia pulchellata. The sequence continues at coordinate 7,572,042 of OZ007535.1, forward strand.
TGACACAATGGCGTTAGATTCAATTTTACTTCAACCTTTGACATGATATGTGACGGTCGTAGTGCCATAGTATAAAATCATCGGTATGTAAGGCAGAAAATTAATAAAGGTTATTGTTCTAGTTTAAAAATATATTATCTACTTACTGGAATGATTTATTGAAGCCAATAATATTTAGTTAACTACATTAACATTTTATATTATCTATAAAGCATTGACATAATTGTTCTCCTTGATGGTGGAGGGATGGTTTTTTTAACGGAATCGTATAGAGGGTATCGAGGGGACATAGGGAAAATTCCGACTTTTCTAAATTTGTCCCCCCTTCTCGCCCCCCTTTAGGGGGGCTCCCAAACAGAGCCATACTGAATGTTCTTTTTTGTGGGGTTGTATAGAGGGGTCAAATAGTTCAAAGACAAGTAAAAATTCACCCCCCCCCCCTTTGCCCCCAGACACCCCTTTTGAAGTTGCTACCGGAAAGAGTCGTTATAGAAAAATTTGGATTGCGGGGTCGTATAGAGGGTTTCTTCTAGTGTTGAAAAATAAAAAAAATCACCCCCCCTCCACCCACATTTTCATCCCCCCTTTTTGTATCTCCCAAAGGGATCGATCTAGAAGAAAAATTTTTTCACAGTCATGTAGAGGAGAAGAAGTCATTTTGAACGCCAAAAAATTTTTGAACCCTATGACCCCCCCAGACCCTCTTTTTTTATAAAAAACCGAAAATTGGCCAAATTTTGACTTTTTTTTTCGGGTGGCATTGCGGCGAGCGAAGCGAGCTGCAATGCGACTACGGGGAACGAAGCGAGCTGTGCTGTGACCCCCCATGACCCCCCAAAAACCCCCTCTTCCAGCAGGCGGGGAGCGACTAAAGAGAACAGCACGGCGAGCGAAGCGAGACGTGCTGTGACCCCCACGACCCCTCTCCCAGCAAGCGGGTGAAGCATTGCGGCGAGCGAAGCGAGCTGCAATGCGACAAAGAGGAACAGCACGGCGAGCGAAGCGAGCTGTGCTGTGTGACCTAATACCCACTTATATGGGTATCGTTGTCGACTAAATCAAACACGTAGATTACGAAAAAGATGTCCATTTTCAAATCCAAGATGGCTGAAAGTTTACTATCGCAGATTTTACACATGGATATCGATTTCCATCAAATCAAAGACGTTTTAGGTTATGAAAAGTAAAAACTCCAATGCGATAAGGCCGCCTAAGGCAAGGCACTCCCCCCGGGGCACATATAACCTCTAGTTTTTAATCTATAATTTTATTACATGTTAATAGGTTTCTTTTATCTATACTAATATTATAAAGAGGAAAGATTTGATTGTTTGTTTGTTTGAATTGTTCCGAAACTACTGGACCGATTTGAATTTTTTTTTTATCATTAAAATGCTCAATTTTCCGTGATGACCATAGTTAGGGACCCAGATGAAAAATTCAATAATTAAACCGTGCGCTATACCTATATTCTTTTTCTTTTATGGCTCCGCTGCTTGTTTTTAGGGTTTTGACATCGGTTTAAAAACCCTTATGGGATCACTTTTATTCTGTTTTGTGTTTTGAATCCTTAATATCTCAGAAACTTCTGCAGCTATGAATTTTATACTCTTTGAAATATTTAGAAAAAGGTCGAATAAATGACCATTCCCCCCTATCTCCGAAGATTGCAGAGCGATTGATGTGAAATTTAACAAGTGTTTGTAGATATGGATCTATATTTTGAATGAAAAATATAGAGAAGTCTGTAAGAATAATACTTTTTGAAATATGGTCAAAAAGAGCAAATTGATACCTTTCATTTGATACCCCAAATGAAAGGTATCAATTTGCTCATTCCAAAACAGATTTGAAATTTTGATAGGTTTTTTTACTTTTCGAAATATTTTGAAAATGGTCGAAAAATTTACGATTCCCCCACCAACCCCCCTATCTCCGAAGATTGCAGAGTGATCGATGTAAAATGTACTATGCGTTTGTAGAAATAGATTTATAATTTACAGAAAATATATTGCGAAGTCTGTAACAATAAAACTTTTTGACATAATATGGTCAAAAAACTAATTTTCATACAATGGGGCTTTTTCATTGAGAGCAATTCAAATCAAAGGTTTCAATTCAAATTCGACAATTCAAAACAGGTTTTGAAAATCGCCTAAGTTTCATACTAAGTAAAATACGTTGAAAAAGGTCGAAAAAAGAATTGTAGGTTCCAACCCATCGATCCGAATATCGTTGTGATTTCAAGATGAAAATGTAAATTATAGACTTCCTAGCCTTACCACAAATGGAAAAGTTAATTATGTGGAGTCCTTATCATCCCCTGAGCCACTAACCGGGTACAAGCACGCTAGAATTACATTTTGGAGAATTTTGAGAAAATATGTTATTAGTATTGTTTTATTTGATACCCTTAATTCTTTGTATTTATTTCAAACAAAATTTTAAATCATAGAATCGAATGGGTCTCTATTTGCTTCTTTGTCTTCTTTATTTGAGTATTTATTTCAAATTTTGTAGGTACTTAAAAAACAAAGTTCGGAAATTAACTATGCCTTTTGTTGGTCTGGTCCGGACGTTGTTCAGCGGTCTTGGTTTGGTTGGTTATCTTGGGATCAATTAGTTTATTATTAATTCATTAGCTGTATTAAGAAACATAAATAGAGATGAAGTTGTAACAACTTCATTTATTTACGAAACTCTAACTAAAAACTATAAACAAAGTTTGATCAAAGCAACAGCGTTCCTAATGTGAAATAATATTATGCTACTGCTTATTTCTATACTATGTCGTTGGCGCCGCGTCTGCGCTAAGTATTACGCGCGCAGCTTTATACAGGACAAAATGCCTACAGGTGCAGGAATACCTCGCCTTAAAGAATTGACAATTCGAACTTTAACTTAGGTACCTACGTTATAAAATCACAAGTGGTGAACACTTACTTGATAATATATTTAAATACATGTTTTGCTATTTATCCCCGGAACAGCAAGCACACTTTTTATCAAGAAACCTATAATGTTATTTCGTTGCTGCACCCATTTTGAAAAACTTTTCACCAGGGCTGTGAACAAATTTTCTATGACACGACTGGCGTGTCAAGCGCCATAGAAGTCCATGGCACGCTTAGCGTGCCATCAGCCATGTGTATAAAACTACATGCTTTTTTTGCTTTTTTACTGGTCTAGACTTGTTTCAAGTTTAGTTGGAATCAAACCACGGGAGTGTACGGCACGATACGTTAATTACATTGGTTTTGAAGAGGTTAACTAAGTGTTTTTCCTGAAATGGAAGGTAAGTGACTTTACTTTTTCAGATGTTTCAAACCTTTTTTGATATTTTATCTAACTTTTACTAAAAATGTCACTTAGTGACTTGTTGCAGTAGTACAACGACGAAATGTTCGGATTATTTCGTCAAATTGACCTACTTTTTCTAGATTTAAATCGAAAACGCAAATACATTCCTGAAACAGAAAACTATGATAATGATGAAACTCAATGTGAAAATGAAGAAGAAATAAATCGAAAACGCAAATAATTTCCTGAAACAGAAAACTATGATAATGATGAAACTCAATGTGAAAATGAAGAAGAAACTTTGAATTATATATTTGAACAAAACTCACAATCATACTCAGATGTTGGAAATGACAAGCCTCAAAAGAAATTTAAGAACAGTGGTACATGCACAGAAATTGACGATAAAAATACTAATTCAGTACCCTCCATAATAGATTTGCATGGATGCAAAAGATTCGGCGAGTTTATATCAAATGAACTGTTAAGATTTAAGTAATATATTATAGTATTTTTCACAGTAAGGAGGTTCCGGGTCTGAGTTCTTAATAAATTAAAAAAAGTTGTATGGTAAATTCGGTACTATGGAGGTAAAAATAAATAGGTTTAATAATGTTTCGAATTCACAACCTTCGCACACACGATGTTCTAAATTCAATTTTACTTTACCCTCTAGCGGATAAAAACGGCTTTTGCGTATCAAGGAGCAAAATATCTCTTTCCGAGGTGGTGGGATGAAAATACTCTTTTCATCCCACCAACTTTTTTTAATTTATTTAGAACTCAGACTCGGAACCTTCTTGCTGTGTCTACTTTTTTAATTTGCTTTGCGCGCGCCATTTTCTTTTCACGTACCTAATATGTTTGAAACCTGGTTAACAAGTGAAAACTTAATAAATGAGTGATTCAAGCGACGAAGAACTTTCTTTTGACTCCAACAGAATTAATAATAACGTTTAATAATAATAATAATCGTTTAATAATAACGTCCCACTTTGGGACGCTCAGCGTACGCTCACTGCAGAGGTCTGCCACGCCAGCGCTTTAAGCGCCGCGAGGTCCGCCCCTTGAGAGGTGGCTAAAGTATTCAGTATTGACACGCCTATCGTGTCATAAGAACGCAATTTAAAAAGGTTGTCAATCCCTGGAACTGTTGAATTCACGCAATATCGAGAGGCTAAGACAACAGGCGTAATCTACGTGGAAAATCTGTATAGTTTCGTTCTGGGCAGACTTTTCTAAAACTTAATCTGAGGGTGTTACAATCGAGGAAAAAATGACACGCCTATCGTGTCATAAGCCACTAGTTAAAACCATTGATGACACGCCTGTCGTGCCATCAGCAACGAATCGGTTCTTTTTATTTTTCGATTGCTTGTTTTATTAAAATTAATTAGGTATACCTACACAGTTTTAGAGCTTGGAAATACGTCTGTCGCTCTGTACCTACCTACGCCTCACGATAAAAACATCTCGCGAGTTATTGCACACTTACCCTTACCACAGATAACATAAAGGACAAAGTAATTATAGGTACTCAATGCTTGTTTACTAGATTCGTGATTTAGCCTGTAGTGGTATCTCAGAAACAGCTCTCTTAGCTAGCAGATAGAAATAAAGGTAGATCAAGTTTTCAACGCGTTCATTTACCTATTTTTCCCCACGTTTCAACAGGTTTACAGTCATGGTCGACAGTGTGTAATACCCGTATAAATAAATAATGCTGTACAATTCACACAGCATTATCTTGCCCCAAGCTAAGCAGAGCTTGAGTTATAGGTACTATATAACTGATATAAATACTACTAATAATTATGTGTTCAGATATTATAAATAATTTTAAAAACTTACGCGTTTTAAAATATTTAAGGTAGATAGGGTAAATAAATAAAAGAAAACGATCTGTTTGTACGATTTATTGCAATAACCGATAACAGTCTTACAAAACAAAATACGTTTGATGACAATATAGCACGAGACACTAATGGTAACTTCATAATTATTTTATAGCGCAAACATCACAAAATTTTGACTAAAACCGAAAGTTGCTCAACCAAAATAAATACGAAAAGATAAACTTTAAATGCGGGTAGTTTTATTGCTTCGAATGTGTTACTAGTGTCTGTTAGAATTTTTCAGTGTTTTGTTTGAAGTTGTGGTGAAAAAAAACAAAAATTGCACTCAGCAGTTCCGATGGTACTTGGCACCAGAAAGTAAAATACCAACATTTAACATAAATTATAATAAATATATACACATTTACAAAAGGTATAAAGGCCTGTAGAAATGGCGGTTTGTCTTGGCCTGGCGACTGTGTGGATCGCACTTGCAGTTTATTTATCTATCTAATTGAAGAATATTTTCTGGCATATATTTGTTTAAGTCTATAATGCATATTTTTTATCTAAAATCCCTACAAACAAGTTCAAACAGAATAAATAGAGAAAAATGCATTTATATCATCGTAAATGCATAAGCTTGGAATTTTTCGTATGCTAAATATAACATAAATGTGTATTAAGAGACTAAACAAGTTATTTAATTGGCAAATACAAAGTCCATTAAGAAGTTATAATAAGGTGATAAAATAAACAACTTATTTTGAATGTCACTTCAAATAAATAAAAACATGTAAGATCTAATTAGTAGATCGTCATCTCAATTGAAACGTAACTGCGAAATCGTTGTAGTTTCAGTCTTGATTCATTTGGTCCTGGAAAATAAATCAATACATAAGTTAGGACACAGCAATCCCCTACTCGTAGGGGTGATATTATAGGGCCAGAGAATTTATGTTTATTATTTATATTTATGATTATTCATTCAATGTGACGTTAATCAATACAAAGAACAGAACTAAACGGCAGCGTAGCTAAGCGAAATGTGTTAAACGCTAATAATAGGGTCGGCTACATTTTCATAGCCAAGCGATTCTATTGTCCAAACATATTACCATTTATACTAAGTAAGGTAAGATATTCCTACAGTTCTTAGCAGCTGCAAGGGTAAGTGGCCTATAACGCCGCAGCTTCGGGGGATAACTCAAAAGTTGCGATCACAATAGGCCTATCATGGCCGCAGCGATACAAAAGCTACCAAGAGCAAAAAAAAAAGAATAAGATACATAATATAATTAATCTGCGCGTCTGTTCGAAGCGCCGTGTGACCCGAGAGCTGGTCAGTATCTAGCGCAGCGCATCAGCATTGCCATACAGCGAGGCAATGCAGCCAGCGTTTTGGGAACGCTTCCGACTGGTATTGATATGGATCAGGTGAGCTACCTGTTTGTTTGCAAAATTCTGCAGTTAGCTCAATAGTACTAGTTACATAATAGTAACCAATTAGATTTTTTGTCAATGTAGGTATATAAATACACACCGATCAGTGATAAGACTGCAGGTAAGCAGTGGTAGAGGCGAGGTCACGACGCAACCAAGCCGCGTTGAGGCGCACAGTCTCGAGCGCTTGTTGCACGGAGCGCTCCGTGCCCGGCGAGTGGTGGCTGCGGAAGAACTCCTCAACTTCCTGCGCGGCTGTCTCGGACGCGAAGTTCTCGGTGGTGGACTTTACGAGGCGCGCTAGCAGGAAGCCTCCCTGGAAGATTTGAAATACAGTTTTTAAGGTTTCACCCACATTCGCATTCATTATATAATACACCTATTATGTATGGAAGGTATTGTGTGTAGACACAACAACTCTTTCTCTGGCTGATTTATTAAAATTTTACATTGAAAATAACATGTCTTTGAAGTAAAATCTACCATTAATTGTCTATAACTTCAACTATACTTATTAACATAAAACCTCTTAAAAACTTGGAACTCGTACTAGAAATCCGAAGTTGGGATCCCTCGCATCTTCATACAAGATTTATCTAGTAAGAGCTTACTTACATACAGGGTGATTGTGCAAAGCTGGTGGGCGAAGGTAGTGTGGACTATTTGGAACAAAACTAACTAACTAACTTTTACTACCTTCCAATCACCCTGTATATTTATACATTACAAGTAATAACTCTGTATTAATTGATAAGTCCATGGAAGTTTGAATGTTGAAGTTTTTTTGTTGGTGTATCTATTTTATAAATAAATACTTTTGTTTATTTGTTTGGTTGCGGGGATCAGGTGTAGGAACTTCAAATGTTTTATGGCAGACTAGTTTAATAAAAAGAAGCCTTTATGCTATTACAGGTCACCATTTTAAGCACTTTTTAACACCTTCACAGTTTTTGATTTGTCCAAACACCTTCTCGCCTATCGGCATTCTCCTCCTGGAATCAGGCGCTTCAGCCTTCAGCGTTCCTAACAGCTAGCAGTTCCTATTATTCGGCATGGACACAGCAAACTGAGAGACATTTTGTAGAAACCACAGAATTGGTAGCAAATACAAATTATTTAGGGGTATTTTAGTTAGTGTACGAACCTTTTCATTTATTGTAACTTAGTTTTGTAAATAAAGGCTATATTTTATTATTAAACATTCAAAAACGTGCAAAAAAATAGGTTTGCCTTTTTAATATTATTAATAGAATGTTGTTTTTTTTTGTGTATTTGTATTTTGTTCTGTTTGCTTAGGACAGCATGGGAGTCCTCATCCGCAATCAAATCCTTAATGTTCCCAGTTTATACTTAGTAACACTTCGTATTATAAAGTTACATAGTTAAGGTTTTTTTATTATAGTGCGTAAGCCCTCGCATTGCGGCTCCTATTGTCGCCAAATACCTATTTATCTGGTTTATGACGAATATTTAACTTGGATAAGAAACATGAAAAAATTAAACATGTAAATATGATGCTGAAATGGTTATGCAACAAAGCGGTGGTTGTTCCACCTGTGATTCGGTTCTTTGAGCATGATGTTTAGTCCACCTGTGCTCCGGTTCTAGATTCTTATTATTACGGGGAATTTTCCCCTTATGGCCTCCAACCTCCCCTATAGCCATCCCGAGCCTCGCACTTATCTCTCATCTCCCTGTTTGCAGACATACCACATATATATTGGTATCTATTATTACGTGGATGCGATCCCTTATGCCTGCAGGCAGACCACAATATATTGGTCTTCACTATTACGTGGATACGATCCCTTATGCCTGCAGGCAGACCACAATATATTGGTCTTCACTATTACGTGGATACGATCCCTTATGCCTGCAGGCAGACCACAATATATTGGTCTTCACTATTACGTGGATACGATCCCTTATGCCTGCAGGCAGACCACAATATATTGGTCTTTACTATTACGTGGATGCGATCCCTTATGCCTGCAGGCAGACCACAATATATTGGTCTTCACTATTACGTGGATACGATCCCTTATGCCTGCAGGCAGACCACAATATATTGGTCTTCACTATTACGTGGATACGATCCCTTATGCCTGCAGGCAGACCACAATATATTGGTCTTCACTATTACGTGGATACGATCCCTTATGCCTGCAGGCAGACCACAATATATTGGTCTTCACTATTACGTGGATACGATCCCTTATGCCTGCAGGCAGACCACAATATATTGGTCTTCACTATTACGTGGATACGATCCCTTATGCCTGCAGGCAGACCACAATATATTGGTCTTCACTATTACGTGGATACGATCCCTTATGCCTGCAGGCAGACCACAATATATTGGTCTTCACTATTACGTGGATACGATCCCTTATGCCTGCAGGCAGACCACAATATATTGGTCTTCATATCATCGCCCTCATGGCTGCAGGTAGACCACATATATTGGTCATTACTATCATCGCCCTCATGGCTGCAGGTAGACCACATATATTGGTCATTACTATGATCGCCCTCATGGCTGCAGGTAGACCACATATATTGGTCTAATATCGTCGATATCAAAATTCTCAATTGCAAGCAATGTAACTCAAAGTGACTCACCAACGACGCGGCGACGTCATTCTCGCCCGGTGTCTCGTAACAGAATGTGCTCGGGCCGACCGTCGGCGACGGAAAGTGCTGCGCACGCCCCGCCTCCTCGCCTCGGCCGGTTTTGTAGCCAGTCAGCTAAAATCTTTTTATACCTACCTACTATCTAGGTAGATACTGAGAATATTTCTTCGCCTTCGCGACATTCCCCCCCTTCGAAGGAAGAATGAGAAAGAAAGATATAAAATCAAGACTGAACATTACATGAATTTACTGATAGACGCACTGTCACACTCTTAGACCTTTTGTCTAGTTTTAAACAATTGGAGAAGCCCTGGTTGGCCTCTTACGTCTCTAGAGTATCAGCTTCTGATTCTAGTTGCGTGCGCCGCAGCCTGATATAATATCTTAATTTGTCGTTCCTCGGAACCTTAATCTCTAATCTTGGGAACTTAGTCAACTTTCGGAACTGTACTATCTCCTTTTAGTTCATGTAGGTAAACGTGTGCTATAGAACGAAAGAATTAGCCTCTTTCCAATGTCTTTTTGTGCTCTGTTGTCACTTTTATGTGCTCTTTAATTTGTCACTTTTATGTGCCCAAATGAACATTAGACTAACTGCTGTCCAACCTTCCAGTGTGCCCTTATGTGCTCTAATTTTATCTGACTATCTCTTTTTATACTGATTGGTTAACATCTTTTTATTCTGCAAAATCATCACACGCAGATGATCTTGTTCTTGAGGAATCTCCTTTTCTTACCGTGTGGTTGACGGTCTCATAGGATATACATAGGATTCAAGTTCTTTCATTTTTGTAGTCAACGATTTTGACAACTTTCAACTCTTCACGTTATGTTTAATTTCCTGTCAAATCATCCATCCATAATTCCACACCATGGAGCTGATTCTTGGATAAAATTCCAGTGAGATTTTTTCTCTGGATATATCAGTTGTAGGTAACATAAAATTATGTGATTTTTCCAACACAATAAATTGTGATAAATTCTTACTGCTACACCGTTCTTATAACGAGAGAACACTCTTAACCAAATAGATCTTTCATCTCTTCTCTTACTTTTTAATTTGTTAGAAATAAATTGATTGAAAGCTGTAATCTCTGTCTTATGTAACTCTTTCAATAAGGCACTCACGTGAGTAGGCAAACTCGATGTTTCTCTTGAGTAGTTGACTCAGCTATTTCTAATGCGGTTTTGTTCGATAATATCTGTAGAAGTACTTATTCGTAAGACCCTCCTCAACCAAAGAATTTGTCTGAATTTCATCATTATTTTTCGTAACAGTTGGTGTAAGGGCTTTTCCGAAATATGACATAATTTTTAACTTATACACTTTGACTGCCTGCTGCGCCGCCACGGTACATGCACCACAGCTGCATAGCGGCCGCCGCGCGATTTTACCTTACTTATTAAGTTGACCGAGACAGGTTGTTTTGTTCGTTCGTATATCTGCTCTGATGATGCTCAACTGTCTTTATTCTGCTTTATTTAAATAATATATTCACAAATAAATAGTGGTATTAGTTTGTCCGATTCACATTAATTCAGAACCACTTTTGTTATCACTCTAAAATTTCATTTTAGCAGTAGGTATGGTGTCTGTGCACTGCGAATTGATTGGTCACTCTATCAAAATTTCATGGCGGTACTTATAAATCTCAATTCATTTTTACTATTTATAAATCAAATAAGTACTTATAAACAGCAATTCTTGTCTAAGAATCAGTACGTTATTTTGGTTCTTTAGGGACTTTCTATGCTCTTTAGACATGACTTGTCTTAACCAAATTAACAATATTAAGTGTGTAAAGAACCAGGTACGCAAATAGTACAACTCCGGCGTATGCTTTCATTAACGTGTCAACAAAGCAGTTAATACGCCCTTGTAGTAAACTGATTATGATTGTCAATAAATAAGTCTGTTGCCGTGTGGTGCCGGCACAGAATTTCACCACCTCAACTCTTCCCGTGGGTGTCTCTTACAACAAGAGGCGACTAATGGAAACACACCGGGGGGCTGGCACCAGCGTCCTCTGCAGGACAACTCCATTGAACTACGATCCCCAATTTGCATGTTCAGCGTGGGGATTATGGGGTAATATAATAACCCTCAAATGATTAGAAAAGCCATTTATGGTGCCCTCTGGTCATGACTATGACCGAAATCGTTTCCACGAGATAAACAAAACTTTATACTCTTTTCTACTATTCAATCTTTACTCTGCCAGATCCATCTAATCTATTATAATCTAATCGATAAGTCTCATCTCATTATTATAATGTGGTGATTTGCACCTTAAATTTGAGTATTGATAGGTTCATTTAGATCGATGACTACTACAATCGAGAAAACTGATAATAGCGTTAATCCTTTTCGGATCTACCTACAATTACTAAGTAGGTTTGTAACAAACAGTGCGGTATTTAAGTACCTGCTGTCATATAAGCTGACTATTTCTTTAGCTGACTTCTCTCGTAGTGGGCTGAATAAACTTTTTAGGACAAATGGCCCGGTAGCCAATATTCACTGCAATAACAACATTTGCGATTAGGATTACAGGTAATCCTATAACCTTTTTAAAAGCAATTCAAGCAACGGTTCCCTAAATACGAGCCTTCCTGCCCTGTAGGTTTAGTTTGTTTTTGCACATTCTTCATTAAAATAGTGTTGACTACATAATATACAACTTCTTGTATATTTCCTCTTAGGCGGCTCTTCGGATTTTTCTGAGACATCGTGTTGTCATTTCTTTAATTTGGTTTTAATAAATTGTGTATTAATAATTTTTGTATTTGTCTTTTCTATAATTGTTGATTTTTACGCTGCCTTTGGTTTGTCTTTTCTTCAGATCTTATTTGTAATGTTCCTTTAGTAAGGTTTTCCATAGTGTCCTTCCCTTCACTATTTGTCGATTCTGTAATCGATACACCTTTTGTGTCTTTCGTTAGTCTAGAGGTTTCTTTAGCAGATATTATTTATTCTAGATTTTTCTGTCACTATTTTCTCTTCTTCACCTGTCATCTTCGTTCTTACATCACTCGGAGGTGATTGTAATTCAAGTCTTCGCTGAGGGAGCTCAATACGCCTTGGTGTCTCTCTTTTACGTTTAAGTAGTACTTGTCTGCAGTGTAAAATTGATTTGAGACAGTTGGTTTTACTCTGTTTAATGCGACATAACGTTTGTCAATAATTGCCGCAGGTTTACCGACCCTCAAATAAATAAATAATGCCGGAGAATTCACACAGTAAACCATAACTTCTGGTAGTATTGCATCGATACCTCTGATACATTAACACCATTGTAATATTTGACATATTTTCAATGATTAAGAATTTCTTCGGCCTGAACAGCCGTGTACTCGGCGCCCCTTCAGTGTTGGGCTCAGCAACTAATTTGCAGTAGATCTGGATTTCTGCTTCAAATTTCTGAGTAGCACCCTTTAGTTTATCTCTGGTTATTTCTATTTATCTGTAGTTGGCTTTACCATAATGTAATTGTTTAAGGGCACACTGAGCAGAGTCTATACATGATTGGACAGATTCTTGCAACAACTTTAAAGGAGTCTAGAAGACCTCCATTTTGTCTAGTTCAAATGCAGTTCCTTCTAGAAATTGACCATAAGTGCAAAATCTTGTTAAAATCAAAAATCTACAAAAATATATTTTGCTTAGAGACTTAAGTCCTCGTACTTTGTGCTTTATCAAAAAAAAAACAACTGTGATAACCGCAGACCGCTGTCTGCAAACAATTTAATAATAAGAATTTCTAACTTTATTTCTCTGCTATGAATTATTGTTCAAATTATTTTGCAGTGCCTTACAGGGTGCATGTACCATTGACATATGCTAGTACATACTGTATATTTAGCTGTATACATGTGAGCAATTAAATCAATAAATGAACAAACTACAGCAAGCTCAACTAATCGATACCAACATAAGTTGGAAATTCACTTAAAGATGCTGGTTCTATTGCTTCGCAATGCATACTGATGCGCCAGACACCTACCAGCTCTCGGGTCACGTCGCTTAGACCAGACGCTCTGATAACTTTTCGAAAACCTGGATAGCCCCGGCACCCCACGGACCCAGTGTCTCGACTCAAATTGAATCAAATATCTAGGCTCTGTCGAAGCCTGCTTTTTACCTCTATAGTAGGTATTTATGTATCTGCATACTGACACTCTGTCTTAGGTAAATATAAATTTTGATTTATCACCAAAGTTCACGCGTGTTTGCTAACGCCGCATGTGAGACGCCGCTGTTCTTTAGCTAAATTCTGGTCGTCTATATACGGACCTACCTCTACGACACAAGGTCAAAACCCTCGGCGCGCGAGGCACACTAGGACTTTAATTCAAATATAAACTTTATTTTTCTTTGAAGGTTTCTATTACCTTTAATAGACCTATGCTCTTAAAGTTGCCTAAGATATCTTTCATTCTGTATGGAAATATTTAAATGCAAAAAAAAATTTGCGTTTGCTTACCTTGTTTTATTGAGCACTTACAGCAATTTTCTTGCTAGGTAAGCTTAGTTTTCACAAATTATGTTTGTGCTAAGGTGTAAGTAAAAATATCAGTACGTATTCAAAATTTAAGAACATCCTTTCCACCACTGCGGCTCTAGAGTATGGAATAATTTATTATGCGCAAGTGTTGCCTGGTAGAGGTTATAAGGCCGCCCATATTGGCAAGTTCTTATTTCTATTAATTACTCAAAATCAGTAGGTATTCAAAATTTGAGATCACCCTTCGCACTACTGCTGCTCATGTAATAATATATTATGCGCATAGGTTGCCTGGAAGAGGTTATAAGGCCGCCAATATCGGCAACTACTTATATCTATTAAATACAAAAAAAATTAGTAGGTATTTAAAATTTGAGAACACCCTTCGCACTTCTTCTGCTCATGTAATAAATTTATTATGCGCGAAGGTTGTCTGGAAGATGTTATAAGGCCGCCCAAAGCGACAACTTCTTATTTCCATCAAATACTACTACTGATAAAAGTTAGTACAATAACATATTTATTTATGCATTGTTCGCATTCTGAACAGGTAAGAAACCCAAAAACAAATTACGCTAATATAATACCTACGTAACTACGTACTACGGTATAATACCTACGTAAACGTGTGGAAGCCAGTAAATTCCAACACAACACGGTGGCAATAAATACCTATAACTACCACACAAATTCTTAAAGGTGAAATTTTTTGTCTATGTAGCATTTTCGAAGTCACGACAACATTGTCGTGACAAAGTCGTAAAATGTTATACGATCTATTTATAGAAATTTTGCTGAGTGAGTACCTCGTCAGGCCAAGTGCGAGCACAACTTTTTTCAAAACTACCCACATTAGCATTTATAAAATAATTAGTACTTCGTATACGGAAAATTGATGAGGGTATTTGAAAACATTGATAAGGAGGCATTATGCATTATGATGCTCGGATTCTATAAATATTATCGTATCTTAAAAATTGCAAGGTTCGAATCTTTGTTAGATCCCTGCATCTCCACCATGTCGCCAAATACCTATTTATCTGGTTTATGACGAATATTTAACTTGGATAAGAAACATGAAAAAATTAAACATGTAAATATGATGCTGAAATGGTTATGCAACAAAGCGGTGGTTGTTCCACCTGTGATTCGGTTCTTTGAGCATGATGTTTAGTCCACCTGTGCTCCGGTTCTAGATTCTTATTATTACGGGGAATTTTCCCCTTATGGCCTCCAACCTCCCCTATAGCCATCCCGAGCCTCGCACTTATCTCTCATCTCCCTGTTTGCAGACATACCACATATATATTGGTATCTATTATTACGTGGATGCGATCCCTTATGCCTGCAGGCAGACCACAATATATTGGTCTTCACTATTACGTGGATACGATCCCTTATGCCTGCAGGCAGACCACAATATATTGGTCTTCACTATTACGTGGATACGATCCCTTATGCCTGCAGGCAGACCACAATATATTGGTCTTCACTATTACGTGGATACGATCCCTTATGCCTGCAGGCAGACCACAATATATTGGTCTTTACTATTACGTGGATGCGATCCCTTATGCCTGCAGGCAGACCACAATATATTGGTCTTCACTATTACGTGGATACGATCCCTTATGCCTGCAGGCAGACCACAATATATTGGTCTTCACTATTACGTGGATACGATCCCTTATGCCTGCAGGCAGACCACAATATATTGGTCTTCACTATTACGTGGATACGATCCCTTATGCCTGCAGGCAGACCACAATATATTGGTCTTCACTATTACGTGGATACGATCCCTTATGCCTGCAGGCAGACCACAATATATTGGTCTTCACTATTACGTGGATACGATCCCTTATGCCTGCAGGCAGACCACAATATATTGGTCTTCACTATTACGTGGATACGATCCCTTATGCCTGCAGGCAGACCACAATATATTGGTCTTCACTATTACGTGGATACGATCCCTTATGCCTGCAGGCAGACCACAATATATTGGTCTTCATATCATCGCCCTCATGGCTGCAGGTAGACCACATATATTGGTCATTACTATCATCGCCCTCATGGCTGCAGGTAGACCACATATATTGGTCATTACTATGATCGCCCTCATGGCTGCAGGTAGACCACATATATTGGTCTAATATCGTCGATATCAAAATTCTCAATTGCAAGCAATGTAACTCAAAGTGACTCACCAACGACGCGGCGACGTCATTCTCGCCCGGTGTCTCGTAACAGAATGTGCTCGGGCCGACCGTCGGCGACGGAAAGTGCTGCGCACGCCCCGCCTCCTCGCCTCGGCCGGTTTTGTAGCCAGTCAGCTAAAATCTTTTTATACCTACCTACTATCTAGGTAGATACTGAGAATATTTCTTCGCCTTCGCGACACCTATAGTAAGGGTTCACAAATTATAAAATCAGTTGATTTTATAATTTATGAACGTAGTATTTACTAACCTGGTATCTATCCATAAACTCTTGCCAATGTTCCTTGAAGAACTCCCAAGCCAGGTCGCGGCCATGTCTGCTGATGGCGACCGACACGATGACGAAAACCGTGTCCTGAGCGCGCACTTCGTCCTGGGAGAAATAAAGCATATTTTATCATTTCTAGAAAATATAAAGTATATTTAAAAAATCTATTGAGTATATGTTATATTATAAGAGCAAGAGCATTTTTTCTGAGGAAAATCCACATAGTAAGTGAACTTGTTTCGTTATACGACGTAGAATATTTTACGATATTCATTGGTATTTTAGGAGCATCGCAAAGTTCAAAATAGTTTTTGGATTTGGTTACAAAAGCTATCATTCATTTTTTTATTTGACTGTCCGTTTTCGAACACTCATTTGAACTTTTAGAATTAGCTTTCTATGTTTTATTAAAAATATCTATCCATGTATTTATCAGTCATCTAGTACCCATAATACAAGCTCTACTTAGATTGGGGCTAAATAATACTGTGTGAATTGTCCAGCATTATTTATTTACATATACCTATATTATAAAGAGGAAAGATTTGATTGTTTGTTTGAATTGAAAAGGCTCGAACGGAAACTACTAAACCGATTTGAAAAATTATTTCACCATTAGAATCCAAAATTTTCCCTAGAGAATAGGCATAGAACATATTCAAAAAAGTCAGGGAACCGCATAAAAAATATTTTTTTGTTAAATATCCGAGCGAAGCCGGACTGCTAGTACAATATAAAATAGAACTCAAAAAAAGTCCATAGTATATAGTAATAGAACTCACGGAAACAGCAAAGTCCAGCACACGTTTAAGCAGCTCTGCATCCTTCACAGCGCCCAGCGCGCGGCTGATGCGGTCCTTCTCCTCATGCAGGTCCGCGGCGCGGTACAGTTCCAGGAACTGCTCGAATGTCTTCTCGTCAGCGCCGCTGAGCTCTGCGCGGTAGCACGCTGAGCGCAGGTCGGCGGCCAGCACGCTCTCGCCGGAGAGGTGGCGGTCGAAACTAGGACAAAAAATATTGATACTCTACTGCTACTGAAGACGGAGTGAGAATAAGCAATGCCTAAGTTACCAGACTATCTACACTAATATTATACAGAGGAAAGATTTGTATTTGCGTGTGTGTATGTTTGTAATGATGAATAAAGACAAAAACTACTGTGCTGATTGCAAAAATTCTTTCATAATTAGAAAGCTCTCTGTAATTTATATGTATATATTTATTATATAAATTACAGAATAAACGTATAACTCACCGAGATTTAGCCTCTTTGATAGTTGCGGGATCTTCAAAGCTAATCATCTTGTTCAGCACTAAACTCCTCAGCAAAGTGTCGAGATGGCTCTCCTTTTCTTCAGCGTTCCACCCCAGCTTCTTCGTAATATTGGAGTAGAGTTTCCGTCCGAAGTTCTTCAGAGGCTTGTCGAGGGGTGTGTGCGAGAGGAGCGCGCTCAGTTTGGACATGCAGTTGGAGATTGAGGACCAAACTGTGAAGTTTCTCTCGTTGCTGAACGCTTCCATTAGCTTCAGGCACTGTGTAGAGAAATTCACGTGAATTCTTTACTATCTCTAGATTTCTAACCAGAGAATTAACCACTTCGCCTTCGCACGGGTATTTTACAAACATTTAAAGGCTTGTTTTATGTGTACTTGATGACTGATGAACATAATACACACTGACATGAGCCGCACTCACCCTAATGAAGTCCCTCGTTAAGGGATGAAACGTTGGTGTTCTTACAACTCCAGAGGCGGGAATCGAACCGGCAACCTCCTGCGTCGCAGGCGGACCTTCGCTCACCGCGCCACAGAGGTCGTCTTTTAGTATACATAGGAAACGACACCGCGCCAGAGGTCGCCTTTATCACAGCATAGTGTAAGAGAAGTCGCTTCCCGCTGTCTGTTTGCCCCTATCCTTAGATCTTTAACACCACGCAACCGATTTTGATGCGGTTTTTTTTTAATAGATAGAGTGATTCAAAAGGAAGGTTTTAATATCAGCATTGGACCCGTGCGAAGCCGGGGCGGACCGCTAGTTTTATTATAAACTTACATCAGCGGTGGGTGTGTGTCCAGCTTGAACCATCGCGAAGCAGTCGTCCAGCAACCCAAGGCGGTCGAGCGGCGGCAGCGTGCAGTCCCTGATAGCGGGGACCAGCTGAGCCAGCATCGAGGCGGGGTAGCGAGTGCGATAGTACCCGACCTGGAATATATTTCAACAACTAATAAGTATACATGTATACATGGTTGGCAATAACCCCCAAATAATGATGCCATCTATGGCGCTCATTAGGGGAGGCCTATGTCCAGCAGTGGACTATTAAAGGCTGGTGATGATGATGATGATGATGTTGGTGGTTTTAAAAATTTATTTAAATTCAAAAATATATTTTAATAATATTGTATTATGTATATCAGTCATCATATGTACCCATAACACAAGCTCTGCTTAGCTTGGGGCTAGATGATGCTGTGTGGATTGTCCGGCATTATTTTATCTATTTATTTAGTTGTACTGTACTAGTTTTAAAAAGTAATCACAAGGTGTGAATAGAAAAGGGACTCGATGTCGGTTTTTCGTTTTATCAAACGAATATTATTATCAACTGGGCGCTAGTTGGTCAACTGGGCGCCCCGTTTTCGCAAGCGTATTGAACAAAAATTTCAAAATATGTAATTATTTACACACTCTGGGTATTGAAGTAGTCATGCAAAAGCTAACATTTTTGAAAATCTTCTTTAGCCTACGTTCATTAGGGATAATGTAGGGTTCTCATGGTCAAAAAGAAATTTTCAAATCGGTCTAATAGTTTCGGAGCAATTTAAACAAACAATTAAATCATTCCTCTTTATTTATAATATTAGTATAGATGAACACGACCGTAATTGTCATTCACAACGCGCTAGAGAAAGACCAATTTCCTACATCTGACTGTTTGTCCCTAAGTATACTTAGATCTTTAAAACTACGCAACGGATTTTGATGCGGTTTTTTTAATACATAGAGTGATTCAAGAGGATGATTTTTTGTATCATCCATCATTGGACCCGTGCGAAGCTGGAGCGGGTCGCTAGTATAATATAATATTGTTTTTAGTGTAAGGATTATTGTACTGCTGTAAGAACTTTTTCTTTGTTTGTGTGTGTGTGTGTGTGTGTGTGTGTGTGTGTGTGTGTGTGTGTGTGTGTGTGTGTGTGTGTGTGTGTATTCTACAATACTTATACTTACAGTTCCAGGGTTAAGTTTAACCCATGAAGTCTCCGCAACATCCTTCAGTACCACTTCCTGTGTTTTCTTTTCCAACACAGTAGACAGCGCGGTCTAAAAATAAATACTTCATAAGTTTGATAGCAAATTAATTCCGAACTAAAATTGACTAATCTAATTCAAATTATGTACATAATGGAGTCTTATAACTTTTTCTACATTATTTATTCGATGACGCAAATTGCACTTAATACGGCTACATCAGTTTAAAAACTAGAATTTTAAATAGACATGATAATGTACAGAAGACAATCCAAATTACTTGTTCATTTTGTTTTGTTTTGCATTCCTTTCGAACACATTCACATGCATCTGGATCTTTTATCTGTCAATGGATAGAAATATTTATTTCAAATGTTTTTAAGATTTTATTTATTTATGAAGATTAGGATTTTATGTGTTGATGCATAAATGTTTTGAGCATCTCCTAAGGTATCCATAGGACAACTTTGTTATTTACTTGAAATGATAGGCATAATTGAGGAGATTGTGCCAAATATGCCGTTATCTTTGGTGGAATAGCTATTATTACTTACAATATTCTTAAGTAACCTATTGATTCTGACCATGAAACTAATCTTTATAGAATTAGGCCAGATTATTGATTATCAAAGTAAAAGCATCTTATCTTGTGTTGGCATTGTCATAACATTGCGCCTGACCTTAGAAAATAAAAAACAAAAGAAATCCAACAAATCCTATTTAATTTTGTTAATAAATTATCTGAATAAAAATAAATACAGTTTGTTGATTTACCTTCTCTGGTAACTCCTGCGTTGAAACTGTGATAGGTATCATCCAAAGGTTGTCATTCCCTGGGCTTCCATCAGCACAGAACTTGCTTTGGGTCAGTTTCAAAATGCGATCGGTGCCTTTTTGTTCTGTACTGACCTTTAAAACAAACATAGGCCTTCATATCTGATGTTAAAAGTATTTAAAGAACCTTTGAGCTATGAGCCATATGACTTTTTAAGGTTTAGCAATAGAATAGTCACTAGGTAGGTATGTATAATAATAATAGAGAATGTATCACGGTTTAGTTACAAAGCAAGATTTACTGCTATATTGTATTGGCTCTAGGACTGAGGCTAACAAAGTAAGTTTTGAGTCCAATTCAACGCGCATTTTCAACAGAAATGACTACGCATTATGTGGCAAAACGGACGTCCAACGATGAAGCGACATTACAAAATATTACGCTCTTTCGCCATGAGCCCAGACTCAAAGATGTTGAAAGTCTGACAAAGTCCCTTCAAAGTAAAAGACATTCGTCATACATTCATTAAATATACACACAGACTTCTAGAGCTCTGTAATAAAGTTTGTTGAGAGTGGAATTCAAAGTGAGTAAACAACATGTTATCTTGAAAGTGAAAGCAAACAAACCTCAACTACAGGGAATCCCATTTGTTTGGTCCATGTTGACATAACAGCACCAACTGGCTTGTTGGATGCCTCTTCTAACGCTGCCCATAGGTCTTCTGTGAATGTATTCTTGTACTGAAATATTTAAAATTAATTATGAGATTTTAGACTTCATCTTTTATAAGTACTATGTAGATTGAGTAACTATTGATTGGTAACAGGCTACTAGTTCATATTAAAACAATTTAAGGTTGTTGGTTTCTTCAGCATTAAATAAATACATATATGATTATTAAAGTTATGTTTGTCTGTCTTTATAGTGCTTGATTGGTAAAGCCCATCACAGACGTAGCTATAATATATAGCAATATGAATCTTCAAGGCAAGGCATAGCGCGATATAATCTTCGATACAAATATTCAAGTGACCACACATGCAATGATAGTTTATATTTCTATGACGTCACCAAACTATACTGTAATTTATATTATTGCATAGCAAATTGCATGCAAAAAGAAGGATAACTATATATTATTACATGTTTTCAGCTTACTATAATATACATTATAGCACAATATAGCGCCGCATATTGCTATATATTATAGCAACGTCTGTGGTGGGTTTAAGTGTCAACTTATATTACGTAAACAGCCATTTAATTAGTACACTGCACAGCCACAGAGGAGGCCAGACGGAAAACGGGTTTGATGAGTATCATTGAGGAATCAACCCTATCCACACCCACAGAAAAGCTGATTCGAAGCTGTCAATCACCAAAGGTCCTGCTCCGGTACTTCAAGGAGCTGGGCTGGTTAAGTTAGGTTCGCCTGTAAAGGCAGGGGGATAATGCACAAAACACTCCTATGCGAGATGTCAGTGCAGATCTCAGTTCCCCCACTTAGAATTAGAATTAGCCATTTAATTACCAAGCCCCAGCTGGACAAAAGCCTTCCTCCATAAAATCTATTATATTTCATCATTAGGTGGTAATATCATCAGCTCATAAATCTTGGTAATTTTTTAGTAAGTAAGTGTATAGAAGCATGATAATGCATTTTCTAATGAATCTTGAATGTGTGCCAACTAAATATTCGTTTAATTTATTTGCTAAGTTCAGACTGAGCTGTTATTTCAAGGTTATTGCATATTTAGAATCATGGCATGCACTTACCAGTGACAACAGAATTAGATTTCTTACTCTCAGTTTTATATAAAAATTAGTGGTCCACCCTGGTTTCGGACAGGTATTTAACAAAAATTGAATTTTTCATGTGGTATCTCAATTTGCTTTATAAATTGTATAGCCTATGTTCATCAGGGAAAATTTAGGATTCTAATGGTGAAAGAATTTTTCAAATCAGTCCAGTAGTTTCGGACCCTAGTCAATTCAAACAAACAAATCTTTCCTCTCTATGTCTGGCTCATAGTAGTTAACACAGATAACAATTTAGGTACTTTGTGATAGTATTGTCCCATTATCATAATAATATGACAAACATTGTTCCGACTTTCTGAGTGCCATTTGCTTTGAGATAAAACAAATTACTGTGTACAAAATAAAATATATTTACCTGATGCCTGGTAAGATAGATGTTCATGCCTTTACGAAAATCATCATCTCCAATATATTTGTGCAACATCCGAATGACCGATGCCCCTTTGTTGTATGAGATGTCATCAAATATCTCATCTATTTCTGATGGATGTCCCACAGGAACTTCAATAGGGTGAGAGTTTTTCAGGCAATCCAGTTCCAAAGCCCTAAAAGTAGAAAGAAATGTTTATTCCGTCAACATTAGTATGCAGCTCATGAAATAAAACGCTATTGTTCATTGTTTACAACAGTTCAGTGTCTTTTGTTGTTTGGCACAAGGCCAGAAGCAATGACACTTAATATTTTAAGAATTAGTCTTCATACCTGATGTAGTTCTCTGTTACGAATTGAGTCCAAATATCATATTCAGGGAACAGGTGGTTGACACAAAGAAATTCAACAAAAGATGCATATCCTTCATTCAGCCATAGATGAGTCCACCATTCCATAGTTACGAGGTTACCAAACCATTGATGAGCCAGCTCGTGTCCGACTACCAGAGCTATCCACTGCCTTCGCACTGCTGATGTGTGCTCTTCATCTACAAGCAGGCAGGTCTCCCTGTACGTCACCAAGCCCCAGTTTTCCATAGCACCAGCAGAAAAGTCAGCAATGGCAATCAGATCAATCTTGGGCAGGGGATAGGCAATATCAAAATACTCCTTGTAGTATGGAAGAACCCTAGCAGCTACCTCCAGAGCAAACAGGCCCTGCTTGCTCTTTCCCACTGGGGTGTATACACGCACTAACACACCATCTTTAGACTTCTTCTCCACATAATCATATTCACCAACAACAACTGCAACTAAATAAGTGGACATGATGGGAGTTGTATCAAATTGTATGACTTTCTTGTCTTGAACAGTTTTCTCATGTTTCACAGGCATGTTTGAGAGGGCTACTCTGTCAGATGGTACCTCAAGCATGATGTCGAAGGTGGCTTTGATGGCAGGCTCGTCCCAGCAGGGGAAGCAGCGCCGCGCGTCTGTGGCCTCGAACTGGGTGACAGCGGCGTAGCGCTCCTCGCCGGACGGTGTGAGGTACTTGCTGCGGTAGAGGCCCTTCATCTTGTCGTTGATCTCTCCCGTGAACTCGCAGTACAGCGTGGCCTCGCCGGCGGGCAGCGCCTCCGCGAACGAGATCGTGGCCGTCTCCTCTGCCGCATTCAACTTAACCTCGGTCGGCAGGAGGGCCGCTCCCGGGCCTCCGCCCTCATATTCCAGTTTCACATTACTCACTTCCAAGTCCAAGCAGTTCAACACGATATCGTTCGTGGAATTCCCGATCTGAAATACAACACGTAGCACTATAACGCGTCACATACAAGTGGATAATTCGCAACGGCGGCGATGATGAAATTATATCCTCTTACCGATACTTTCACTGCTGTTTTCCCCCTGAAAGTCAATTTTTCTAGATTCGGCACCAATTCTAAATTGTAATGTTTAGGAATTACATTTTTGGGGAGGCGCTTGAACGGTTTGTTTTCGGACATTGTCACTTTTTCTTTCACGATCGTAAATGTGGGACGCGCTGTGTAGAAATACCGTAATGACCGAGTGACAGAGTGAACTCGCGCTCCAACAACGGCGCCGCTGATACGGACCCCCCTCGCCCGTCTCCTACCCCACTCCGAATAACGGTATTCACTACGTAAGAAATTACAATGGCGAATAGAATTCACACGATGATGATTATGAATATTCAATGAATTACGTATTGCACGTAGTAATTGCAACGTCATGGAAACAGTTGCTGCTGCTGTAAATTAGTGAAAGTTTTTACTTTCCACGCAAATTGAAAAAATTTTACCGTAACTTTGAGGTTATATTTCCCTGACTTTGACAACTGATAGACATGACAATGTCACACTTGACACTGACAGACAAAGAAGCGAATGATAAAAATAGAATTTATGCCAGCCATTGCCCTTGCCAACCTCAGACGAACGAATATATAGA
Source organism: Eupithecia pulchellata (assembly GCA_963931895.1). Taxonomy (NCBI): domain Eukaryota; kingdom Metazoa; phylum Arthropoda; class Insecta; order Lepidoptera; family Geometridae; genus Eupithecia; species Eupithecia pulchellata. Next base: position 7,596,437 of record OZ007535.1, read on the forward strand.
CCTGAAATACCTACGTGCATACCTAAAGTTAGTCTGGCACAAAGATGGCGGCCTGCTGTAGAGTTGCGCGTATTTTAACATTGAATATCGATAAGTAAGTAATTGAGTTGCACGGAGTTGAATTCTAAATTTTCGAATATTAGTAAGTAGAAGAATAAGTACCTATCTTTAAGCTCTGTTCAGTTTTATTTAAGTTTCTATACCTTGGTGATCCGTAACGGCCGTAACGGGTCATTAGCATTATATTACCCTCCGTCCTATCGTCTAAAAACGGGATACTACAATAGATTTCATCAAGTTCAATAAAAAACGCTATTTACTACGTACAGTACAGCTCAATTCAGTTAATATTAACACTACAACTTCCCCAAGCTTTGGCTGGCACTCAATTCAATGAATATCCTCTATATTCAGTACTAATACTAATATGTTCATATAAGACAATTATTTAGGTTGCCGCGCTCGGCCCAAGGTAAGTTTCGTGTGGACTGCCAGTTTCTGCAGCTTGTACCTTGATGGCGTGTGTGGAAGAGTCTTAGACAATCACTGACCTATCAAGCCCATTCCATCAAAAACTGACCTTTTTTGTAAAAACGTTGGTTTTTGCTGGAGTCGACGCCGGAAAGTTAAATCAATCATTTTCGAACACAAGGTCACTGACCTTTATTGTAAAAACGTTAGTTTAAGCTGGAGTATACAGGTAAGTTAAATAAATCAGTTTCAAATACAAAGTTAGACCTTTTTGTATTTTTGGAATTCTATGTGTCGGGGTATTTCTTCATGTTTTTTTTTATTGCATCGCGATCGCGATAGCTCCTGCGCTGCGGGAAGTGCAGTGCAGCCTCTCCGCCATTGCGTAACAAGGGACAGGCACACTGTGCCTGTCCCTTGTTACGGCTGGCGGAGGCTGCACTCCCTTCGCGCCTCCGGCTTATTATATACCTACACTCTAGGGGCTCCACGCACAAGACCACGTGGAGTCGGGGAACTCTGTGTCGGATCCGCCACTCAAATTGAATCTAATCAACTCTTCCCGGAATGCTCTGTAAAGTTTTTATATTGTTTCTGCATCCATATTTAACGACACACTTTGACCTCTAGCACCGAGGTCATTGAACTTTGGGGTCAAACCGCTGAACCAAAGTTGCACCCCTAGTGACCCTCTTAACGATGCCACAAGAAAAAACATTTGTTATAATATGCCTAAAAACATCTTTCGAAATTTTTCTAAGTCTTTCGCCTTGAAACTGAACGACATACTTTGACCTCTAGCGCCGAGGTCATTGAACTTTGGGGTGGATCACCTGAACCAAAGTTGCACCCATAGTGACCCTATTTACGTAGCCAAAAAAAATACATGTTATATATACATAAAAAAATTCGTCGAAAATTTTCTAAGTCCTGCGTCCCGTAAACTCCACCCCAACCAAAAATTCTGTCCCTGGCACCACACCTTTGAATCTTGGTTAGCTTGGTTCAAAGTTGCTGACGCTGCTGTAAAGGATTTACTTTTATTTTTGTGTTATTGGTACTGCGTCGATGAAATAATTCGTTATCGATAATCGATGTTTTGAAAATACCGAACCCTAACTCTATTTACTATGACGAATAATTTTCTCCTAAAATCACATAATATTCATAGTAAAACATTGAATGAATAAAGAAAAGCAAGCGGATCTTTATAAACTTTCCCACAAACAGCAAAATGTTTGAAAATAATAGAAAATGTAAGAAATTTTGAATGAATTCGGTACCTTTCCCATGCAACGTTATATTTTGATGTTTTTTGTTGATTTTCATGCGACAGCCAAACACTCTGCACATACACTTATAAAATACATTATTCTCCAAGTTTGCACACTATAAAAAAGCATAATTATCGCCTATTAACTCTAAATTTCCTTCATTTTCGAATAAAAACAAGTCCGGATGACAACTGATGTACTTGTTGTTGACTGCGACTAAACATGGCGACCGGCCACAGGGGGTGAGGGGTGAGGTATTTTGTGACGTCACCAAAACAATGTTGCCATTTTCAGTCATGATCAAACTGCTGTTGTCCTTTTTTACTCATGATTATCTTCATTAGTCAAAAAGAGATGCCGATATGTAAGTAACTCTGCTGTCGAAATACATCACACTTCTATAACTAACTGTTCGTAACAAGTTCGTATAGATGTTTATGCCAGATCTATATTCCTCTATAATCTAAGTTGCCAACGAAATCTTGACATTTTTGATATATCGCCTCATTGTCTAGAACTGAAGTTATTTGTTTGGTAAAAGCCCTATTTGTCATTGTCGCCATAATATTAAATAAATAATATATTTACCGTTTTGCTAAGTAGGTAGGTAACGAAGAACGACGACGACGCTACGAACTACGAACCATTCTTCGTGGATGAATGCCGTTGGTTGATGATGATGGTGACGTTTTAATACCTTTTACTACCAGAGACTACAGAGCAATATTAATCAATGTCAAACAAAAAAATTGCTAACCTTCTTTTCTCTCTGAGTGTAAAATAAAATTTGTTGAAATATTGGTTTTTGGGTACCTTTGGACAAATACTGGATTTTATTGTTCCGATTTCTAGTCCATAGCGGGTATAGAAGTTCGATGCTTGCTAAAAAGAAGGATATTTGAGAAATACATCGTAGATAGTGCGCGCCGGTGAGACTGATCATGGCGAATCCATCATCAGGCGTTGGTAAGATTATTTTCAGCTAAGTACAAAAAAGCGTGATCTAGATATCCAGTATTGATTTCTTTGATGCATGATAAAACTAAACGTCTACACATATTTACAATTCTGTTTTTTGTTATAGTGGTGCCGCGGAACTTTCGTCTTCTAGAAGAACTTGAGCAAGGCCAAAAAGGAGTGGGCGATGGTACCATTTCATGGGGACTGGAGAGCGATGATGACATGACCCTTACTCATTGGACTGGAATGATAATTGGACCCCCTAGGGTGAATATTGTTTTTTTCTACCTTGTCCTATAAAAGCTCACAGATTGTCTTTATAAACAGACACACTATCTGCTTGCTGATATTATTCCATTGATTTTCAGACTCCATATGAAAATAGAATGTACTCTCTCAAAGTTGAGTGTGGCACAAGATATCCTGATGAACCTCCGACTGCCCGATTTATCTCTAGGATCAACATGAACTGTGTAAACAGTCAAACTGGACTTGTGAGTAGATACATATTCTTTGATAAATAAAAGTCATCAAATGAAAGTCATTTTCATTTGAAATTTACTTCTAATGTAGGAAAAACAGTTGCACAATGGGCAAACTACCTTATCGCTAAAAGTGATTTCTTTCATTTACCTTCACATGATAAATATGTTGTACCATTATGCATGCTATGACTAGTTAAAATGTAAGAATATATTAAATCCAGACAGCATACAGTTTAGGTATAAGATTATAAATTTAGTATTTATGACTTTGTTGTATATTCTTAAATTTTCAGGTTGATAATAGACAAGTTCCAATTCTTGCGAGGTGGCAGCGGGACTACACTATCAAGACAGTCCTGCAAGAACTGAGGCGTCTCATGACACTGAAGGAGAACATGAAACTATCGCAGCCCCCAGAAGGAAGCACTTTCTAGTTGCCTCCTAACTTCATTTGTCTCTATAGACCCAATCTACTTCTGCGTTTCAATCTACCTTAGTTTATGTGTAAAAGACAGTTATTAATTTCTTTCACATAATATTTTACTTTAAGTAATGCTTTGCTAGTGTGTATCGTTAGATTTGAATAATGCATTTATTACACTTTGAATCTATCTTCTTGCTAACAGCAGATTCAAGCCGTAGATTGGGCAAATGTATGATTCCTTCACAAATGGCTTTTTCATTGCCCACTTAGGGGGCAACCTCCATTTATGTTATCATACTACCTAAATTATTGTGGCCTTTAATGAAGTTAAACTTGCTTTTGGTAATGAATAAGACTAGTTCTTACTGATGTTTCAGTTCTAGGTAAGTGATCTTGAAGCTTATTCTTTTAAACAAATTGAAGTTAACCTTGGAAAACCATGATTTATCATTAAAATTCAATTGTTTAAAAGTATAGGTCATACATTTATACTATTTAAATATTATCTCAACCCTATCTGGATACTTGAAATCTTATTATAATAATGTAGGTAATTATTTAATGTAAAATGAAATACATGGCTTTTTTCCATATTTTAACTTGATCAAGTTATGATATTTTTAGGATCTTAAGATAAAGTACTCTGGATTCTTTGAAGTTTTGCAGCAAGCATCATTTTATTCAAACAAGCATTGCATTTAATGCAACATCAACGTGTCTACTTTAAGCTGTAATACAACCATTGAGTTTGCACCTCAACTACTATTGTGTGATTTTATTATAAAACCAAATGCTAAGTCAAATTGTTTCATAGCATTAAATATTTTTACCAATGTAAAACTAGCAAAGGTAAATAAATCAGATACTGTCGTAATTACGGGTTTTATTTCAGCATTAGTCTACTTTTAAGACAGTAACCTCATTGAAAAATGTTAAGATATTTCCATTGTCAGCCAATTCGTCCACAGGTGGGCAAAAGCCTACTTTCATGAGCGCCAATCTTGCATGCCGCATTGCATGTCGTAATTCACCTGGCCAGAGTGCGTCCTACACTACGTGAAGACTCACGGTCTCCACTCAATAGGTAATTAGTTTATCCAGGAGGCCTAATACGAACTTTTTACTAACCACCCAAGTTCCAGGCAGTTCAGTTTACGGCCTAATACTGCCTTGTTCTTTTTCGTATTATGAGGTACCTCAATCTGGCCAGATTCAAGCTGGCTGGCTACGGATACGTTGTCTATGGCCGGTTTTTAAGTTTCGTCCGCATCGTTCAGAAATGCAGCTGAATATTTTTCGGAATGTTACGGTTTTATTTTCTATCAATTATAATGAGAAAAATAATTCATTTTAATAAAAAGTTGGTACAATCTGTGTCAATGAACGTTGATTTAGGATTTCCATTATCTTCAGTATGTAACTAAGTACTTAAATAAGGTTCTTTTTTAGTATTTCAAAGTGAACGTACTAGGTTTCCGAACAGAACGATGTCGTCGATGTTGTTGATGCATAGCGCCATCTATGTACGATGGCGGGAAAGTTTCTCGTTTTTAAATTTTGTTCTATTGTAAATCTAAGTGCAAGGAGAAGGTGCCGTGAAAAATTGGAAGGGATGGTTCTGCGTATGTAGGTATATTTTATTAATTCCTACCTTTGTTATGCTCGTTAGAGAAATACTCCGAGACTCGAATTGGTGATAAGTTTGAGCAACTTCTTAATACTTGCTTCGGAAAGAATTGCAAATACACTTGACAGATATGTACGTAGGTAGGTACTTACCTAACTTTTCATAACCAAATCAAATACACATAATCAAGAATAAAAAACAACAATGTACAAACATTATATATTTAGTTTAAAGGATTACGGGAGGCCCACATCCGAGAGATGACGGTGCGCCTGATAGCTAGGCCTTCATTTAACTCTCTGTTGTTGCTAGTTGATGGTTCATTGACACTGCATCTTCATTCTGTTGTAATTTTTCCTGCAAAGCTTCTTAATTGGGAGTACTTCTTCCAAAAGTTCAAGAAACAATTCTTTCCGATAGGTACCGATTAATAAATTGAGCGTCGTCGCTCAAAGAAAACTCTCATGTCGGAGCCGTTTTCTCTGTAATTTCATATAATGTAGTCTCCTGCGTAGAATCACTCTCCAAGAATTCAATTATTTCTAACTCTTCACTCATTTTTATGGAGGCGTAGTTGGTATATAAGTTCTGATTTTATGGAGGTACCTATAAATGTAATTGATGACCGAAAACAATATTTTTTTAACTAAACATCCAAAACAATTCACAAAAAGCTCAATTGTCGTAGCGTAAACAAAATTGTTTGATTTGACAGATAAAACATGGATAGGAATGTCCAATGGTCACTCGTAATACGGTATTTCCATCCAGTTTTCGTTCAGAAGGCGGCCAAGTGTCACGTGACTGCTGACTGGCTGGCATTACAAGTTCATAGTACAAAAATGCCAGGCAGTTCAGTTTACGGCGTATATTGCCTGGAATTAAGAGTTCATAATAGGCCCCCAGTAGTCTGTTCTTGGGGAGATATGGCTGGCCCACTGCTAATTTAACTTGCTGACTTCATGGCCGTAGGGAGGGGGGGGGGGTTTGGGGGTTGAAACCCCCCCGAAATGTTGAGGCACCGTTAAAATCAAACTTGGATAGGTAAAATTTTCTCGGATACGTACTCGTACGTGGAAAGTGCGGCTTACTTTAAATAGCTATTCTCTCTTAAAAACACAAAATTTTTTCGTCTCATTTCGTCTCCGATTAACAACAGCGCGCTCTGAGTCGTCGGTGGCGGACGGGGCGCGCTCGCGCTCCATGCCATGCGATTCCAATTGTGTATCTACATACATTGTACTGTATGTAAGCACTTAAATATTTCTTTAAATGATTCTCTAAAACTCAAACTTTTTTTCGACAAAATCGTCTCTACATTTTAATTGAGCTGGGTGCACGCATCGCATACATTTACGGCCGATTCCAGCTAGGCAGGCAGATCACGACATTACTTTTAATTTTATAAATCAATTCTTGTCGTTCCGTAATTGAATTGCTTTCTCCGTTTACTGTCATGTACTTATTTATAACATACTTTTCTAAACTATTTGGTAACGGCCGAAAAGGTCACAAAAAATTTCGCGGCTCGCTCCGCTCGCCGTTAATTCGGAATTATTCTAAGCTTTTTAACAACCTTGCGAAAATGCCACAATTTCTCAACAATTTTCAGCGGCCTGAAAGCACTGTTATAACTTTGGCTCTAAAAGTTTCAGGGTTCGCTAATCATAATCTTTTGTCACTCTTGATTCTATTTTATAGATCATCCGACAGGTCGCACAAAAAAATTGCGGCTCGCTTCGCTCGCCGTTCATTCTATAGCCATTTAGTAATTTTTATCAGCCTGCCGAAAATATGTAAAAAAATTGGCGGCTGGCTTCGCTCGCCATTCTTTCATAATAATGTGAATTGTTATACCTACCCCTTAATTAGCTAATACTACTAACTTTTTTGTCACCCGAAAATGACACTCGAAGTTATTTATTTTTTGTATTTCTCACATTTTTTTCTTTGTTGCTGGCATACCAATCTCCAATCTCCAAAATGACCACCGCAGTTTTTAAAATATTTGGGGCTAGCTGTCATATCTATTGTCACACTTTTGCCTACTTTTTTTTACAAAACATAGGAAAAATCTGAAAAAATTCGCGGCTCGCTCCGCTCGCCGTTACCCATTATTATTTTTAAGGTTATTATTTTTATCGATTTTTTTTTTGAAAGTGCTTGGTTGAAAAGCACTCCAGGTACGTACTAGCATAAGTAGCATAATGTACTTATATAAAGATGTTGCATGTTGTCTCGAGCGGGTCTAAGGCTCGACCCCCCCCGAATAGTATTTCTGGCTACGGCCCTGGCTGACTTCTTTGAGCTATGCCGATCAATATCTTAGTTTCTATGTGGATATATTCGTTGCGAATCCTGAGCATAGCTTGCTGAGGGACCCTCGATTGGTAGACCAACCTAACCGAGAGTGTCCACGTCTCAACTATGTAGTTCATGACGAGTAAGACGTAGTGAATGAAAATTACTTATTTAGATATTTAATCAGTACCTAACTACGAGTAGCTCTGCATTCCAGTATAGAGGACGATATTGGCAGACGTACCTAGGTAGGTATACTTAGTTTCTTAAAAGTTGCATTAGGGGACTTTGCCTTATTATTACTTACCTACGCACGGCAAAAGGTTACAAAAATAATTTAGACCGTTGATTTAGACTTTGATTTATCCGAATTCTACCTAAGGCATCAAGAGTACATACCTAAGTAGGTTTAACCACAGTTTAGATCAGTCAATCGCAGCTATGAAATGTAGTGGACATACATTAGTGTAGGTGATCGATGTTCTCCAGGTCTTCATAAGTTTAGTCAAGCAATAGTCTGTGTTAAAACTATCGTGACTCAAGTCTGCGCTCAGTCTAACCCGTTCACTGCCCAGACAGCGCCACTAGCATCGAAAAAGCCGTTTCTGATTTGTATGATATCACTATTCTACGCAGTTAGATAGGTTTAGTTAAGCCCGCTGGATCTGTAGTACTTATAAAACCTCGATAAACCACATTAGCCTCTCATGAGGTATAATTATGTATATCACGTATAATATTAAGTTTATAATTTATCTCGTACTTACCCATAATAACACAAGATATGCTTAGCTTGGGGCTAGATAATGCTGTGTAAATTGTCCAGCATTATTTATATAGAGTTTCAAAAGGTTCCTCCGCGCATCATTCATTACTATAGCGATGCCTACATCATTGGATGAGTCATTTCATTAGGTATACGTGAAACTGCCTCTAATTTCCTCATCAATACCTACAAACTGTTAATAAATAACATAACAACGTTCCTTTCATAGCTGTAGTCGGGTATATCCTAATATTTATGAAAATACAGTACCTACCTATCAATCTCCTGTTAGATTTCTGCTGGAAGTGATATAGGTATTTTTGAAATAAAGCCAAATAATAGTGAAAAACATTTTTGTTTGGACACTACCATACAGGATATTAATACAGATTTTGAAAACGCATCATCTCAATACATTCATTACATAATTTTAACAATGAAATTGCATATAAATGGAAAATAATTCAAAATTAAATGGATTCTCATACAAAAATCATGGCTTGCTTCACTAATTTTACATACATTATTTTGCTTACGACGAAATTCTAGAACTATCGTTTTCCATCAAAGCCTGTCAATGGCAGCATTGAGGTTTTATTCATTTCAAGTCTACATTCAGCTAAAATAATTGTCACTAGTGAAACAGCCACTTAATCTCATAGATCAATAAAGTATCAAGCACCCTTAAAACGTCCATTCATACGACAGACTTGCTCATTAACATTGGCACCATACAGCATAAGGTGTGACAGAGAATGCATACACACAATTTCATTACATCTTTGGTCTGGGTATTTATTGCAAAATCAGCGAACAAACCGCTGAGTGATAATCATCCTTTTAATACACAGGTCAAAATCATTAATTATTATAACAACATGTCAACCTTATAAACATTATATATAACGTTTACGTACCTACATTACATTGGATAAAATCAAAATAACCTAACTACAGTCAGCGCAAAATAGGTTTACTCACTCTGTATCACTCACAATTTTTTCGAAAAACTGTAGTAATATTAATTGGGTCACCTATTGTTCCGCTGAGTGTATAAATTTACTCAGAATATTAACTATGTGAGATGATAAACTATTTATTTACTTACAACAATTTAAATTATTTACATAAGAATTTAATACACAACATTAAATAGCTTATTAATTATGATTATGATCAATTCAGATGGCGCTAAAAGTAAACTGATTGTAGAACACTAAAAATTATGTTTGAATTGTTTTTTCGATTGTTATGTAACACATTATAAACACGCCTGGACGCAAGTTTAAGGACAGCAAAATTTTTAGCGATTTAAAATTCACTTAATTTTGGCGCCATCTGGAGCCAATGTAGAATAATAAACTATAAGATCGAGTAAAAAATCCGCAAACATACATCTGATTAATAAGAAATGCTTTAAAATGTTCATAATTATTGCAATCTGGAATTTATCACATGGAACAAAAATATAATCAATAGACAATTCAGCAACGTATTTCACAATTGAAACGGCGCTAGCTAAAATACATTTTAATTTAGCAAAAATTATCCTTTAGATCTGTCGATACAAAATAAATCTGTTAACACTCAGTTCAAAGCACAACACATTGTTATTCGTAAAAATCGAACAAAAATAATTTTATTTATACCTAAAGTTAACAAAATAACAATTATTCAGTTTCAAAAATAATTTAACATTACGTAGCAGCAAATCAACACCCCGCATACAAAAATATTATTTTAAATAATTTTTTAAAAATTAGTTTACGTACCTAATTTCTAAAATTACTTATTATTTGATCGCTTAACGTATTACGTTCAAGTACTTATTGCTTGATATTTGATAATTTAAAGGTACTTATGATTGAATTGGAAGAGCGTGAATATTCGGGCTGTATATGAACTAAGAATGTCTATAAATTTTCGCTTTAGATTTCAGTAGAATGTAGTATAAAATGTAAACGTATCATGGTTCTAATGGATAACATGATTTGATATTTCTATTTTCTATGTTCAATTGCAAAAAGTTCATCCAATTTAATAAAAAATAATTTATTGGGCTGGCACTGCGCCGCGAGTTATAAAAGCTTATTCAGTCATCATAGGTCTTAGTTTATGTCCTTTATGATTTAGGAAAGCGTTACTCAAGCATAGATTTGTGTGTTGCTAGTTACAACCATTGCCAAAAATCGCATAACAGTGCCATTGTATTAACTGAAGTCGGGAGTTTTTTAACACTGTTCTTTCAGCTTTTGTATAGGTAATTTTAGCGTGTGCGATCCCCTTTTGTTTTTCTGAAACAAGATGGATGGATTTGTTACGTCAGCATGGTTGTGTGAAAAAACAAAAGGCGATCGCGACAGCTTTAAACAATTTACGTATAAGTCGACTGTAAATAGGTACAGTCAACGACAAAAATTGGTCAATCTTTTAAACGCAAACATCCCTCATTGCGGAGAATATTTAGTCTAGCGTAAGTACTTGTTTAATGGAGGTCAGTGTCAATCATGCACCGTGTCAAAACAAGTGTCATTCACATTACCTACGATTTATTTTGTAAAAGTTTGTGAAAAAATTTGGAATATGGAAATTAATAAATTTTTGTCATTAACTCGACCAAATCTTTTAATTTTGTCTGTAACTATTGTCGTCAAAAATTACTTATGCAATATTTAGAATTATCGTTATATGTAAATTCACAAACAGTCTAAATTATTGCCAAAATTAGAAACATATACCTACATAGGAAAGCTAAAAAGAACATCGGGCCTATTCTATGAAAGCTTACACAATCATAGATTATGATATGAGTGACTTGTATTTATGCCACAGACAAGCGTAACTCAAGCAAGATCTATAGCTGAGCATGATTTTATAGATCGGGTGTCATCATCATCTTCCATCTAACCAAATAAGTCTATGGCAAATGGGTCTGTGGAAACCATAAAAAGAAACTTATTGACATTTGATTAGGTGAACCTTTATATTTTATTAGAATCACGGTCATTATGAATCAGTCAATAGTTGCGATTGTACCAATCTTACTTACGAAGTGTTGTAAAAAAAGTAAAAAGAAACCAAATAATTTAACCGGCATAACAGAAATTTTGTACAAACCCTGTTTACCTATTGTGATTCGGTTTTTCACTATGAAAATGCATTATCAGCTCAAAACAGTGAGAGGTACCTTGTATCATAGGGAGGCTGTAATTGGCCTATACAAAAATGAATTAATGTACATTCTTCATTCAATTGGCAGCATATATTCAATTGTATAAATCACACAAGCACAATCATTTAATCACTAACACGACAAACATTGCTGGCCACAAGATACGTATGAAAATATGATAATAGTACAATAGTGCAATAGAAAAAAATTACAAGATGTCCAAAATCCGATTTAAAAACGATCAAAATTTATTTACTCAATTGAAATAATAATTATATTCTTGTACATCTAGCGTTATAGTTAAGCAAGTAATTTTATTTTCATTGATAGATTTACAATTATTTTATAAAAACGATTTAAATAAATAAATTTGGCTACTCTACCCTACCAGACAGGTACCAGAGCACTAAGACCGGATAACAATAGTATCAGACCTGATTGTAAAGTCTCCTTTTTCTATGGAAATTGTTTGTACAGCGCCTCTACCGTGCGATCAGAGAACTACGCAAATGCTATACAAAAATGTGCCTTATCAATCACGTCTTGATACAGTCACCGGACTCATTGCTCAGGGTACAAATTCTATAATTTACGTATACCAACTACACTAAAACACTGGTACGGGTTGTGCGGCAATTTCTCTAAATAGTGCTCTAGGATTTGCCGTTCCTAAAAAGTTTACTTAAACGGTGTTGATTATATTATCCTATAGGTGCTGCACTGCAGTAGACACCATTATTGAACATAGCACTCTAAGGACATGGACAGAAAATTTAAATTAGTTTAGTTACAGTATAATGCATAGTTTTAATTTAATTTACCTACTTGGGACAACGAAGAACTCTAGGGGTTCATGAAAGAAAGCATTACATCAACAGCATGTTACGCTAGTAAAACTTCTCTCAGGGTAGACCAAACAATGAAGGTGGAAAATATGTATAGGTTTTTGTAAATTGAAGGAATAGAATTTAAGTTAGATTAAATTTATAGAAATTAATTAAATTACTTGGATTGTAAGTTTAATTTGAAAGGTTTGGTCCACTCTGCATATGCCTACCTCTTAGCGTAACGTTTGTCCATCTGAAGAACATCGCAATCGAATCTGTCGGAGTAACATTTGGGCCACACTATCGGAATCCTTCTTTCTCGTTTGTCGATCATCGAAATGCAGTCCTTTGGGGGTGAAAGCGGAATTACCCCCAAATAGTAACAGAAGGAGATCTCCTCTGTATCGACCCAATTAGTCCACTGAGCCCGGTGGAATATTATTTGGCGATCATAGCCCGATAGTGTAGCCGCACGATTGCACGCAATTCTTGAATACGGATCTGTCTTGCATTTATTTCACGCGACAAGAGCGCTCGTTTCGGGACGGTTATTGACCCCGCGGAAAGTGCGGCGGCGGGGGAATTCGGGTTGGATCAATGGATCCCTAATTACCCATAGGGGTTTCGTGGCTAGCGCGGGCCGGATGGCGGGGCTAGCGAGGCGTTTGCTAGCAGAGGCCGTGTAACCTGCGAGCCTGCGGGGCCGGTCGCGCGGCTGCCAGCAGCCGAAGTAGGGGGCGGCCGCATAGCGCGACGAAGCCACCTCCGCCCCAACGCGCACCGCTCGCTTCCTCCACCTGTCCAAAAGAGTAATTATATTTGGGTGGCGGCAATATTAGTATTTCGATAGTTTAGTAAACATTTCGCTATGATATGCCCTATCGAGATGTAGGGGCACGAGACGCGCAGATAGCGTAGTGATTCTGGCAAGGCATGCCGATGATCTTTACTTATGATGTCAACTTGGAAATTATGTGGCCCAAGCTACACATTATAAACAAAGTTGCTAGTGTAGATTTTAGGGAGTCAGCGCGACCGGGTTCTTTAGTCGTCAGACTTACGCTACATGATAAACGTATTCTGCAATCCCGTTCAGAGAGAGAGACTCTCGCAGGCGACTCCTTGAGCGCGAACGTAGTCGCGGGCGCTTGGGCCTTCTGAACCACTGCTACTAAGGACTAGGTAACGCTACATTCAACAACACACCTCCGCGATTCGGTTCAGTGAGCGAGACTCTCGCAGGCGACTCTCCTTGAGCGCGAACGTAGTCGCGGGCGCTTGGGCCTTCTGAACCACTGCTACTAAGGACTAGGTAACGCTACATTCAACAACACACCTCCGCGATTCGGTTCAGTGAGCGAGACTCTCGCAGGCGACTCTCCTCGTGCGCGAACGTCGTCGCCGGCGCTTGCACCTTCTGAACCACTGCTACTAAGGACTAGGTAACGCTACATTCAACAACATACCTCCGCGATCCGGTTCAGTGAGCGAGACTCTCGCAGGCGACTCTCCTTGCGCGCGGCGCGTCGCCGTCGGCCGCCTCCGGAGCCAGCCGACGGCGGGGCGCGGCCGTCGCCGCCAGCGCCTGCGCTCTCTGACCCACTGCTACCTGATAGAAAGTAAGGTGAATCCTTAAGCCGCGTTGACATGATCAGAGTCTGCTCGGATCGAGTGGACTCGGAAACCTACTCGGACGCAACTCGGATAGTGGCAACCCATAATCCGAGCGCACTCGGACGACGAATAAGGGTTGCCAAAATCCGAATTGCATCCGAGTAGGTATCCGAGTCTACTCGGTACGAGCAGACTCTGATCGTGTCAACTTGGCTTTAGACGCGGTGCGCGTTGCGTAAGTACAGTCTTAGATAAATCATATAAGTACCATCGAGTACGTATCCAGGACTGTATGTACACGACACG